>JAVGWX010000007.1:51212045-51557045 GCA_036924085.1 Ariolimax columbianus | reverse complement strand
CTTAAGATTTCCCCACGATATTACACGGAGACACCCAGCGAAGCGACTAAGATGCTAACATGGCTGGAAGCGGAGGGTATGAAAGCAGGCATCGCCATAAATATCAGAAAAAAGAAAGCTATGCGCAACCGCATTGCGCAGCCCCAACCCTTGCTCCTAAACGAAACACCCCTAGAAGATGTCGACAAATACATCTACCATGGACGTCTCAACATAAACAATTTCCTGAAGCCCGAGTTGGTCAGGCGTTTACGAGCGGACTGGGCCGCCTTCAACTCGATAAAGACGGCAACACACGCCATGAAAGACACCAGACTACAAGTAGACATTCAATTCAGTGGTCTTACCAGTGCTATGTTATGGAAGTAAATCATGATCTCTGACAAAAGCTACGAAGAAACAACTATGAATAACACATGCCTCGCCTGAGCGCCGACTCGCGAGTCTATGACTTTAAGCAACAGCGCCAAATGGGCCTACACAACAGTGGCATCCGGGTATTGTCATATGTCAAGGATGTCATACATCATGCTAACAACTCAAAGCACCGCTGGGCTGGCCAAGTAGTCAGAAGGAAAATCAAACGCTGGAGCACAGCAACTACTCTGAGAAACCCGAGCGGCAAACAAAAAACAACAACAAAAAAACACCCCCTGGAAGACCTCCCACTAGATGGCAAGATTCACTCAAGCTGTACAACACTCGCGATCCTAAAACAAACAAGTTAGCCTTCCACTGGACAACCCGTGCCCGAGACGGAATTGACTGGAAACAGATGGCACTAACAACAAAACCATAAAGCGCAGCACTGCTCAAATCCAGCCCACTAGGCAGAGAAACGCATCTATCGGCTACCACCAACCCGCACAAGAGTTGGGACCTGCACAATGGTTATCGCCCCTGTGGATGTACTGGCCGAATGAGACACTGTTTAAGTAAGCAATTTAGCAGCAATCCATTCGGGCAGCCCTTACACTGTTTTTGTTGTCCCTATTTTTCAACTCCGCCAGAGTGTAGTGCCACTACTACAGTTGGTCTCTTTCTGGAAGCTAGCGCCAAACAATGTATGTGACTTTGTAGTAGTGGTTTATGTAGAAATTTCTTGTACACGATATGGTTGCTAATGTCATGCAAAACATTAGTCACCTTTTACGACATGAATGGAGGTGAAGTGGCCATATGTTTTCTCCCCAATAAGGGATCCACTCGGGCAGGGATAGGGAAACTGCGGTCATATGAGACCTTACAGGTCATTGAGTGCGGCCGCTTAAATGAATAAACATTTTGCTCTTGTATTTTTTTTATTGTGTTTGCTCGTCTTTTAAACTTTATTTAAATTCTTAAAATGAACATATTCAAAATACCAAGGAGTTATAAAAGGTCAATTAAATAATCCTGCCTGACTGGCGGCCACAAATAAAACAGTAAAGTAGTAAGGTCTATTTTGACACTTTCTACATTCATGATATCGTTATAGTACTGTACAACTCTAGAATGTACCTTAACTTCCCCGCTTCCCGCACGAGTTCAGATTTTTACAAAATACTGTACATTTTGAAGTGCATCTAATTGAAGTTTCTTGAAAGCGGCCTTATTAGGTTTACAGCTAACTTTAATGTGGTCTTTCAACATGAAATAGTTTCCTATTGCTGCAGTCGGGGAAGCCTTTACACTGTCTACTAATTTTTAAAAAAAATTGTTCTACAACTCCTGGTGTGATTTCTGCACAAACAGCAAACAAATCATATGAAAATTGTTTTGTTTTTATTTGTTAATTGGTTCTAACCCCTCATGCTATTAAACTGATGCCAAAAATCAAATTAAATAAGCTTTCCTATAAAAGTGAACACAAGAAAAGTATATTTTCAAAAGGATCTTTTTGCAAAGATCTATAGCGGGTGTTGTGTTGATTCAAGTATATAACAATGGTTAAAACGGGCGATGTAAACCGTTGACAGTGGGAGCCAGACATGTATACGTGGCGTTATGCAACTTGTCATGTAGAGAGCCTGTGCTTGCGTAGAGTAAAATGGCTGTCATCTACGTGACCTTATTTTCCAACATATTTTGTTAAGAAAAATTCCTATTTTCGAGGAAACCAGTACTTCATACGACAGCCAGTCATGGACAATCAACAGGCACATGTATTATTGAAGGCAATTAAAATCTGGTTTTACAGAAGAACATCGAGAATCGAAGTTTAAAGAAGGACGCGAGTTAACGCAACAATATGCGCCTGACCTGGTCCATGAAGATCTTTCGTTAACTCACGCCCTTCTTTAAACATCGTTGTCCAGTTCTTCACTGTTGTCTTCGACACACTTTTGTCACTAAGCACTGCCTGCATTCTGCGATGAATGTCAACTGGTCGACATCCTTCAGCTGTTAGAAGCCGAATCACCGATCAACTCTGGACGGATTCCGTATCGCACCCGCCACGTTTTCAACGGTCTGCTGAGAAAACTATGAGTCGGAGGATGACATTTTGCAAACTGGACGGTTGGTATGTGCTGTTTACACCAGAATTGACGTCATCATGTGCATCGTACGTATGTTCACTTGTTGAAGTTTGGTCCGGTTTCATTTGAACACGCCTCATATATATATATATGTTTATGCAGCAGTAATCTATTTATACAATGTATTTTATTAAGGCTATTGTTAACAAATCACTCAATAAAGAAAGAATAGAGACATTACGACCTTCCAAGCCCATCAGAAAAGGCACTGAAGAGGATTGTGAATGGGACTAGCAACTTCATTATGTAAGATACATTACTACAAAATCTGCCACTGCAGGAGCACACAAAGTGCTTTGGATGCAGACTTCCTGTTAGGAGAATTTACAGAGATGGCCAATGCACCATACAGTGCTTAAGTGAGACGAATGATTGTTCAGATATAATTGAGGTAGGAGAGGTTTCCATTTGAAATTGTCACAAAATATATTTTTTATAAATTGAGAATGTCTGTTCGTGGCAACGATCACAAAACAAGCATTTATCTGTATTCGGGTAACATATTTAATGCACAACACAACTTAAAGTGAAGTTGTCACGAACAAAGATTCTGTGTTTACAACTCGCTCGCTGCCTCCACATATTCCCTTCCTTTACAAATTGAGAACATTCCACTGATCACGCACATGTGTTCAGAAGCAAGAATTAATACATTCACTGTGTATACTACTACTAAATAATTCCTATGTTCAAATTTGAATTTGGTCACTAAACTTGCGTTTATAAAATATTACAATCATCCATGTATTCTGCAGATACGTTTAGTATCCATATTCAATATATTCACTGCATTTTTCTGGAAAGAAAATAAGTGGGCAGAAGTTCTAATTTGAAATTGACTACAAAATATACGTTTTAGAAAACGCGAAATTCCCATCGATAATGTAGATGTTTCGCAGGAAGAATCAATACATTCACTATATTTTCTGCCCACAAAAAAGATAATTGAGAAGTTCTGATTTGAGATCAGCCACAAATCACAAATTATACGTTTTAGCAAATGTGAATCCTCCCATCGATCATGTAGATGTGTTTAGGAACAATGATCAATAATTGCACTGTATTTTCTGCTTGCAGTGTATTATCTGCTGACTATCACCAACAAATATTTGAAGATATTCAGATGGGGGCGGCAGGCTAGACCAAAAAGAGCACTCGAATCGTTTTTTAAATACATATATTTTTTCCGTTTTGTTTGTTTGATGTTTGTTTGGTTATTTTTTGCAAGGATGCGAAAAACATAAACTTGACAATAATCTTGCTGAATGCTTAAAACCCCAGAAGGATGTAACAAAATATGTTCAAATGGGGAAAGGTGGGAGAGACAGGGGTGCCCTATCCATTTATTATCTTCGCTTGTCTTCCTCAATGACAGAGACATGAATTGACAGAAATCCTTGGCTGGTTAAGAACGACGAAGCAACGTAATAAAATGTTCTTTTCACGAACAAAAGGGAGAAGTAGAAGAAGCACAAGGAGAGACAGAGGGGAGAGAAAAGGAGAGGGAGCACAAGGAGAGACAGAGGGGAGAGAAAAGGAGAGGGAGGAGGGACGAGGAGAGGGAGGAGAGGAGGAGGAGAAGAAGAATAAGAAAAATAAGAAAAAGAAGAATAAGAAGAAGAAGAAGAAGAAGATACCCAATGCATATTTCCTATCACTGTAAACTATCATGGAGGAAATAAATACAAATTTATTCTTCACTGAACTCTAATGTAACATTTCCTTCTATTATTAATCTTTTCTCTCACTTCAGCAGGAGCAGAGGGCTGCCACAACATTTATCCTTGTGGGAAGCCTGTGTCAAAGGCTATATGTACTCTTGTTGAGGTGGTTCGTGTGGATGTATTCAACGTGTTATACTGACATGTGATATTCACAGTATTTCCTTCGCGGTTAGGGATCCCTTGGATACGCTTGGGGACCTATTATAAATGCTGGCAAAGCCCTGTATTTCTAGTAGTATATGTGACTGTGTCACCCATATAAATCATATGGCTGAAACCATCCAGTCTGGCAAAGCGATTAAGTATTGATTTTATGGGTGGCAGGTCACGCGTTAGGATCAGATGCAACATACTAGCCAAGACCCCCACCTGATGTCTACATCATGCATCGGGTTACAGCCTGTGTTATAGCTTGGTGGGGGATCGACGATATGATACCCGCAGTAGTGAGCCGATCTTCGCATAGCCAGGTGGACCCATGTCCACCACATTCAGCATGCCGTAGGATATAAGAAGAGCCCATACAATGAGCAGTTTTAGAATAAAATTGAATAGATTCTTCTTCATCATTATCTTTTTTGGCGGTCATCCTGAAAATAATGCTGTGATAGTGTGTTGTAGTTTATATAGAAGCTGCAATATTGGCACCATTCGGTCCTAATCATCTGGTTTCTGCAGGGCATTTTTGGGACCAAGTTTGCATTCTCTCTCTAATTCGCCTAATCTGTTTGCCAGACTGGATGGTTTCAGCCTGTTTTCAGGACCGCCACTTGGAGGTGGAATAGTGTTTTGGTCAGCTATGATTCACAGACTCTGACGCAAGCAGCCAGCTATGAGTCATTGGCTGCTGTCAGCTCATTCACTGCTGCATCGTCGGCCCCATATTCAATCTATTTGTTACGCATTACAAAACATTCCATTTTCCCAATTGTGATCCAGTCTTCCTTGGCAAGGTGTGATTAGAGAATGTCAACGTGAACATCTATCTTGGGCACCTCCTCAATATGGAGAATAACCTAGAGCCTGAACTGACAAGACGTTGCGCAGGTTGGGCAGCCTTCTCGTCCATTAACACAGGCCAGGACGGTTGCCAAGACCAGAACCTATGAGCCTCTCAATTCCACTGTGCTCCCTGCGATGTGCTGAGACATGGACACTAACAAAATCACTGGAGAACAAATTGAGCGTTACCCTGGCCTCTCTTAAGAGACGTCTGCCGATGCTGTTGCTATTTAATGCCCACAATGATTGAGTTTACTCTTTTGTGGCCTGGAAATGGGCGTTAAGTGGCGGTTTGTAGTTGAGCTTTCCTCACATCCCAGGCGTGCCGATAAAGACATACCATGGTTCCCCAGGTGGTTGTGCTATGCTTGACATCATCTGCGTGACGCTCACTACTACGGTGATAACATCGATTAACATCTCGTCAGTCAGACTTCCTTGAAAACAGCCTGTTTCCAGGGAAAGCCACATGGAAGAACCGGGACCAACGTATCCAAAGTCTGTACAATTCTGACATACGATTGTTATTGGCAAATGATGCGGTAATCTATGCAGACAAGGCAAAACATAGATGGGCAGGTCACATGTTGTGACAAAACGATGGTCAATGGAGCACGCCAACAGCATTTGGTACTCCCGAGGCAAAAAGATACCACAGGGAAGACCTCGAATGCGTTGATCAGTCTCCTTAACTGTACACAACAACATCGGATGTCTCTGAAGGAGTGCTCCGTGGCCTGAGACAAAGTTTGGAACCCACAGATACATTGAGGAACGGGGTATCAAGATGATTTCAAAACAGTATTATGAGAAGGCTCCAATTCGCCATTCCTCGAGTGGATTCTGGAACCTCCGAACTGAATACGAATAAATAGGACCCTCTGCACCGCAATGCCTGCTGTAAAAGGTGAATAAAGAAAGTTGTGAATGGAGTTAGCAACCGCATCATGTAAAATAAACTACTACAGAAACCACATCAAAACGTGAAGTGCTATTCTGCAGGCTTCCTGAACGATGTCAACTATAGTGGTGCCCTATACTCCAGCTGAAGTGGAAAAAAACGATACAACAAAAGCGCTAACTCCACAATATATGCAGTAAAAGGCAAATAACCGGCCGGAAGTGTTTAGAGAAGAGAAGAATTAAAGGTGATTTAATACAGGTTAATAAGCTAATCAATGGAAAGGATAAATTAGAACAGGGCTCTAATGATTTAAGAGCAGTACTCTGTCAACTATGCCATCAGTCCGCACCAAAAAGGGTAGTGGTGCAATGGGTTCCATCTCACTGCAACATCCAAGGCAACGAGGAGGCAGACAGACTGGCAAAAGAAGGTGCAAGACTACCACAAACAGATACTAGTATGACATACGAAGAGTCAAAACGGCTTATAAAAGCCAGATACATGACCAAATGGGAAACCGAACATACTGGCTACACCAAAAACGATGCCTATTACCAGTTGAACAGAAGAGAACAGGACGTGGTCTTCAGACTTCGCACTGGCCACAATAGACTGAGGTCCCACCTATTCAACAAATTGAAGATAGGTGGCACCGACGCATGCCTGTGTGGTACCGGGAACATGACCGCTGAGCATTTGCTGCAAAACTACCCGACATACGAGGATCAGAGAGAGCAGATGTGGCCATCACCAGTGGCAACACTAGACAAGCTCTATGGCAGTGTCGACAGCCTCAGGATGACCGCTGCCTTTTTCAAAAAAATAATGGTTACTGTCTGACTGCGTACGATGAAGAAGAAGAAAAGAAGAAGACCAGGGCTCATCAACCTTTTTATACTTGGCGCCCACTTTTATAACTTTCAATGAGTGTAAATTTTCCATGCAGTTCCACTAAATTTTACGATCAACCCCCAAGACTGTATTTGTTTAAGCTTTTAAAACTTCATCATCATCATTATCAAGAAGCATGTCCTATGCAGAACGCCATTTGCATTTCAACCCGTCTGAACGAAACTCGATCTCTTGCCAAATCTCCAGTCTGCTACAATCATGCCAAAACATTCCTTGACATCTAGGACTCATCATCTTCTGGGTCTGTCTCTTCCTCTTTTGCCTGGCACCATACTGTCCATTACCGTTCTTTCAAGACTGTTATGTCTTTTGATGTGGCTAAAATATTTCAATTTTTTTGTTTTATGATGAAATTTATGAACCAGTTCTCCTCTATGCCAAAGTGTTTTTAAATAATTTTTTTTTTTTTTTTTTTTTTGTGTGCATAGTATTCTGAGAAGCTTTTCATAACATTTAGACTAAAAGAACTGAATTCTCTTCCTTGAGTTGTCCATGTTTCAGACCGAATACATCCATTCATGGGGAAAACATAGGTTCTCGAAATTTCCACTTTTTTTTTTAATTGCTGATATTCTCGCATAATTTTCATAATAATAATGTTTTTAATACAGAATGTACTTATTCTGTTACCGCCCACCTCAAAGCTAAAATCGCCCACTAGTGGGCGGTAGTACTGAATTAGACTATAACAAGTTGATTATGTTTCCAAAACACAGCCGCCTCCAAAAACAAGAGGGCACAGCCACACATTAATTAAAATAAGGTCTAGATTAGATACCAGGAAATGGGATCAAGATGCTGAGCAGCACATGAGCTGCAGTGGTTAGCGACCTATAGCTGACAAGACCCTTCCACACCTCCACGCGGTGATCCTGGATAACTGGCTGCAGCAGAGCAGACTGGCTAAGGAGAAGGGATCGAAGAGAGAATGCTAACCCGGTACTCAAAAAATACTTGCTGAAGTCGTATGTGTTGGACCGAAAGGTGCAAATATCGCAGCCAAGCTGTAAACTACGACACAACGCATTCGGTTCTATGGACTACATTCTGCTACTTAAGCCCTTTCAGGGTTTGGTAGTGGGAGATTGAGAACGAACGATGAAAAAGAAGAAGAAGATACCAGGAAATATTTAATTTTTAGTCAGAGTGATGAATTCTTGGAATACATGCTACAGGAAATAGTGAAGGCAGGGTCAATTAATGCAATCAAGAATAGATTGGATGTACATAGGTATTATTAGATCAAGTGAATGTAAAAGAAACTGGTTGTATAGAGAAACTGCGAAGTCTTGTAAACCAGTAAAAAGACATGAAGTTATGAGTCTAACAATCTCATCATGTAGAGATATTGCCACAGATATCACCCTCAGCTCTACAAGAGCAGATCAACACTCTGCTGCTGTCTCCCTTTAATCCCAGAGTGGATCCAGAACCCCTTATTGGGGGTGCAAGATCATCATCTTCTTGTGCGTTCGTCCAGAAAAGAACGTTTATAACATTGCGACATAGTTAATAGTGAAGATGTGATATCTGCACTATTCGACAGACAAATCCAATTTCAGCAAGAAATTTTTGGGACAGGGTTTGCCTTCCCTCTTCAATCCCTTATCTCTTAGCAAGGCTGCACAGTTCTTTTTCTTCTTCATTTGTTCTCCTGCTATCAAGCCCTAAAAAGGGCTTTGCAAGTAGCAGGATGTAGTTCAGAGAATGGAATGCGATGTGTCGTAGTTCAGAGAATGGAATGCGATGTGTCGTAGTTCAGAATGTTGACTACGATATTTGCACCTTTCGGTCCGACGCATCTGACATCAGCAGGCATTTTTGGGTACGGGGTTAGCCATTCCCTCCTATCAATCCACCTCTCCATAATACACAATGAACGATTTGATTCTGTTATTAGAAATTAGCAGTGTCAGATGCCAGGTGTAGAAGGTCTTGGTCTGTAGAGCCAGCAAGGCGCTTTGTTGGGGCGGTGAATGCAGATTTTGTTTTTGGAAGGAGTTTTATAAACAGAGGATTCTTGTACCAGTTTTTTACCCCAGTGAAACTCAGTGGGCGACCCTTTCTCTTATGGTCTTTTCACTCCAGGCTTCACTACAACTGATCTCTTGAATGGGAGCCAGCATTCTAGCACTTGCACTGTGGATTCTATGACCATTTGTTTTACATTGAGTTTGCTAGCCACGCACACAACTCTGTTCAGTCGCTTTAGCGACTGAACAGAGTTGTGTGCGTGGCTAGCAAACTCAATGTAAAACAAATGGTCATAGAATCCACCAGTGCAAGTGCTAGAATGCTGGCTCCCATTCAAAGAGATCAGTTGTAGTGAAAGCCTGGAGTGAAAAGACCATAAGAGAAAAGGGTCGCCCATGAGTTTCATGGGGTAAAAAATGGTAAAGAATCCTCTGTTTATAAAACTCCTTCCAAAAACAAAATTGCATTCACCGCCCAACAAAGCGCCTTGTGGTTTACAGAACAAGACTTTAACCTGGATAAGACACTGCTAATTTCTAATAACAGAATCAAAATCGTTCATTGTGTATTATGGAGAGGTGGATGATAGGAGGGGAGAGAAAAAGAGAGAGATAGAGAGAGAGAAGAGGGGGGAGAGAGAGGTATAGAATCAATAACATAATTTGGTTGTATTCAATCACTTCCACACGCGCTATTACAGGAAATTGAGAGGGGAGGGGAAAGTTAATGAAACATACAAGGCCGCTGACATCAAGAAAGCATGCATTTTTATCATGTCTATTAGCAAATATGTATGGAAGTATGGGGGATCAATAGTGAACATTCTTCAAACAAAGTAATCTGTTACGTCAATGGAAACGAAGGCTAGCAGAGAAGCAAGAAGTCAGATGTAGATCAAAAGTTAATATCTATCAGGGCTCAATGGAGAGAAGAAGCAGGAGGAGATGGAAAGGAGGAGGGGAGGGAGAGAGGAGAGAGAGGGGGGGGGGGGGGGAGTATCCTTGAACACAATTGGAAAAATAATTAAATTTGTATTTTTACTAACCTCTAACTGAAATTTAACATTTTATTTACTAGCCATACATATTTCTGAGGCCATGTACAAAGAAGTATCTAACACTTCATCACAGACAATAGCATTGTTTGCTGTGTGACTACTTTTCCTTTTTTTTTGGTGGGAAAGATTTATAACATATTTAGCATTTTTATTCAACATGCAAATTATATTTTTTTTAATTACTAAAACTTCACAAATTTTGAAATTTAAAAAAAATGTCAACTGAATCAAATCTTTGATGTGAATTTTATTTATTTGTAACAGACTATTTATAATTTGTGTTCTAATACTTGTGTAACTATATTATCAACATTCATAATTCTCACTGTTTGCCGCCGTTTGTCCGTCACGCTTCACCACATGATAACCATCACTTTTTCATTTATTGCGTGATGTCAATTAAAAAATATATGTGCAAATGAAGGTCGACCTACATCAACAATACAAACACAAGGTCAAAGGAGAATTCTTGACATCATGGGAGCGACGAATAAATTATGGTATTTAATATGTTCAAAACGTGATTATCTTTTGATCACGTAGTTTTCCTTCCTGAACCTGTTTTTGGAAAATGACCAGCTTTATGTCTCTCTAACACGAGGAACAAATCATGGAAATGTAATTTTATTTTTTAAAATTTTAATCAGGAAGCATGCTGTGAAAAAAGATCCACGCATTTTCACTGAAAAATATAGCCAAAGGGCTTCTTAATTGATTTATCGTTAAATTGTTTGTCAGAATCCACTGAATTCCATTTACTTCCATCATTATTGACAGGTCATTACTAGTTTCAATATGTGTTTCCTTTGTAATCTTACGCATTTTATTTTAAGCACTTTTCAAAGGCACACGTAAGCTTTACCAGATTACCAGACTGCCAAAAGGGGGTCATATTCTTTAGCAGTCTGCAAAAGGGGTCCATAGGTTCAGACTGCATAAGGAGCTCATAGATTTCCGACTATCTAAGGGGCTCAGTGCTTTTATCTGACTATCAAAGTGGTCCATTGGCTTCACCTAACTAAGGTTCAAAGGTGTCTATGAGCTTCAACGGACTACCAAAGGTGCCCATTAGTTTCACAAGAAAGATGTCCATTAGCTTCACCAGAAAGATGTCCATTAGCTTCACCAGAAAGATGTCCATAAGCTCATCAGGCTCACCAAGGTGTCCATAAGCTTCACCGGACTAGCAAAGATGCTCATTAACTTCACCAGACCGACAAAGGTGTCCATAAGCTTCACTAGACTAGCAAAGATGTTCATTAACTTCACCAGACCGACAAAGATGTCCATAAGCTTCACTAGGCTAGCAAAGATGCTCATTAACTTCACCAGACCGACAAAGGTGTCCATAAGCTTCAACAGGCTAGCAAAGATGTTCATTAACTTTACCAGATCGACAAAGGTGTCAATAAGCTTCACCAGACTAGCAAAGATGTTCATTAACTTCACCAGACCGACAAAGGTGTCAATAAGCTTCACCAGGATAGCAAAGATGTTCATTAACTTCACCAGACCGACAAAGGTGTCCATAAGCTTCACCAGGCTAGCAAAGATGTTCATTAACTTCACCAGACTAACAAAGATGTTCATAAACTTCAACAGGCTAGCAAAGATGCTCATTAACTTCACCAGACCGACAAAGGTGTCCATAAGCTTCACCAGGCTAGCAAAGATGTTCATTAACTTTACCAGACCGACAAAGGTGCCCATAAGCTTCACTAGACTAGCAAAGATGTTCATTAACTTCACCAGACCGACAAGGGTGTCAATAAGCTTCACCAGACTAGCAAAGATGTTCATTAACTTCACCAGATCGACAAAGGTGTCAATAAGCTTCATCAGGCTAGCAAAGATGTTCATTAACTTCACCAGACCGACAAAGGTGTCAATAAGCTTCACCAGGCTAGCAAAGATGCTCATTAACTTCACCAGACCGACAAAGGTGTCAATAAGCTTCACCAGACTAGCAAAGATGCTCATTAAATGAACTTCACCAGACTGACAAAGGTGTCAATGAGCTTCACCAGACTAGCAAAGATGCTCATTAACTTCACCAGACTGACAAAGGTGTCAATGAGCTTCACCAGACTAGCAAAGATGCTCATTAACTTCACCAGACCGACAAAGGCGTCAATAAGCTTTACCAGGCTAGCAAAGATGTAAATCTGCATTATCAAACTAGTAAATGCGTTTCACCAAACTGACAAAGGCGTCAATGAGTTTCACTAGATTGTCAAAGGTGTCCATGAGTTTCACCAGACTGACAAAGGTGTCAATTAGTTTCACCAGACTGAAAAAGGCGTCAATGAGTTTCACTAGATTGTCAAAGGTGTCCATGAGTTTCACCAGACTGACAAAGGTGTCAATTAGTTTCACCAGACTGAAAAAGGTGTCAATGAGTTTCATTAGATTGTCAAAGGTGTCCATGACTTTCACGAGACTGACAAAGGTGTCAATGAGTTTCACCAGACTGACAAAGGTGTCCATGTATTTCACAAGAAAGAAGAAAAATTAAGAACCACTGATACATATCAAAAGAACCCAAAACATTAATAAAGATGGGCAGCCAACACAAATCTTATAGAACTGGAAATAGGGACCTGGTGACAGGTAATCATTAAGTGAGAGGTACGGGAACAGATTATTTTTGAAGCAGGAAAAATACAAAAACTTATGATCTTCAGGCACACAAATAAAGAAAGCAAGAATCCATAGTTACATAGCCAGTATTAGAATGGATGAGAGGGCTCTAGTGAACACATAAGATCAATCACCTGTAAATGTCAAAACCAAACTGGCTCTCTAACATAGAATATAGTTTCACAGAATGGAGGTGACAAGATGGGTTATAAGTTGACATTTATCTGCTCATTTTATTCAGCTTCCATCTTTTTTTTTTTTTTTTACGTCCCAGTCACTCCTGTTAGGACCAAAGTGACAGCTATGTTAATTTGTATTATCTGTATTCATCCATTTAATTTTCATTTATATATATATATATATATATATATATATATATATATATATATATATATATTTAAAAATATGTTAAAAATCTACCCAATCTATTACGGGATCCTCGCCGGTGCTACAGAGTTTGTACATTGTGCTGAGATTCTCCAAAAGTATGGAGAAGAACAGAGAACTTATGGGTTAAACCGTGTGCAATGACGTTGAATCTTTGACTAAACTAAATTAAAAAAACTATAGAGTGAGATAGATCTGGGAAGTAACATTGATGAGGATGAAGGAAAAATCCAAGATGTTAATGTCAGGATCAAATAAGTCAGATTTTCTTTCAACTTTCCTAAAATGGAATCAGCAGCATGATCCACAGAGAAAACCATTAGGCTGCTTAAAAAAAATACAAAGCCAGTAATGCTATATGGGTCTGAGACATTGTTATGTGACTAAGAACATCACATCCAGACTGCAGGTCTTCATTAACAAATGTCTGCATCGTATACTTCGATGTAAAGGCAAATACAGATTTTTGGGGAAAGAACACGAGAAAGAACAATAGAACAGGAAATTGGGGAGAGAAAGTGGGGGCGGATAAGCAGGAATGCGAGATGAGCAGGAAGGTCAAGAAACAGCCGAACGATGAAAGAGAAAGTCAGTTCAATCGGAGTCTCGTGGGCGGAACTCAAGAAGACAGTACAGAATAGAAACAGCTGAAGATATGTTCCAAGGGTTAACCAGGCAGATAAATAATGATGACGATGATGCGACTAGATAGGGCTTAGTATGAGACTGGCAACCTCATGAAGTGCCACAGAAAACCACTACTATACAAGAGGCTTGTCATAAGTCTGACTATCAAGGAGTAGGAGGAGACAGTTGAAATTTGGCACATATGTAGCTCATTCAATTTGTACTGGCCTTGAGAAGTATGAATTTCTCTCCTCGATGGGTTTACCCGGTATGGTGCATGGCGCAACACACCTTATTGACTGGATCTGCTACTCTAATGGTTTGACAGAACAATGGAAAAATCAGAGGCCAGAACTGTGATAAAATTCTTGATGTTGTGGGGAAAAACACCTACAGAAATACACAGTGAGATGGAACCAGTGTTTGAGGAATTTTGTCCTTTGTATGTTTCTGTAAAAAACTGGTGTAGGCAGTTTAAGTGTGGCCGTTCCCATGTTGCTGATCTTCCAAGATCAGGAAGACCATCCTAAGAGTGCAGCGATGAAAATGCTGCATGAGTGAAGAAAATCATTGACCAGGATAAGAAAATCACAATTTAAGCGTTATCTAGGTCAGCAAAACTGAATCAAAGTACAGTTTTTAGAATTTTACACAACAGACTGAACATGAGAAAAGTGTGTGCTTGCTGGGCCCAGCGTCTGTTCTACTGACATGTGAACAGAAACAAACAAGGGTTGATTGCTGTGGCCAGTTGCTCAAAATGTGTCGGAAAACATGTTGCTGACCATGGTGCCATAGTGACAGTAGATGAGACCACTATTATGACCCAGAATCCAAAATTTCCAGCAGTGGAAAACCGTGGGCTCACCAACACATGTCAAGCAAAGAGCACAGAAACCGGCAAGAAAAGTGATGCTGACTGTTTTTTGGGACATCAAAGGTGTCATATTGAAAGATTACCTGCCTCATGGCATCACAGTTAATGGGCAATATTATGCAGATCTCCTTACCAAACTAAGAAAGACTGTGACCAGAAAGTGTCAATCATTTTAAAATTTAAAAAAACGACTTACTGATTTCAGTGTTTTGACAGCTTCCTCACAGATATGCATTCCTCTCGAGTCAAATACCTCAATGTAACCCAGGTACTGTTGAGCACAAAAGACACATCTTGTTTTATAAAGAACACCAAATATATAAATCATTCCACGACTACTACTGATGGCTGGCACAGAGTATCATTGTTGACATTGAATAACATTAAAAATGTGTGGATAAAACAATGTTGACACTTGTTTAACTTAGTTTGATTTCTGATTTGTGTTGTTTTCCATTGTGCTGTTTTCTCCCTCTTCTTCGCTCGTTCTCAAACTCCCGTTCTCAAATAGACAAGTAGCAGGAAGTAGTCCAGAAAACGGATGGCATTGTGTCGCAGTTTACAACTTGACTGCGATATTTACACCTTTCGGTCCGATACATCCGACTTCAACAGGCATTTTTGAGAGCAGGGTTAGCCTTCCATCTTCAATCCCAGTCTGCTCTGTTGCAGCTTGTTAGCCAGGATCGCCATTCAGAGATAGATAAGGGTCTTTGCAGCTCTTGGTCGCTGGACCTGATGCTAGCAATCAGTTTTGGGTAGCTGACTGCTACAGTGCGTACACTGCTCATCATCTTAAATACATGTGCTGCTTTCAATCATCTATATCTTGATAAAGGCCTAATTAGGCCAAAATATCAGCACACTGTGTTCTACTGTTCTCATGTAAAACTGTAATTCTTATTCTTCTTCGTACGCTGTCAGACGTCAACTTGTATTTGTTCGAAGAAAGCAGCTGTCATCCTGAGGCTAAACTGTAATTCAACTTTACTCATATTTCAGCCTTTGCTTTTATAAAGTAATAGCTGCAATGTCACACCCAATGACATAGTACATAGAGACTAAATCAGGCGACACAGACTAGCAATCAATCTAGTCATATCCTGTAATGGGTGTCACTCAGGGAGGAATCACAAAGTTATACCAGATATTTTAAGGTCAAAAACATAATATTGGCAATCGTAGCAACAGAGATGAAATGCCTGCGCGGAATGCTTAGAATAACAAGATTGGACAGAAACTAAGATATTAGGAGACAAGTAGGTACAACAACAGTGATAGACCTCATCAAGAGACAGGAAACCAAATGGTTCGGACATGTGACACGTCAAACACCCGATAGTATCCCCCAGAAAGCTACGTAATACAGATACAATGGATTCAAAGCCAAGAGCTGCCCATGCAAAAGATGGATAGCAGACATAACAGAAGCAGTGAAACTCCCTGTGTACAAAGCATATACGGTCAAGAAACCTTTTCATAACTTGATGCTTAAATGGGACAAACAGTACAAAAAGAAGTGAAAAGAAACAGAAGAGGCCATTATGTAAAGCTTATAAAGTGAGATGGTTTGTGAAAGTCGGTTGGGTCACTAAAAGAGGACAATAGTGAGAAATTATATCAGACAGAACAGAATATGCGAACAATGTCATCCACTCAATGGTTTGGTGGGCATATGACACAAATGTCTCTTCTTCTTCATCTTCGATCAACTTATTCTATGCTTCTAGCCAAGTGAGGTTCATAAAGAAAACTTTCAGGTGATTCAGGTCTTCATGGGCCCCCAAGCTTTCCCATACCAGACTGCCTCAGGTCTGCATAAGTGGAGTAGTCCTGCAGTTTATGATCTGGACAAATGGCTACAAAACTACCTGCAGCATGAGCCTACATCAGACAGGACAAGAGAAAGACCGTGACAAATATGGATTGACAGTGTTAGAGACACTGCTACTGAAATCACACTGCAAGTAGATGGGGTCAGGATTTCCTAAAAGCTGATTAGAGTAAACCAAATGCAGTGTTGAGCCTATACTCCATCATCTGGAGTGACAGGCAAATAATGAATGAGATAATTGGGTTGAATATGAAAGCCACACAGATGGCACATAAGAGAAGACTGCAACCTTTCACAGCATCTAATGAAACAGGTCAATAGATGTTGTTGTCATCATCCATAGTTGCTGAGCAAGCCTATTCTTGGCATCCCAATGCTATTCTTATATTCATACAAGTTTTCTTCAGTTGATTCACTGCTGCGTACAGTGTGTTAGCAATTGTCAGCAGTGCTTGTAAGAATCTTTTCATGATGTCCGCAAGTGCCTAGCACTCAATGAGTAGGTTTCTAGCTGTTTCATCCAGGTGAAAGTAATATCTGCACAAGGGCAGGTGCTGGGGATTGATGTGGTTCAAGTGGCTATTGACTCTGGTGTGTTCTGTTCGGAACTGAAAGATGAGACTTTGATCTCTTCTATGTAGTTTATTTATGTCATCATTACTTTTTGGCTGTTACATTTCGCTAAATACACTGCGACCTGTTTTTCCCATCACCCATCTGCTCATTTAGATTTCCCTGGTATTTATTCTTAATTCATTTTACTGCGTGGCTACTGTAGGGCCTATCCAATTGTTGTTTGGAGTCTCCTGTTTTTGTCAATCTGTCAGCCATCTTGTTTCCTGGTGCACGCTATGTCCAGGGATTCATTGCAAGGTGACAAAATTGATCCTGTGGGCAGTGATGATGCTGTTGATCGCCCTCCCCACCAAGAATATCTCCTTTTTGCTGTATGAAGTGGATAGATGAGTTGAGATAACTTTTCACTGTTCTTTCCTGCTCACAAACGGTCATGGAGGAAGTCAGTTCAATGGGGTTGATTAGTTTGTCGTAGTTGACCCTATTGTAGGCATCTTACAGGTCGATCGTCGCGACAACAGTTTCCTCTTTTGTCTGGAAGCCCTCATATATGTCGTATGCCAAGATAGCTGCATTGATGGCCGTGTCTCTGCCAAGTCTGTATGTGCCTAGGGTGTCTAGAAATTGACCTGTGTTTTCCAGCTCGTCTAGCAATGATTCTCTCCAGCACCTTACTGTACACATTCTGTAGTGTGATGATGCAGTAGTCTTTTATATCAGTAACATCTTTGCCTGGTTTCGCTAGGTAGATAAGATATGTATGTAGCCACTCCTCTGGTACATTGCCTGCCTTAAGACTCCCGTTAAAATTATTTGTAATCTTTGCGAGCTCATCATCCCCACAGTTCTTCAGCAGGTTGTATTGTATTCCATCAGGCCCAGGTGCACTGTCCAAGGGTCTCTTTATGGAGTGTCTGACCTTCTCAACACTAATCAGGTCGTTGTCCTCCTCCATTGTTCCTAGATTTATTACCGGTGCCTTGCATTGAATGATGTCTTGGTGAGTCTGCTGAAAGCGCCTGTCAAAAAAAGGGCTCTTCCCTTCTGTTTGTCAATAGTCAGCGTCTGTCCCAACTCATTTCTCACAAGAGGGTTTCAAATGAAAACCTTAAAAGTGGGATAGAAATCAGAAAAACCATGCCTTTGTAATTTGTTAATTGGTTGCTAAGGGTGTAAAGAGTGCCCTGCACATATCATCATGGTGCAGACGAACAATATGACATCATAATTGCAGTTACAGGATGGCCACCCGACTAGTGACATGCATCAAAGAGGAGCAGTGTTCTGTTATCCATTTTTTCAACAGCAAACCTATAGAAATTCAACAGCACATGAAGGTCCAGTATGGTGATGCATGCTTTCCCTTCAGCAAGTGTATGAGTAGACAAGGAAGTTCCAAAATGGCTTGTGTTCTGTATCAATCTGTTCATAGCTAAATGAACTTCATTCTATTTTTTAAAATTGCTCACATTTGCAAGTGCTTCCACATAGCACTATTCTCTTTAGAGCGAAAGCTGTGAGTTTTAAATACTTGTACTCTAGATAAATATTTCTTATAAAAGCAAGTGTGACATCCTTGATTTTTTTTCTTCCAAGATATCCTGTGAGGTAAGGGATCAACGTGATCCAGTAGTGAGCAACACGCAAATGAAGCCAAGCATTGCACAACCGCCTGGAGGACCCAGGTCCACCTTCATCAGGATGTGAGAAAAGCTATAACAAACCGGCACTTGTTCTTGTTGTTTCGAATGCCCACAATGAGTAGGTTTAATCTTTTGTGCGCCCTGAAAAAGACGTTAAATGGCGAGTTGTCCTAGCTTTCCTCACATCCCAAGCATGCTGATAAAAGTGGACCGGTGTCCTCCAGGAGGTTGTGCTATGCCTGACTGCATCTGCGTGTTGCTCATTAATACAGGGATCACATCGATCCCTCACCTCATTAGCCAGACTGTCATGAAAACAGCCTGTTTCCATGAAGGACTGCCGAGGTGAGGGTCTTGGCCAGTATATTTTGCTTGACCCTGGCTAACATGTCTGATCAGTATGTTGTACTTGACCAGACGTTAGTCTTCCTTCCCAGAACTTAACGTAAATCTACTCATTGTGGGCATTCAACAACAACAGCAAAGAACTTGTTGCTTGTTACACATCAACTTCAAATGGAGAAAAGGTGATTTTAAAATTTGCTTCCTGTGCTAGAAAATAACAGAAAATAGTGTTGAATTCTTCATTAAAAGACTTAACCTTGTCCACAAATGAATGGCCATCAAAATTCTTGTTATGGTTCACAAGTATAGTAAAATTATAAGTATTGACTATCCTTAGTTGACTGGGAAAGCTTAATATGTCCACACTGATCATGAATCAACTGTTCTTGAGTTTATTACTCAGCAGTGAGTTAATTAAGATGAGTAGTAACTTTTACAAGAAATTCCAGATCATAAAGCTCCTTTGTTTTCTCAGCTAATTAAGATGAGTTATAACATAACATTCACAAGAAATTCCAGATCATAAAGCCTCCTTTGCTTTCTGAGTTAATTAAGATGAGTTATAAAGTTCACATGAAATTCCAGATCACAAAGCCTACTTTTGTTTTCCCAATTCCCACAGAGGTTTTCCTTTTTTGTCTCATATCTTATTTTTCAAATCATAAAAGCGCTTCAGCATCTTCTCCATACAAACTTTACAGTAAAAGGTTGAGTCTTCATGCTCAGGTTGATTGTCTTCCAGAAATTCCTGAAACTGACACTGGTTTAATTCTCTCGACTTAAGGAAATGTATGCAGGAAACTACCTTGGTCATGAAATGCGTAAATTTCTTTTATTTTGCAGACACGTTTTGTTGATGTAAAATGCAGTGAAGCACACAAATAATCTGTATTGATGTTCATATCAGATAACTCTGACCTGATTTGAACTTTTACTGAACCATTGGCAAACAAATTCGCCTGCGGCATTGTCTCGGTATAATAGCTGTCCATCGTTGTCGATGAGGATCGCCGACATCATCCTTGTCACAAATTTCCCTGTTGGGTGTGGGTGCGCATGTGGCTGAACAGGCCAATGCGGGCACGAAAACATCTGCTACATATCGAGTACACGAGGTTTGTAGAAGGGGATGGTGTTCCCGCTGCTCGGGATTTCACAACACGGTCGTCTTCACCGGCGGCTACACCCGATTTGACTGCGCTTCTCCAGTCAGATCTGTTTTGCGCAAGACATTCCCAGGTGTCGATGTCTATCTGGCAACTTTTCAGTGAGTCCTTCAGACCGTCTTTAAAACGTTGGGCGCCCTCTCTCGCTCGCCGCAGAGAAGCTTCTTTGGGAGCCGCTCGTCTGACATACGGACGAGGTGTCCGGCCCATCCTAGTCGTGCTTTCTCTAGCAGTGCATGTATGCTGGGCATGTTAGCCCTCGAGAGAACCTCGATGTTAGTGACACGATCTTGCCATCGGATGTGGAATATTCGCCTCAGGCAACCTGTGTGGAAGTGCTTTAACCTCCTTGCATGTCCAGAGTATACAGTCCAGCTTTCGCAAGCGTATAGTAGGGTTGGAATGATGGTTGCACGGTAGACTTTGAGTTTGGTCTTGACGCTAATGCCACGACGTGCCCAGACCATCGAGCGCATTCTACCAAAGGCTGTGCTGGTCTTTGCTATTCTGCTTGCCACCTCATCGTCTAGGCTGACAGATCTCGACAGCGTGCTGCCTAGATATGTGAATTTGTCTACGACATTCAGCGTCTGCCCGCTGACTGTAATCTCCGGTTTTGTGTACGGCATGCCTGGTGCTGGTTGGTACATGACATCTGTTTTTTTGGCATTTATGGTCAGGCCAAAATTTTCGCATGCGGCAGAGAACTGGTCCATTCCAACTTGCATGTTCAGTTCTGAGTTGCTCATTAGAGCGCAGTCGTCAGCAAATACAAGTTCCCTGATTATGTCGCCAGTCACTTTGGTTTTGGCCTTCATTCTTCTGGGATTGAGTAATTTGCCATCTGTGCGGTACTTTATGGGTATTCCAAGCTTCAGTGATCTGAAGGCGTCTGTTCAGCATGATGTTCGCGGCCACGATGACAAAGTCGGGGCGAGTACACATCCTTGTTTTACTCCGTTTGATACTAGAAACGTTTTAGAGATTGCACCGCTGTCCAGTACACGAGCACACATACCTTCGTGTAGCTGTTTCACCATTGTTATGAACTTGTTGGGGCAGCCAAACTTATACATTATCATCCACAGCCCTCCTCTGTTTACTGTATCAAATGCCTTTGTCAAATCAATAAATGTGGTGTACAAGGCCTGATTTTGTTCTCGACACTTCTCTTGTACTTGGTTGTCTCTGTATACTCATCTGTGTATTCGTTGTGTTAACACCGATTTTTGCTATTGAAACAGCTTATTAAAAAATGAGGCCACTTCCTCCCGTCTTGAAAACAACAAGATAGCTAGATTGACTTTAAACAATTTTCAAACAACTTTTTTCTCTGTTAGACATGGATTTAGAAGGTTATTTCATTATTGATTGTGATCAAGTTATGATGCTGCGACAGATTTTTCTGAGGTAGAACTGTTAAGTTTGTTTATGTAGATGTTATAAATACGTTTGTAGTGAAACCAACAGATATGTCAATCTGGTTAGAAACACTATCAGTGCTTTGTGACAAGACAACTGGTGTACCAAAATTGGGAAAGTCTCAATATCTGTGACGACATTTTTTTAAATTTGGAAACTAGAAGGTTAACAACAACGCAGAAGTTTGCCGGTGCCATATCGTTTGATATCCCATTTACCTTCTTCCAGCTAAACAAAGTTTTACTTTTCTATTTGATAAAAACAGTTCATAGGTATGGTACACTGGCTTGTGCGTCAGATTCATATAAAATTTGGATAAGTCCTCGTGGGCCGAATAAAAATCAAGGTGGGGGTTGGACACAGTTCATGGCCGTGCAATACACGTACCTGATTTAGGATATATGAGGAATCAAAACATTATCATAATATGACATATTTGCAGGGGCTTGACAAATTTCAAGGTGGCTCACCAGTCAGCCAAAAATGTAACCAGTCAGCATGGTCGGACTACAGTCGTGCAATTTATGTTAATAAATTTAAACTAGGCACTAATTCATCTTTATTTCTAAATAACAATGCGTACCAAATCGAAATATATTGTATTACTTACACAGTAAAGGCCTATTTCTTCTTAAGAAAAAATGCACTTCTGTCAGAGGTAAGGCGTGTCCATGAACATGCTTGGTAGTTTTAGCGCTATTGTACCATTTATCAATGGCTTTAGTAAGTTTAAATTCTGGTACTGGATGTCCATTTAGATTCATCATCATAAGCTAGCTTATGTACCATCTATTCAAATCGTAATATCATTAATAATCGTGCGAGAGTTCTTATGTAGTAACGATTAAAAACGTAATTAACAATTAAAAACGGATTATTATTTTTACCCGACAAGCAAAAATGTTTACTCGTCACAGAGGAGCAGACCAGCGCTTTTGTCAAGCCCTGCACATTAGGGTAATAGAAAAATATGAAGGTTGCTTTTTTTTATTTCTGCCTCGTACTTTACCTGTAATACTGATATTCGTTTAACTCAGCTGTTTTTACCTGTACTATTTTCATGTGTCTGATCCTAGATAGAAACCTAATTGGTTGAAATGTCAGTACTCAAATCAGTTACTGTTTGCATGTCAAACTGCACATTAACCGTGCATGTATTTGTCATTATTTTTGTTTAATCTACCGTACTTGCTGTATTCAACAACCTTTTTTTTTGTTGCCTGTTGAAAGAGCTCATTTGCATGTGTAAATGACTTCTAAAACAACGATCCTCAACACTTCCTGTGTGTCTTTCCTGTGTGCACAACTGTTCTGCTCTACAGAGCATTTTATTCAACATCTTTACTAATGTTGACACACTTGTCTAATCCTTTTCTTTCTGCTTCATATGATTTATTGATTACTTTCAGGCATGACTGGTCTCTTTTAAATGGCTTCAACATCTTAACTTTGCCTTCTGTGTTGTGCTCCCTTGGCTTCAACATCTTAACTTTGCCTTCTGTGTTGTGCTCCCTGTCACTGATATCACAATAAAAATGTATGGTTATGTCGCTGACTCCATATGCTTTATGTCAATAAAGATAGATCACTGGCTCCATTTACTTTGTGGCAATACATATAAACTCTTTTTTTGTGTCGCTGACTCAATATAAATTTTGATAAACACATGAGATCAACTTCATTTTGTGGTAATAAAGATATATCATTGACCTCATATACTTTATGATAATAAAGATACATCACAGACTATAAATACACTGTGTCAACAAATATGAACGCATACATCATCAACTCCACATACTTTGTAGCAATAAACATGAACACATGTGTCCCTGACTCCATATACTTTTTGGCAATAAACATGAACACCTGTGTCCCTGACTCCATATTCTTTTTGGCAATAAAAATGAACACCTGTGTCCCTGACTCCATATTGTTTTTGGCAATAAAAATGAACACCTGTGTCCCTGGCTCCATATTCTTTTTGGCAATAAAAATGAACACCTGTGTCCCTGACTCCATAATCTTTTTTGGCAATAAATGTGAACATTTGTGTCACTGACTCCATATACTTTTTGGCAATAAATATGAACACGTGTCCCTGACTCCATATACTATGTGGCAGCAAATATGAACATCTGTCACTGACTCCATATACTATGTGGCAATAGATATGAACATCTGTCATTGACTCCATATACTATGTGGCAGCAAATATGAACATCTATCACTGACTCCATATACTATGTGGCAATAGATATGAACATCTGTCACTGACTCCATATACTATGTGGCAATAGATATGAACATCTGTCACTGACTCCATATACTATGTGGCAATAGATATGAACATCTGTCATTGACTCCATATACTATGTGGCAATAGATATGAACACATATGTCACCAACACCATATACTTGTGTATCCTTTCACGCAGGAGAAAAGCGATAATTTCAATGATAAAAGTGTTGAAAGCTAACTAAGAAAAAAATGGTACCATACACATGTGGCCTAAGATGCAGCAGGGAATGAGCAACCAGCAACTCCTATTTGGGTGCTTGCATCATGGTCAGCAAACTACAGGGGCGGTTCTGGAAAAAGGCTACACTAGTGTAGTCTGACTAAGAGAATAAGGATCCCATTGGAAAGACAAACTCGGTACCAAAGACAAACTCGGTTTGTTTTGATGTTTCCTAAATGACTGTGATGAAGTTGTGGTTCCATTTTCAATCACCTAACAATGGGAGATTAACATCCTCGGCTCCTGTGCACATTAACCATCAGATTGGGCTGAATTAATGATCTTCTTCTGCTGCATTCGTTCTCAATATCCCGCTACCAAGCCCTGAACAGGGTTTCGCAAGTAGCAGGATGTAGTCCTGGGAACGGAATGGGTTGTGTCGCTAGTTTACAGCTTGACTGCGATATTTGCACATTTCGGATCGACACATCCGTCTTCAGCAAGGAATTAATGTTAAATACCAATATATGGAGTCCTTAAAACAAAGCGATTTTAATAATAATAACAGACAAGAAAGGAGTTAGCAAGCAGGTATTCATGAATGGCTGCCAGGGAAAAATTTGGGGTCAGAAGTGGCATGATATGGTTACAAATGTCGATCTGTAGTTTGGATCAAACCAACTGTTTTTGGGATAGGTTGGGTGGGATGCATAGGTCACACCTTGAGGAATGGATACTGGTAGCATTATTATCGTGTCTGCACTGGAACCCAGTGGGAAAGAGAAATAGAGGTAGATCTTGACACACATAGAGATCGAAAGTGGAGACAAATAGAGGGATAGAGTTGAAACGGCTGGCAGCTGATCAAAGCTCTTGGTGATTGTTTGTTGAGAACATTTTTCTCTGTATTGGGCTGGGGGGTTTTGATTGATAAATGTGAGTACATTTGTAATTTACCTCATATTGGTGGAGTGTGGGTAGTCCACAATGAATTAGATGCTTTAGATGATCCTCGATGCAGAAAGGACAAAAGACTAGATTTTTTATCGCAAGTTCAACAAGACGTTACGTGCACAACAACAAAACCTTCTTATAATGATGGTTAGTAGAGAAGAAAGGACAAAAATACTGACCCTGACTTGGAAGCTGCAGGTTCCCTCTCGAACTTTCTTCTCATCCTCCTGCCACTGGTGGGGCTTAGAGCACTCTGGAACATGGTCCTTCTTCTTGCGAAAACTCAGCCTTTTACGCAGGCTCTGCATGATAGTTCTGTAGCGGCCAAATCTGTTGCTTCTGTGGACAAGAGGTTTGTATCAAAAATCAAAAACTCCATGTATGATGTTTCTGTTTCTTTTTTTATGTCTGCTTTGTTTTGTAAGGTTGAATGGTTTGTACTGTGTTTTTTGCTGGCAGGCTTGACAAGGAAACAGTCAATGAATTAAAAGGTTGTGGATTCAATTACAAATCGGTTTGGCAAGAACTAAAATGTTGTGGATTCAATTACAAGCCGATCTGGCAGAAACTAAAATGTTGTAGATTCAATTACAAGTCAGTCTGGAAGAAACTAAAATGTTGTAGATTCAATTACAAGTCAGTCTGGCAGAAACTAAAATGTTGTTGATTCAATTGCAAGACGGCCTGGCAGAAACTAAAATGTTGTTGATTGAATTACAAGTCGGTCTGGCAGAAACTAAAATATTGTGGATTTAATTATAAATCAGACTGGCAGAAACTAAAATACAGTGGATTCAATTATAAATCACACGGGACTGGTGGAAACCAAAATGCTCTTGATTCAAGTTTAAGAAGTTGAGAAAAGTGAGGATGACACTGGGATCTACTAAAAGGACGTGCACGCACAAACACAAAGCAAAGATTGTGAAGTAATAGGTAGCCCGGAAGTCGAACACAGAGCCTTCAGATGACGGATGCACCTTGCTGTAATAGAGAGATGAGCTAAGTTGTTGGACCAGTAAAACACTCCCAAAAAATGTTGTCACAACTGGATTACTCATTCGTCATTGAACACATGCGACTATGGAATACAGGCTGATTTCGATCCTGACAAATTTATAGACTCGCACCTGTCCTATTATCAAGCATGGACTATATAGGACTTAATGCTTGTGTCACATGTAGACAAATATATATCGGAATACAATTCTTGGGGTGCGAAGAGTAACAAAATCAGACAAACATAATGAATAAGACACCATCTCTATTCCCTGTTGAAAACAGTGTCAACAGTTGTCTGATCAACAAGATGGTGATTTACACTGTAATCTCCACAGCGGTGAGCTGATGAGGCTCGTATTGCATTACAGCATTGCAGACCCTGGTCCACCTTCTCAAGTAAAAAGTAGGGCTCAGTGGTCTCGAGGTAGGGTGTTCGAATCACGAAGGAAACCGGGATTTATGTCATATGGATCTTCTGGCAAAAATTCAGTGTAGTGAGATCAGACTCCCGTGTTCAGCGACGAGCACGTTGCAAATCCCTTGGCTGTTAGAAATCGAAAAGAGTACCGGTAGGCTTATTTGCCACTGTCCGGACAAAATTCAAAATAAAAATGTACCCAACAGTTATTTGTACCTTCCCCCAGGTGGTTTGTTAAGAGTATAGATAGTTTGTATAGATGGCGCCTATGGCTGTGCATCTGCTTAGCTCTAGTGTTGAGTCTATTAAACCACGCAGTCAAGAGTTCTCAGTCCAAGTGACTTAGACAATAACAACACCATTAAAGAATAGCAGTTCAAATGTAAATTGTAGCACAACATATTATTCGCTGATAAACAAAACAAAGTGCAAAGAAAGAAGAAAAAACAAAGTTGTGGCATGCGGCCCAAAAAGCGTGCTCCTTTGATGCCCTCATGTTGGTTTGAGACCCCTGACATACACCAAGTCGCCTGGTGAAGACTCCACAGCCTGAGCACCAGAACAGAAGGAAGCAATCAATTAGAGCTGCTAGAAGTGTGCCCCTTCCACTACAAGCACTCCACTACATGAAGGGCATGTCGTGAGAGCGAGAACACAATTACTAAAGAGTGCTCCGCTAATGGGGGACTCTTGGCCTGCTATCAGCTGTTGAAGATATTTGCCCGAGGATCTTAAGTGGGGAGAAGAGGGTTATGGTCACAGTTCCGCCAAGCTGGTTGTATCCTCCGTTCGTAACACCATGCCAGCACATTTCTTTTCTAGCCGATCCGTACTGGGGAGGGTGGAATAGGACCACTGGGACAAAAGGCAGGATTGACGTTTCTGTAAGTGACACTAATTGTATACAGACTCTACAGAGTCTTCTAAACCAGTATTAAGACGTTAAGTTAAGTTATAAGGGATTTTTAAAATCTCCATTATATATATCATTTTTTACCAATCAAAAAAAAAAAGCATAACTAAGAGAAAAATATCGATGTCATGTGAGTTTACAAGACATGTGAGTTTACAAAGACATGTGAGTTTACAAGACATGTGAGTTTACAAAGACATGTGAGATTACAAAGATATGTGAGTTTACAAAGACATGTGAGTTTACAAAGACATGTGAGATTACAAAGACATGTGAGTTTACAAAGACATGTGAGTTTACAAGACATGTGAGTTTACAAAGACATGTGAGATTACAAAGATATGTGAGTTTACAAAGACATGTGAGTTTACAAAGACATGTGAGTTTACAAAGACATATGAGTTTACAAAGACATGTGAGTTTACAAAGACATGTGAGTTTACAAGACATGTGAGTTTACAAAATATGAATTTACAAGACATGTGAGTTTACAAGACAGTGAAAACAAAGCAAGTGAAAACCTTCATAACAGAACATGTGAATTTCATAGAAGAATCAGAAACAGACGATGTAAGATTCCAAAGGAGGGGGGAAAAAAAACCATCCAATTATTAAAACTTGGGAAATTTTTTGTCCAAACATCGTTGGCCCATCAAACCCACCCACGTTTTGCACGAAGAGAACAGAAGTAATCGAGTCATTATTTTTCTTAATCTCTGCTCTCCTTTGCCGAGTTGTTTTGTGACAAATTAACATTCTATTCTTTTAAGAGACAGATCATGTTATGCGTGTTCAACAAATCACCATCATCAAGTGCCCAGCCGGTTGGCGATCATGGACCTATATTTCCTCTTATCACTTGTGTCGTTTATCAGTTCTCCCGTTGATCGCCTCCCGTGCATTCAAGTTGTTCAACAATTCCTATCGCTGACTCCCTCCCCTTCTTTGTGATTATGCCTATTGTCACTGTGTGTTCCAGCCAGCCTCTTCTCATGACATGCTCGAAAAGAAATGAATACCGTATCCTGATTTTTTGCAATAAACTGTTTTTGTGACTGCATCCTCAAAAACCACGTTATTAGCTTTCTTTGCAGTCCATGGAGTTTTCAAGTCTTCTGTTAAACCACATTCCCGTTGCCTCCAATGATCCATGTACTCGCGTGCTGGTTGTCCATGACTCGCTGCAGTATGTCAGTTCTGGTTCCACGTAGCACCCAAGAACTATCTTCCTGAAATCCAGTGATAAGGTTTTGTTGAATAAGATTACCTTCATACTCTGGAAGACTGGTTTAGCCTAGGCTATTCTGTTCTTTACTTCAGAAACTGATGAGTGTGTCCAAGTATTGAAATGAGTGTACTTGTTGTAGTTCTGTCTCGTTAACCTTTATACAACATTTTGGAGATTTGTGCTTCTTAAAGCTTTTCTTACTACAATTATTTCTGATTTCCTTTGATTTAAGCTGATGACTTTTTGTTTCGTCTGAAGAACTACCATGCTGACCAGCTCTTGAATATCTTGACTTATTCTACGCTATCAACAAAGTGTCATCATCGCAACGCAAATTGTTTATATTCTGTCCACCAACTGAGACTCTAGACATTACCTCCAAAGATCACAATATAATTCGCTATACAGATAGAACAGGTCACGGGACAGAACACATCCCTGATTTACTCACTTTTATATCTGTATAAACTGTCCTACTGTGTTATCTATTCGTATAACTGCAGACTGTTCCCAGTACACGTTCTGAATAATTCTCAAGTCCTTGTCATTGACAAGCAGCTCTTCCAGAATATGGATCATTTCCCAGTGTTTCAGTCTCTCGAATGCCATGGTATAGTCTATGAAGCCTAGATATAAATCTGTTTCATGATAGAGAGCTAAGGCCTAGCGTAATGAAGTCTCTAACAATTCATCCCCAACATCAGTGTCTGCTACGAACCTGCCGTAAAAATATGAACGGTTACGAGTGACTGATAAAACTATACATTTGGAAGGGAATTCTTTCCTTACTAACCGATAATTAGCGTATGGCTAGAGCACTCGCTTTTCATGGCAAAGGTGTGGGGTTCAACTCCCACAACCGTCACGCTCCAGCCAACCCAGCTGAAAATTGGTACAGGGCATACGACTAGGGAAGTAAAGGGCAACGAGGATATAAACTGTCCATCCTACCTAGTACAAACCTTTACTTAGTATACTGAAGTCTCTAAGAACGTGATTCCCCGACAGAAGTGTAACTTCTATGAAACATACCTATATTTAGTATACTAAAGTTTCTGACAACATCATTTCCCGACAGTAGTTTAACTATTCATAATGCAGTAAAAACACGCAGTCATATGATGGAGCGGATTAACAAACAAGATGCTCAGATACACAGTCCATTGCAAACGAAAGAGAGGTCGCCCCAACAGGCGTTGGACAGATGATGTTCGAAAGTGGACGGACGAAACCGTGATGGAGACCTAGACAGACGTGGTGATGAATGGGTCATGAATCAGTAGTGAGATGCGATGCCCCCACCACCTCCTAGCGTTACCGGAAAGACGAGAGACAATACAGTAAAAGGACATTGTAGGTTACGCAGAAAAAGATACAGAAGAATACAGAGTTTACTGCTGCGCGACCCACTGGACATTAAGTCATTCAGCCCGGAATACTCTAGGCCTCTAAACACATTCATTCTTGCATTGTAGTACTACCACTAGGAAGTGTAGGTATGTTTATACATTTACAAATACTTGGCTTGGCACGGAGAAACGTTTAGGAGAAAGCCAACAATGAGTAAGTTTACTCTTTTGTGCACCCTGAAACGGGCGTTAACTGATAGGTTGCGGTAGCTTTCATCCCATCCTGAGCGTTCTGATCAAAGTGCTGTACTTTGCCCCATCATCGTATAGCTCGCTACTACAAAGATCAGGTCGATCCCTCACCATGTTGGCCAGGCTGCCAAGAAGAACATCTCGTTTCAATGGAGACCTGCGTGGAAGTGAGGTGGGGTCTTGACCATTATGTACAAGTACGACAACTGTTCAGTATATCAGCTCTACAGCTATGTAAGAAAGTTTGCGAGCCAGTATATCTGCTCTACGGAATGAATCAGTTAAACGTGTCCTCATGAAGCCCTCGGTCTGGTTTGTGTCTGAGACTCCTACCTTACAGCGAGGTTGGCTTATAAAGACCTCGACATTAACCCTTTACAGTCCAACCTAATTTACAAGATGTTAGTCTTAACGTCCGAGACAAGAACTGCAATTGTATGCGTTTCATTATTAACACACACACAAAGCCCTTAAAACTAAAATCATGATTTTAAATTGTTAAGATACAGAATCACATGTATCTATCACACAAAGTTTGTTTATAAATGAAATTGAGCTAAATAACAAGGTATGGTTGATATGCAACATGTGAGCAGATAAATCGGACTGAAAGTGGTGCTACTCTAGTTGACTGCAATGAGCAAGTGGGATGTAAAGGGTTAAACATTTCCCGCAATATAACAACATACCAAGACGAAATATGTGCAGTTAGGTTCCTTCGAGTGAAATACATTTTCAGTTACACAGCATGCACTACAACAACTTCATTTGAGACATGACTTTCAGACACCACGCATTGGTAAGCCTGTCAATATATTTAAAAGGAAAGGTATACCCGTAGTAGACACTGCTGTCGGTGATGAAGTGTTAAAGAGTTCACTGTAATCAGCTTTTTACGAGATAGGGTAACCAAGTTTTCTGACTCGCTGCTTTTCCTTCCCTAACACCAAGCCACGTACTCCTTAGTGAGTCGATTGTAGAGTGCCAATAAGGAAGATTGAACCATGCATCTTTACCGTAAAAAGCGTGCTCTCTACCACTCTGATACGCAGGCGCTCTCAATACTTTTACACAGCACTTGACTGTGCGTGCGTGCATAACTGCGCCATACTGCGTTCAACAGTCTGGTTTACAATTAGGGGTAGGACACACGTTCAGAAAATCAGCTAATATCATTACAAAACAGTCTCTGTTCTAGAATCCCCAGGGTAAAAGCATTAGAGTAATACCAAAACATACAAGGACAAGAAATGTGCACGACAGATATTAAAGGGAAACACAATTAAATGAAAGATGGTTAGAACGGATAGCACACAGCACGACGCGGCGGCGTTTTACTCTACAGAAAGCTGACGCGTTTTTATGTTATTTATTTATGTATTACACGTAGGGAAGACATATGTGTATTGCCCATTGCAAGCGATGATGGCGACATCGTCAGACGGTTTTGTCCTTATGCAGCCCTCGGTCTGGTCTGTGTCTGAGAATCCTGCCTTACAGCGAGGTTGGCTTTTAAAGAACTCGACATTTAACCTTTACAGTCCAACCTAATTTACAAGATGTTAGTCTTAACTTTGTAACTGGCGCTGCATTTGGATTAAAGCGGGAAAGAAACTTCGCTAGTCATCAACCTTAATCTCTGGCCCCGAGCTACCTTGGACCAGTGGGAAGACGATTGGAGGTAACCCAGGATGCAAGCACTCTGGTCAACCTCCCTTGAGACCAGGCGAGGGCGCTTGAAACTTGCGGGATTCGATAGCCCACCGAGTGCCTTACCTATCGACCACAGCGACCCAAGGATTGAGAGGGGATTGGTCCCCCAACGTTAAAAAAAACAACCCAAAAAACGAAGACAGGACAATATTATTGATCAAGATGCTGAGTAGTGCACGAGCTGCAGCGGTCAGCGTCCAAAAGCCGACTGCTACCGTCAAGGCCAGCGACTCACAGCTGCCAAGACCCTTCTCCGCCCCCACGTGGTGATCCTGGATAGCAGGTTGCAACAGGGCAGATTGGCTAAGGAGAAGGGATCGAAGAGGTACCCAAAATGTCAGCTGAAGTCGATTGTCTCGAACCGTAAGGTGGACATATCGCAATCAAGCTGTAAACTACGACACAACGAATTCGGTTCTCCGGACTACATCCTGCTACTTGCAAAGTTCTTTACAGGGCATGGTAGCGGGAGTTTGATAACGAACGAAGAAACAGTATTGAATACTTCATCCCTGACGACAGTATCTATTATGAGACTATCATTACCTTTAATGGTATAATGCGTGTATTGATAAAGCTTAAAACATTCCGGCTCAGCCAAAATAAAATAAGCTTATCGACAAGAGTTGACCTTCTCCTATATCCATCGCCAACATAGTGGGTGACCCACGTTGCAGCCGCAGACACGAATGACGATTCTATCAAATCAATTTGTCTCGCAGTTTGTCCAGAAAAGGAGTCTACTAGAGACCTTCTCAGACAAGAAGGGCTAATGTAAAAATCAATGTCGGTATTCTCCGACAGAGAAATGGGAGTCGGTGAAACAAGACCGGCAAGTATAGACATATTGGTAGACCAATAATTACCAGGCGGTGTGTGGAGTCTGGCAACAGAGTTCCCAGAAGTGTGCCGAGAATTGTGTGGTGTCTGGCAACAGAGTTCTCAGAAGTGTGCCGAGAATTGTGTGGAGTCTGGCAACAGAGTTCTCAGAAGTGTGCCGAGAATTGTGTGGAGTCTGGCAACAAGAGTTCCCAGAAGTGTGCCGATAATTGTGTAGAGTCTGGCAACAAGAGTTCCCAGAAGTGTGCCGAGAATTGTGTGGAGTCTGGCAACAGAGTTCTCAGAAGTGTGCCGAGAATTGTGTGGAGTCTGGCAACAGAGTTCTCAGAAGTGTGCCGAGAATTGTGTGGAGTCTGGCAACAGAGTTCTCAGAAGTGTGCCGAGAATTGTGTGGAGTCTGGCAACAGAGTTCCCAGAAGTGTGCCGAGAATTGTGTAGAGTCTGGCAACAAGAGTTCCCAGAAGTGTGCCGAGAATTGTGTGGAGTCTGGCAACAGAGTTCTCAGAAGTCTGTCTTTGACGAGAGCCGCACAGATGTAGACATTGTCGTCGCGGATGAAGTGTTAAAGCAGAGGTCTCCAACACCGGTTCGCCAAGTCATAATCTGTGGCTCTCGATGTGATTGGCATAATAATGAGTGGTGAAAGATATCTGGAATGAGAAATAATTATGCTCCAAGTAGCTAGAATGTATTATATATTTACGAACTCCCACGGAATACATCGAGATATTTCAGGAAGGATAGCAGCAGGATGGTTTAGCTTCAATTGTGTCAAGCACATTCTTCAAAGAAGAAGAGCTACTAACGGGAAGAACTAATAAGCAAAAGCTAACACCTTGAACGGTCATTGTGGCCATAGTATATGGATGCCAGATGTGGAACCTGCGGAAGAAAGGACATACCGTAGCAACGGGCGATGGAGAGTAGAACATAGTCAATCTCAATACTGAACCCCATCTGCAACATCATCAAAAGTCAAACATGCTTCAATGATGTATATAAGACGTTATGAGAAAGTACAGAAGGGCTGGTCGCGTTGTACCTTGCCTAGTAATAAATGGACACGTCACGTGACGTCATGGTGGCACTATACATTGAATCGTCCACCAATCAGATGGAGAGATGGTCTGGTACTCGAAGACAAAAGACAGATGATTCTAGATTATATATGACTACCTATGGCATAGGGTACACGATGTGTCTGAATGGACACCAGAATTACATTATTACAGGAGACTGCAGCAACTATAAGAACACCACGAGAAAGGCGTTTGACGTGTCATCCTAAAAATGGAACGGACACTGGCAGACTCTTGGAGTCTCAATGTGGGGTCCCAGCCGGGCGATCTACAACTGACATGATTTGCACCCTTCGACCGTTGGCTGCAAGAGACATGTAAAGAACAGATAGGTCAACTGTACGTTGCCTTTGTGGATTCCACAAAGGTGTTTGAGACAATTAGCAGATCTGAAATTTATCAAATAAAATACTAGAGCATATACAATGAGCGCTGAATCGACTTTGACAGACCATTTCCTTCTACGAAGGTATGAAAGCTGGTAAAGTCACCATCTTCTATCCAATTGTGTCGTTAGATGACGTGGGGAGGTGTACTTTTCTATCGTGTGCCAAAATGGTGGTCAATATTGTTGTAATTCTGTGTCTCACTGACAACGTCTATCCATCCGTTTCTTGATCTATTCTGCAAATCTGATGTTTGTAGATCCGCGCAGCTAATAATTGTCATTCTTGCCAGGTGTCCGAACCATGCTATTCTCTGTTTTTCTATGTATTCCATGCACGGTGTTGCACCAACCTTCTGCCTTCGTTTCGTAATCTGTCTAGTCTTGTGAGCCCAAAAGCTTTTCTCAGTCACCTCTGATCGCACACCATGAATTTTCTTTCTTGCTCATTATGGAGATTCCATGCCTGATACTTGTAGCAGAGAGTTGGTATAAAAATACTATTTATCAGTTGTCTCCTTGCCTACACTGGGGTGTTATTTTGTCTTAACTCATTCATCCCGGAATGTTTTGAATCTCTATACGCACTTTTTTTCTTATGTAAAACTCAAAACACAGCATCACTTAGTTGTGATCTATTTACTGAAATTGGTCATTTTATATACCAAACTGTTCATAATTGAGTCCAGAATACACTGAAATACATATATTTTACAAATGGAGATGAACATTTCTTTACGAGGGATTATAGGTGTATAATTGTTATTTTTTAAAAGTTCCTTTCATCAATACATTATTCAGCTTTAAACCAATACACGAATAACGTAATGACTTTCTATTGACGTTAATACACAAGGGAAGATGTTCTGAAAGTTATACCTAATTTGTTGCAGTATTTTCACAGTATTCACATTTTACTGATGGCACATGAAGCTGAAAGAAAGCCCCCCAATCAACACTAGCGTGAGTATTTACAATTTACACACATACAGAAATAATGTTCCTGTTGTATTCAGATATATTAAAACGCACATTTATATTATACACACTAGCATGACTCTGTAGGACCTTGAACCGTTAATAAATTGTTGAACTGTTACTACCATTGCTTGAGTAGATTTAGTTTTATCGCTGGGCTCAGAACTAAGACTAGATAAAGAAATTGACATGTCGCTACCAGAACGATTGATATCTTCATCATCACTACCGTTAGTAATAATATAATCTATTACCGAGATTGTTCTGTAAAAACTCTTTGGTCTGGTTGAAGGAGCATAGGAAAGATGCATGGTGCGCTTCCCCCCCCCCCCCCCCCACTTTCCCCCTTTCTGGAATCCAAGTACTAAAATACTTTTTTCCCCCAATGCAATTCACGCTAACTGAACATTTCAAAATCTGGAATTTCAATCAAGAACCAAGGTTAAACATTTAGGAGAACTTCAAATGGAAAAATGTGTGATTTTGTGAATACAGTTTTCTGAAAAAATCCGGAAGCCGATACATCGGTACAATAGTGAAAGCTGACAGAAAACAGCATTTACTTTGTGTGTTCTTGGTTCCATCTTTCTATCTAGTCGTCCATCTTGTGTGAACACGGTACTCAAGTATTTGAATTCTCTGACCTGTTTAAGATGGCGAAATAACTAGCTGCTATTTATCTAGATTTTGCAAAGGCATTTGATAGGATACTTCATTAATGATTGTTTAGAAAATTGAAATCACACGGAATATGTGGCGAAATTGCCAAATGGATAGAAAATTGGTTAATAGGAAGAAGGCAATGTGCGGACATAAAGAAGGAGTACTGTGAGTGGTGAAAGGTAAAAAGTGGAGTGCCACAAGGTTCGGCGTTGGAACCAATTTTGTTCTTGACATATACACATTATTCGGGCAATATCGAATCTCTGATAACAAAATTCGCCGATGACACAAAAACTATGCAGAGGTGGATATATTGAGGTCAGATTATGATATAATTCATGAAGGGTCTGGGAGCTGACAGAGTGAGTTTAATGTAGATAAATGTGCATTGTCCATCCAAATGTGTAGATCCAATTGGAATTTAATTATAGAATGAAAGAGAACATTATTATGAAAATAAATAAGGAAAGGGACATGGATTTTAATAGATCATACAGGTAAGCTGAGTGAGCAAGTCCAGGTAGCAGTGAAAAAGGTAACTCCAATGGTATGTACGATAAAAAGAAACACAAAAATAAAAGCAAGGAACTGATTGTCAAACTATATAAAGCATTAGGCAGAACTAGATTGGAGTACTGTGGTCAGGCGTGAAGTCCTTATCGTAGAGGGGATATACAGATGCTGGAAAGGATACAAAGAAGAGCGACAATACTGATAGTTGGATTTCAGAATTATATTTATGAGGAAAGACTCAGAAAAACAGGTCAACAGCTTGTAGAAAAGTGAAGCATTTAAGGTGATTTAATACAGACATAAAATAATAAGAGAAAGGATAACAAGTTTTTCAGTGTACAGCCATGGATATCTTAATCTACATAAGTAAAGTAAAGATAGCCATAGTACAGCCGACTACAAGAACAAGTGGGCACATCTTCAAATTCATTAAAGAAAGTACCAGATTAGATCATATAAAAAAACAATTTTAGTAATAGGGTGGTGAATTCTTGGAATGCATTGCAACTGGAATGAGTGGAGGCAGGGACAGTTAATGCATTCAATTATAGATTGGACGCACGCAGTTATTTTAAAATCAAGTTTGAGTAGACGAAACTGCTTGTATACATACTCTGCAGAGCTTTCTAAACAGGTATAAAAAAGTTTAGTTAAGGTTGGAGGTAAATGCTGGTTGTTAAACAAGGACTTGCTCCCACCAATTTTGACATTTGTTTCGCTATAGTAGAAATAAGGGCCGCACAAGATCTTACGGCTCTTTTATTTGGCACGTTTAAGAACAAAAACCACGTGTTTTTACTCCAAAAAAAACTCCTCCCCCCCCCCCCCCCCTTTTTGTTTGCCGACGATATCGGTCTTGTGGCCCATAGTGAGATCACACTGCAGTCCTTAATTACCAACATGGTTAGAACACGCGATCTGTCATCTCTATATACAGGTGTCACAAATATGGTGATCTTGGGACAAGGCCATATTGCCATTCATCGCAAGACCTCTCGTATGAACACAAAAGTTCAGTTACCTTGGGTTCATTATCTTATCTGCTCACTCAGTAGAAGAAGTAAGCATACGAATTGATCGTAGGCTTTCTAAAAGTGCATGGAAGAACTTACCCGCACTGCAATCCAACATTCAAATGTATCGGGTCTGCGTATTCAGTACATTATTGTATGCCTTGGAAACAGGCACCAACAAACCACTATCTTTCATCTGAGAGCAGGCCACAGCAGATTATTGGACTACCTATACCGGATCAAGATTACCACACAAGTGAGTGCCCGTGTGGACCCGAAATTAATAAACACTCCGTAACCCCTCCTTTCCACAGGACTACCCAGCATGCAAATACCAACGATGCGCACATGTACTTGAATACGCATTATGTTATGTTATTGTATTTTTAAACATTGAGAATGTAGGACAAATGGATCGAACCCATTAAAAATGTGGCCCACAATATTAATTGTGCAGGTCCGGGGGAGGGGTTGTCCGACTTAGCCTACAAATGCCGAACAGGATAAAACAATGTATTTATATAAACAGACCTCTGCCCGCAAGACACACCAAACATCCTACCAGCAGACCAGTACCTCGATTTTAGACTGCAACCCACCAAGTAAGATAGAAATCCAGAAGCCATCATTGAAACAAAAGAAAAGGGAAAGTTATTGCACACGATGATAGTATTCTTACTTCTCTAATAACAGAGCCCGCGACCCACACAAACATACAACCGTTTTTTTTTCTACTGCACTGAACGCGAACGCCAAGTTGCACTAGAAAGCCCAGCGGACTAATGAGAAGAGATCACTGTAACGATCATTTATCGTCTAGCAGCAGGTCACAGAGTCAACGACATCCATGTCAATGTTGAACAATGGGTTGGACGGCGCACGAGCAGCTTGATAAGTAAAGTGCACTACCAACCGACCGCCACGATTAATATCAGAATATAATCAATAAGATGATGGTCCCAAGCGGTCGGTCGAATGTTGCCGGGGCCCGAAATGGGAACAAAGAATGGCAATACTGTAAATTTGCCAATTAGAGGGTCTGATTAGTGTAGTGGTAGAGCACCTGGTTTTCACGACAAAGGTACTGGGCTCAACTTCCACTACCGTCACGCTCCAGTCGACTCAAATGTAAATATGTACATGACATACGACTAGGGAAGCAACAGGCAGCGAGAAAATGAAGTGGCCACTTTATCCCATACAAGCTGTGGCTTAATATACTGATGTCTCTTAACAACTTCATTCTCTGACAGTAGTGTAACTACTACGGGGAAAACCTTTAAACTTGCCCATCATGTATTTACAATATGACAAAATGAGTGTTAAGCAAGGGCTTTGTACCTCGTTCTGTAGAAACCTGAAGCCATAGAAACTTAACAAATATGGACAACCCAACTTTTAAGAAACGAATATAACTGAACCATCCAAGACGGAAGAAGCTCTGTCTAAAAGAACAATCACCAGATTCGGTTGCATAACGTTCGTGCAATGTACGAACAACGAAAGGCTGCACATGTGACAGCAGAAATGAGAAATTCTGGGACTGACAGAAACAATATAGAAAAGAGTGATGAGGACGCAGGTTAGCACATGAGAAATTCTGCTGGCAGCCTGAATAAGGCGTACAACATAGCGAAGGTGTGGGGTAACCCTTATTCTATTGAATGAGGTACACAAGACACTTGAAGAATGGTAGACAGTAGGACCCACAACAGTACTAGCTACTTTCAAAACTGTCAAAAAGAAGATACAGATAAACATTATCCAAAGCTAAGCACCAATCAATGACTCCATTAGGAGTATTTGTATTCCGCAATTGGACGGAAGATGCAGCATAGTGAATGAATTGACAGCAGCCAGTGACTAATAGCTGGCTGGCTGCTTGCATTAGGGTCAGTGAACCACAGCTGACCAAGACCCTATTCTGCCTCCAAGCGGTGGCCCTGGAGAACGGTTGCACTAGTGTAATCTGGCTAAGAAAATATAGAATCGGAGTTGGAAGGCAAATCTGGTATCAAAAATAGTCCGCTGAAATATTGTTGGTCGTGCTGAAAGGTGTAGATATTGCATCCTCGCTGTAAACTACGACACGTCATAAGGTCCTTACAGGACGAACGCCGTAGAAGTAGTATTCCATTACCAAATATGTATTGTTAAATTAGTTATCTATGCATAGGTTTTAAGTTCCACTTCGATGGAGCGAAGAATACTTTAAGGGTGAGGTGAAACAATGATCATGTTCACTGTTCGTGTCACTGAAAACAAACTATGTTACAACAGCCTGGCCAACTAGGTGGGACCGATAGTAATTCCCAAAGTGGTGAGGGTACTTGCGTCTTTATTCACCCCAAACAGATTTCCTTGAGTTCCCATCAAACGTATTTTACTGTACCGGGACATTCCGTTTAGGGTTAAGGGGAGGACAGGTCGACATACTTTTATTTTAAATAAATAATGAAAGGCACGGATAAAAATAGAAGTGTTGCTACCAATCGTTAATGTTGGGTTGCAAAAATGAATGCTTATCTTTTGAGAACAACAGTATTTAAACAGTATGATCTGGCAGAAAAAAACTCACTTTCTCTCTCTCTCTGTCTATCTCTCTCTCTCTCTCTCTCTCTGTGTCTATATCTCTCTCTGTCTCTGTCTATCTCTCTCTGTCTCTGCATATCTCATCTAAACGTGTGTAACTAATTACCAATCGTCCTAAAGCCTAGTGGTTTATTCATGTTATCTAGTGATGTCTTTCAGATCTGTGGTTCATATTTTTCACATATATACGCTCCATTTCCTCATTTCTCTTTCACACACACACTTTCTATTTGACCGAAATTCCAGGTCAGTTATCTGTCGTCAGAGTTCCTCCACGGCACCCACACCTTCTATCCGTCCTACGTCACGCTAAACTGCAATCTGTAACTGAAGAACACGCAATAGCCTTACTTATCTCACCACTCGCCTTCTACTTTCTGAAAGTTGTCGGGCATAACTGTATAGCACTGGTGCTCAACCGTTACCCTTCTTCTTCTTCGGTCGTTCTCAATCTCCCACTACCAAACCATGAAAGGGCTTAAGTAGCAGAATGTAGTCCAGAGAACGGGTAGTTTACAGCTTGGCTGCGATATTTGCACCTTTCGGTCCAACACATCCGACTTCAGCAAGCATTTTTTGAGTACCGGGTTAGCATTCCCTCTTCGATCCCTTCTCCTTAGCCAGTCTGCCCTGCTGCAGCCTGTTATCCAGGATCCCCGCGTGGAGGTGTAGAAGGGTCTTGGCAGCTATGGTTCGCTGGCCTGACGCTAGTAGTCAGCTATGAGTCGCTGACCACTGTAGCTCATGCGCTGCTCAGCATCTTGATCCCTAACCTTTACCCAACAATTGACTCCGTTAAGCTAGTGATGATGTCCTGCATGCGCACGCCTTCCCAACTCACTTCCCTATACCTCCTCCCCCTCCTTTAGGGTGGCTTACAATTTTATTTTGTTTAAGTCGATGGGGAAACCAACAAAAAAAAACGGCAGGGCACATGGAAGCATCCTAGCATCACCTACGATGTATAACGTATACACCAACGACCAACCTATAGACATAGGAAGTGACGAAATTCATTTATGCCGACGACACAGCAGTCGCTGCACAAGACAATTACTGTCGAGGTTGAACACACTGGAAAGCGCCATTGATGCCTTTGTTGTACATTACCTCAAAAATCACCCCAAACCAAACCCTAGGAAACCAAAATATGTGCCTTCCATCTCAGAAATAGAGAGGCAAAACGAAAACTTCAACTTAAGTAGCAAGGACGAACACAGTACGACTACCAAATAAAGTAAAGTACAGTGGAAATTCAGCAGAAATAACCGCTCGTTGGAGAATGGGTTTTTGAAGATTCCATTGTACTAAGCCGTAGCCTGTGAGAAGTGAGATGGTCAGTGCCCTTCCTTGCTGTTTTGTTTTATTTTCCCTAACTAATGCGTCAGGTACCAATTTACAGCTGGGTTAACTGGAGAAGCGGCTCCCGGTTAAAATCACGACCAGGATTTTTTTAGTCTCCGGACGCGATTCGATTCGAGGCACGCTGTTACCACAGAAAATTGCGAATTTCTCGATATGAACTGAGCTAACGCACCCTACTACCAAATACCTGTGTGTAAAGTTGGACCACACAATGTCCTACGCAATACACTGCTAGGAAACAAAACGGACGATGCATGCGAGAAATAATTTCCTTTCGAAAATTAACGTGCACAACATGGGAGCACAGCCAGATGTTCTCCAAACATCAGCACTCGCCTTGTGTTTCTCCGTAACTGAGTACTGCACATGTCAAACTTATTGACAAAGCAATATATGAGACGGGGCAGGTAGCTTCAGGGGGACTGGAATCTATTCCTACTGGAATAAATATACCATACAATCGGCATAGAACCACCTGAGGCATGAAAAAGTGGTGCAACCAAATTGAAAGAGAGAAACAGGCAAACGACCCAAGGCACTCTATGTTTGAACACAAGGTGATGTGCACAAGACGGAAATCTAGACGAAGTTTCTAAGTCAACACAGCCTCTGCAGACTAGACCAGACTAGAATGCCGCATCCAAAAATGGATGAACTGACTCAGATCCAGTGGATAAAACTGCTGGAGAAACCTTGACTTTTGCAACCTGAAAGTCACTAAAAAAGGCTCTGAACTGGTGTATCGCGATACAGAAAAACTTAAAGAGATGGGGATACAAGGGTGATGAGAAAACAAATGCGAAGCAGACCAACACCACCTGCCAAAACCTTCTGGTAACATGCAACATGAATAACTTGCTGAGGGGGAGTGGCAATGCAATCAACATGTCTGGCGTCGTACCCAGGACAGGGGTAGTAAGTCATGGTTCCCAGGACAGGGAAAGTTAGTCGTGGTTCCCTGGACAAGTGAAGTAAGTCGTGGTGCCCAGGACAAGTGAAGTAAGTCGTGGTGCCCAGGACAAGTGAAGTAAGTCTTGGTGCCCATGTCAGGCGAAGTAAGTCGTGGTTCCCAAAACAGGGGAAGTAAGTCGTGGTGCCCTGGACAAGTGAAGTAAGTCGTGGTGCCTAGGACAAGTGAAGTAAGTCTCGGTGCCCATGTCACGTGAAGTAAGTTTCGGTGCCCATGTCAGGTGAAGTAAGTCGTGGTGCCCAAAACAGGGGAAGTACGTCGTGGTGCCCAGGACAGGGGAAGTAAGGCGTGGTGCATAGGACAGGGGAAGTAAGTCGTGGTGCCCTGGCAAAGTGAAGTAAGTCGTGGTGCCTAGGACAAGTGAAGTTAAGTCTCGGTGCCCATGTCAGGTGAAGTAAGTCTCGGTGCCCATGTCAGGTGAAGTAAGTCTCGGTGCCCATGTCAGGTGAAGTAAGTCGTGGTGCCCAAAACAGGGGAAGTAAGTCGTGGTGCCCTGGATAAGTGAAGTAAGTCGTGGTGCCCAGGACAGGGGAAGTAAGTCGTGGTGCCCAGGAAGGGGTAGTAAGTAGTGGTGCCCTGGACAGGGATAGTAAGTCGTGGTGCCCAGGAGAGGGGTAGTAAGTCGTGGTGTCAATGAGAAGGAAAGTAAGTATCAAATAGAGTGGGTTGCTCGCTGAGCGACTAGTGCCTCCACAAAACATGTAACTGCAAATTCAATCAACCAATCAATGATCCACTACGCGGTTATGGTCTTTGGGATGTCATCAACACACAAAGTCACCAAAAGTTCTCTACCTCAGCCCTGCGAACGAGTGTGAAAAAATCATGTATGACCATTTTTTGATGTCCTCAACCCAGGACTTCCTTTTGGCCTCCTCGCTTCCTTCCGTCTTCAACTGTTTCCTGCAATATTATTCTTGAGTCATGTCTCGTAACATGCCCAAACCATATAAGTGCTCGATGTTTCACTGACATAAATTATTCCGGCTGACCTGCCAGTGAAGTTATTGTATCTCTTTCGTAATCACTTGTTTTATGTTCCTCATGAGAAAAACGCAAAATTCTATTGTAACATTTATATTGAAAAGCGTGTATTCTTCTTTCCATATCAGCAGTTAGTGCCCAGCTCCGCCGACAAATTACTTCAATGTGGAGTCATCAAGCAATCAGATAAGAGTTTGCCCAACGCGATTACAAGACATGAAAGTGTATTGAACATTGTGCAACAGTGTGCATGTATTAATGTGCATACAGCGGCCTGTCACAACTTTTACCTCCTCAATAACGACTTCCATGATCCACGCAGACAAATATCCACCCATGCACGTCAGCCTCAAAAAGGAAAACTCACGGGGACAACCTAATCTAGGTTTGTGAATCTCTGGTTGCCAGCGGCATGTCAATCACATGATCAAGTGTTATTTATTATTTATCCCACTTTGACAGCAATACGGCAAGCTAAAACTAATGACGGGGTTTACAGTATGGATCAGACACTTGCTGAATGGTTTATGGGAAGGCTCTGTGTGTGGCGGGGGAGAGAATCGGCCTTCTCCCACACTGATAGCATGTCGTAAAATACGACCAACACTGAGGTCTGGCATCTCTATGATAGAATACTCTCTACCTCATAGAATTGTTTGCTACGGACTTCACAAAGACAAAACGACTGGCCTGCATGTTGACTTCTGGGTTTGGAAGGAAGCTCAAGAAACTATAATAATAAGTGGGGGTGCGTGTCTTCGTCTGCAAATTAATTACAAAGGTAAGTCAGAATTTAATGCACTGAAACTTTATTCAAAACGCAAGAAATGTTTACATAATGTTCAAGGATATCTGATGTAAACATATTTATTTCTAGACATATATCCATCAACTTGTACGGCTTCACAAGTGCATATATACCTTGCCCGTACGACTCTGCCTCACCCCAAACAAGTGCATGTATACCTTGTTCGTACGGCTCTACCTTACCCCAAACAAGTGCACGTATACCTTGCCTGTACGGCTCTACCTCACCCCAAACAAGTGCATGTATACCTTGTCAGTACGGCTCTACCTCACCCCAAACAAGGGCATGTATACCTTGTCCGTACGGCTCTACCTCACCCCAAACAAGTGCATGTATTTCTTGCCCGTACAGCTCTACCTCACCCCAAACAAGTTCATGTATACCTTGTCCGTACGGCTCTACCTCACCCCATACAAGTACATGTATTCCTTGCCCGTACGGCTCTACCTCACTCCAAACAAGTGCATGTATACCTTGCCTGTACGGCTCTACCTCACCCCAAACAAGTTCATGTATACCTTGTCCGTACGGCTCTACCTCATCCCAAACAAGTTCATGTATACCTTGTCCGTACGGCTCTACCTCCCCCCATACAAGTACATGTATACCTTGCCCGTACGGCTCTACCTCACCCCAAACAAGTGCATGTATACCTTGCCCGTACGGCTCTACCTCACCCCAAACAAGTGCATGTATACCTTGCCCGTACGGCTCTACCTCACCCCAAACAAGTGCATGTATACCTTGCCCGTTCCAGTTTTTGTTATGACCACGTAGCCATTCCTTCATTGCTTTAATCACACTCATCCTCCTGAAAACGTGTCCCACGGAGAGTATTTATTAGTGGATCAAAAAGATTAAAATCAGAGATACCTAGATCATAACTATGGGGTGCATAGGGGAGTACAGTCTAACCCAATTTGATTGTTGCCTAGCGTGTTGTTAGACTTGTGTGAGGGCGCGGCATCGTCACGAGGGAGAAGCAGTTCTGTTAGATTCTCGTGAGAGCGAACTCTGCGGAGCCGTTGATTGTGTTTGGTCCGTGTTTTGATGTAAGCTTGCTAATTGATTGTCTCTGCTCTTGGCATCACATCCACAAGAATCACACCTTAATTGTCCCAAAAGACAGTGATCATGACCTTTCCGGCCGAAGGAGCGTCTTGTATTTGATTCCTAGCGATGATTGAGGATGATCCCACTCCATTAACCGCCGCCTTAAAATGATGCGCTTATATTTCGTCACCTGTAACGATCCTGGACTAAAAATGATTCCCATTACCATCGAAACGCTCCAACAATTCAAAAGAAATTGTTTGTCATTGCATATTTTGTGTTGATTTGAGAGACTTCGAGAAATCAATCTTAAGAAAACTTTTGAAAATCCCAGAGTTTTGATAATTTGAACTGCACTTCCCTTGCCGAAAGCTGAAAAGCCAATTGTTTAAAAGTGATTCGTATATCACTACACATAATGACATCGGCAAGGTTTAACATAGCTGGGACTGTTTGCTGTGGCAGGACGTCCAGAACGCTGTAGATCATGCAGCTCCGTCTCCCATCGACTGCACAACATCCATACACGGTATACACGTGTTTGTGAATATTCACAACAGTTTCTTTTTATGCAACGAGGTATTATATAACAATTCACTGTATGTAACGTATGTTGTTCAGGGGCGCCATTTTAACGGTTTGTTGCGGCTGTTTCATTTGCTCGAATGCGGTGTAATGTCTTACATTCAATCAGCACATTCCAAATTTGAAGTGTGAAAAATGTCATATTATTAGCTAAAATAAATGATGTCGTGAATTACTTTCTGACTTCACCTCGTATATGTTGCTCATGCACAACTACATCTCGGGTCCAATCTTCGTCAAATTTGGTATAGAGATAGCCGTTAATTCATGTATGGTTCTAGACCATGTTAGAACCAACACGAAACAAATGAAAGGTATTATAGGATGTGTTCAGATTTACGATGTCATTGCGCAAATCGGGTTCTCAACAACCACAACATGAAACAGCGCGTGAGAGTGAGTGATGGCGTCATCTGGCATGCGCACAATCGGGACTCGGTCGATGCGCTGCATAACTTGGATAACCGTTCTAAAATGTCGTCCCACGACAGGCGGGGGATAAATATGCACCTATAAGTAATATAGAATATAACGAGTGTTAAATCACTGTCCCTGAATCGAAAAAAAGTATATTGTGAAGTTGTTAGTAGAGACTGGATGATCTAACAGCGGCCCTATACACATGGCCAGCAGGCTTACATGATAGTATCCTGTCGCCTGCCGTATGAATGAAACCATAAGGTGATTATAAAAAAAGATAATACATATTCGAGTCAGAAGGGCGTTATTCTTTAAATTACCAAGTCTAAATCGGTCAATGAGATTTGCGAGTTGCAAATCTCAAAAAAATAAATCTAAGCCGCAGCGGAGGAGAAATAAAATGACACCGGCCTCAAAAACAGTGATAAGTATAAGTGAAACATTTCCCACGGCTGACGATAAATCCAAGATAAAGCTTCAACAAACATCAAAACACGTAAATGATGGACAGAAAATGCACTATATCTTTCCTGTTAGTCGCATTTATGTAACACATTCAGAACTGGTGTTTCTTTTCCTGTCCTATTTCGGAGGTATGTTTGGAAAAACGTCAACAACAGGTGACTCATTTGTGACATCATCATGAAATGCGATGTATGAGGTTGCACAACACGTCAACTATATATGGAGGTGCTTTGAAAATCGTGCAACACTAAACCTGTATTACTAAGCAGAAAATAATGTTCTAATATACTGAAATCATAAATCCTTACTATAAACAGACTAGTTGAATAGTAACGTATAACTGTCCACTGTATGGTTCACTGCAGACTGTTGCCAACATATGTCTCCGTCGCATACTTGTTGTTAGATGAACGATTTCATAACAGAAACAAATATGTGGTTCTAAAACACAAAAAACAAATACATGGTTATAAAGCACAACAAATACATGGTTGTAAAACACAAAAACAAATACAAGGTTATAAAACACAACAACAAATACATGGTTATAAAGCACAACAACAAATACATGGTTATAAAGCACAACAACAAATGCATGGTTTTAAAACACAACAAATACGTGGTTATAAAGCACAACAAATACGTGGTTATAAAGTACAACAGCAAATACGTGGTTATAGAGCAAAACAAATACGTGGTTATGAAACACTACAAATTGGTAATAAAACACAACAAATACAATTGGAGAACGAGGAAATGAAGACTGAGGTTGATAATACACATCCTCAAAAAGAAAACTGTTGATAATACACATCCTCAAAAAGAAAACTAACACAACTAGGCATGCAACAATAAAACTAAACATGCGCTGGATATGAATCTACGGTGGAAGAGACAAATGGTAAGGTCAAAGAAATCATTAGAGCAACGGTAAAAGAGAAGGGCATGGCAGATATAGCTCTGTTGGAGGGCGAGGTTCGCGAAGAGGCTAATAACTTATCTTGGGCTTCGACAGAAGTATCAGAGTTAAGTTATCCCAGGGAACAACAAATCAAAGGGCGCCATGTCGGCCAGAACTGCTGATGTGGCGCCTAAAAATGCAAGGACAGTATTGTATTTACACGCACAGTTTCTCCAATGGAGTATGGTCCCTTTCAGTTTTAAAGCACACAAACTATTATATTTTCCAGCTTAAAATCTTCTTTATGTCAGCCGACTTTCAAGGTCATACTGCCGGCGTTGTGTTGCGCAGAAGTAAAGGCATACTACAAATAAGGAATAACATTGCACATTTAGAATATATTTGAGGCCAAGATGTAGCAGTTAATGAGTTACCAAGATCATTTTACGCCTCCACTTGGTGGCCCTAGTCTGGCTGCACTAGTGTAGTATGCCCAAGTAATAGTGTTCGCAAATTATTATTTTTTTAAGTCCGCTGGAATTGGGCGGAAAAAGCAAAAACCGCAGCCTGTCCGTGAACTACGACACAACGTCCTTTTCAGGACGAACGCCGAAGAAGAATATTTTCTTAAACTTCTTCTTCTAAGTACGCTGTCAGACGTCGATTTGAATTTGTTCAAAGAAAGCAGCGCTCGCCCTGAGGCTGTTGATACTGTCATTGAGCTTGTATAGTGTTGCCACTGATGACAGCCACATTTGCTTTCTCTGGTCCTCGTATGTCGGGCAATTTTGCAGCAGATGTTTAGGGGGTCATTTTCCCAGTACCACAGGTGCATTCGTCAGTAGCACATATCTTCAGTTTATTGAATAGATGATACCTTTTCAAGAACAATTCACCCATACTCTCCGGCGTGTTTCACAACCCTACGAGGGAATTTTCATCCAGCGTTATGTCTTGCTCCTACGTGTTTTACCTGGAGCCTAGATCCTAAATAGATTTTTCACCTCCCGAGATCTCCTACCTCAGCTGCAACACGGCAAACTAAAACTACTGAGGTGTTGGAGTCTATGGCACAGGCAGCTGCTGATTGGTTTCCGTGAAGCCTTTGCGTATGACAGAGACGACAATAGGCGAACCTGCCACGCCGAGGGCATGTAGGAAGATGCGACTACCATTGAAATCTAACCCCGCTATGATAGAAGACTCTCCACCTCTCGTTACTGTATTCCCCGGCATTCACACTGGTCAAACTGACTGGTGTGCATGTCGTCATCTAGGTTTGAAAGAAAGCCCAAGAAGCAATCTATACTAATAAATGAGGATGTATGTCTGTGTCTGCAAAGTAAACGTGTGGTGCCCGTCCACACCTGTACCTCAAATCACAGCTTCACGAAATTTGGCATTATCGTCATCATCATGTGCCCTACCGGATGGCGTTGGTCATCACGGACCTCCACCCGCTTCTATCACGTGTGTCGTTCACCAACTCTATTGTTGACTGTCGCCTGTGCTATTCTCTCAGGCTGTCCAACATATCCTCTCTCGGCCTTCCTATGTCTCTCAGGCTGTCCAACATCTTTCTCGGCCTTCCTATGTCTCTCAGGCTGTCCAACATCTTCTCTCTCGGCCTTCCTATGTCTCTCAGGCTGTCCAACATATCCTCTCTCAGTCTTTTTTTCTTGCTATCTATCCCGTTAGCACAATAATTTGGTATAGAGATGATGTTGATTCATTTAAGGTTGCAGACGTCTATTGGGCATTGGATGGAAAGAATTCTTGACTAAATGGAACTGCAAAACTATGTTGATAATGTCATTAGTAGGAAAACGGTAGGCGTACACCGGGCATGAGCTTTGGGTGAACAATAATAGACTTCCGCTACAGGTGATTATGTGGAAGCATGGAGGCGAAATGAAACGGGGTAGACTCAGAGAGGCTACATGCAGAGCAATCACCAAGGATTATGTAAGCATGGGGTTAGGGAACACAGAGAGTGGCGGCGGACCGATCGAACTGAAGCGTTTTTAGTTCTGTCTTATGCGCCGTCTTTGGCGCTGTAAGACCATGGAGAGAGATTGAAGGATGTAGTCCATGTCTGAACAGAAAATCTACAAATGAAAATGTATGATTTCGACCAACCGATCACACTTACAGCCACAAACGAAACCCTTTTGGTTGTAACTAAAAATGTCAAGTTAAGCCCATGGCAAACAATGCTTAGGAATAGCGTGTCTAAGACTTCTATTGTGGAGAGGAAGACTAACGTCTGGTCAGGCACAACATACTGATCAGATATGTTAGTCAGGGTCAGGCACAACATACTGATCAGATATGTTAGTCAGGGTCAGGCACAACATACTGATCAGATATGTTAGTCAGGGTCAGGCACAACATACTGATCAGACATGCTAGTCAGGGTCAGGCAAAATATACTGACCAAGACCTCGACTTCCCCGATCTCCTCCCTGGAAACAGGCTGTTTTCATGGCAGCCTGGCTAACGAAGAGGGGAATCAACGTGATCCCTGTAGTAGTGAGCGACAGACAGATTAAACCAAGCCCAGCACAACCGCCTGGAAGATTCATGTCCACCATTAGCACCCTCGGGATGTGTGGAAACCTTAAACAACCCGCTACTAAACGTCCTTTTCAAGGCGCAAAAAAAAAGGAAATCTACCCATTGTGGGCATTCAACAATAAGAAGACGCCATTGTGGTAGGTCTCTTGCTTTGTTTCTGGTGCAGGGTTACGAGTTCGCTTCCTCACTCTTTCTCTTTTAATGACATAACTTTAAGTCATGGAACCATTTACATTTGGATACATTAGAGCATCAAGACTGAGGAGCGAACCTGATCCATTTGCTGAGAGACAAAAGCACTCGACCTCTCAGAGAAGTTCCTTTTGGTTATACAAGGGCGCGTTGCTAATTCACATTTTCTCTCTAAGTGAAGCATCGGGAAGCCTGCACCCAAGCATTTCCAGAGGCAGTTTCAACTGCAATGGTTTTAGCTATGAGATTGCTAGCTATATGCACAACTCTCTTTAGTAGCTTTTTTGCATGCCTGAAAAGTCACAATGGTGGGTTGTTTTTTTTTACCCAGGTGGTACCACGACGCATGAAGCATCACCAAAATTGTTGGTTTGCGGGTACCCAGGACTAACTCTTGAGCAGCGCTGAACTCGGAATTAATTAACCGTGGAAAGGGCTCAACACCAAGCACATCCATGTCTGCTGACAGCTACACCGTGTTGTGAAATGAGAGCTGGATCTGAAAAGCTCGCCAATGCAAATACAATTGCCAACCGTACAGATTCCTTCTGTCCCCATAACGACTGCCGCCTAGTGTTGACATAATATTCTGGATCTGGGCTGCAATTCGCGTGCGTAATACAACACTTCCTGATTATTTAGCCGCTGATTTCATGTTCCGCAATATGTCAGATCGATCAGCGTATTACATTTCCCGCTACTATCGAACGTACTGACTATTTTTGGACACGTATACCATCTGAATCTATGCTATGTATTTTCCATTCTAGCTCAAGAGATTCCATTTGTATGACTATTTGTTATTTAGGTATTAGTGTCTCAATATTGTGGGGCACAGAGTCCTTTTGGTTACATCATGGAAGTATTACTCTGAAATTAAAGGCGTAGAGGGAGTCATCGTAGGGAGGATATAAACAACCTGGAAAGAATACAAAGAAGTGCGACAAAAACTGAGTGGAATTCGAAATTATAGTTATGAGGACAGACTCGGAAAAACCGGCCTACAGTGTCTATAAAAGAGACGAATTCGAGGTGATTTAATACAGGTTTATACGATAATCGAGGGAAATTATAAAATTGACTATAACAATGTTTTCTTCAAAACACAGACGCCTATTAGAACAAGAGGACACAGCCACAAATTAATTAAAGACAGGTCCAGATTAGATACCATGAAATGTGTGTTTAGTCGGAGAGTGGTGAATGCTTGAAATACATTGCCACAGGAAATAGTGGAGGCAGGGTCAATTAATGCATTCAAGAATAGATTGGATGCGCAGGGGCATTTTTTTGTTGTTGTTGTCTACAGACTCTGTGGAATCGTCTAAACCAGTATAAAGACGTCATGTTAATAAACATGGAGGAATATATTTTTTTAAAATTCAGACGTGCAAGTTAATAGGACTGAAATGGTAATAACACTAATCGTGGAACTTCTGGAAAGAGCCAGACAGACAACAATGGAACGGGAGGTGCGGAGAAGACGCTGGCATTGCACATGAGACATATTAGAACAATCCAGCAGGTTCTGGTAGACCAAAATACACACAGAGAAAAGAACTCGAGACATATCAAAGGAGATCAGAAAGATGTAGAGATGGCTGGAACAGATGGCCCAAGGGCAGAAAGATTCCGTATGTATTTATTGGTGTATTCCACAGGGAGCCGACATGTTTTGATTGATTTACATATTTTCCGAGTATAAAAGTACTTATGTTCCCGTTTAAGTTATTACTACTCTGTTTACAATGCAAGTTATTCTCATAGACCAGCACTATTCGCTTCATACCGCAGTTTGTCCATTACTGGAAGCCCTGCGCCGAATCACTTTTTCGTCTATCTATCGTAAGTTCACTTGTGTCGTTAGACGTTGTAGGGAGGTGTGAAATCTTTGTTTAATATTTGCTTTTGGCATGCAAAAATCCGCTGGTGGCCTGCCAGGTCAATCCCAGTATCTGTTATCAACCGTTAGGTAAATGCATTCCGTTCTCTGGACAACATCCTGCTACTTGCAAAGCCCTTTTCAGGGCTTAGTAGCGGAAGAATGAGAACGCACGAAGAAGAAAGAAAAAGAAAGAAGGACTAAGAAAAAAAGAATAAGGAAAGAAAGTAGCACGAAGGAAGAAGAAAGAATAAAGATGAAAGAATAAAGATGAAAGAAGCAAGAAGAAAGAAAGGAAGAAAGAAGAAAGAAAGGAAGAACTAAGAATGAAGAAGAAGAAGAAGAAGAAGGAAGAAGAACAAGGATTAATAACAAGGAAAAAGAAGAAGAAGAACGCAAGACCAGAATTTTTCTCAGGGTTTAATTGATAAAGCCTTTGAATCTCTTTTAACAACTAGGTTTTGTCATCCATTATGTTTCTGCTCCATATAAAGGAAGTCACACCACCTCGGCACGCATTCTGATCATTTGTTAGCCCCATATGCTCTTCAAAATGGCAGAGGCCTTTTGTATCCTTGCTTTAATACCCTCATATGGCTTGACTTATCAGCGATGTTCACTCGGTAGATTACTGAGGATTCCCACACCGGAGAGGAACGAGCAAGGCTACAATATATTTCGTTGAAGGCAACCCAGTATGTTTGGTACATGTGGCTGCCAACTTCAACTTGTAAAACTAGGTGCCAGAGTGCTACAGAAACCGCCCCTCCAAGAGCAGGTGACAGGTGGAATATAATAAAATAACCTTTATGCTGGTTACTAGGAGACCCGTGCTGAACATCTGACCGTCAGTACAACAACGTTAGGTGTCCATCGCAAGCGGTGATGCGACATCATCAGACGGGTTTGTAGTGATGATGTAATATGCCCTGTATTTGGATTATAGCGCGAATGAAACTGCGCCGGTCATCAATCTCACTCTCTGCTCCCGAACTACATTGGACCAGTGGCAGGAGATAAGTCAAGACGACTGGAGGTAACTCAGAATGCAGACATTCTGGACCCACCTCCGTTGAGACCAGACCGTACTGTACAATATGAAAGAAACAACAGCAGTACAGCATGTAGAGTTTATCTTATTTCTTGCACGCCTCCCACATCTCAATTGCACTCTTTACCTATCATCCGACCTGTATATATCTCTCATCCCCTCAAAAACGGTCCACCGCCCTCGGCCCCCCGTTGATCATATCGCTTGTCTCTTCACACCCACCTACCGTTGAAAAGGAGATACCACAATTGAAAAGGATATGACCACTGTAATCTTCAAAGTATGTACTAAAAGCCAGCTAATGAGATCTAAGCATTGGGCTAGCAACCGCATCACATATAACCATCGCAAATTTGTGCATACAAACTCTCGCAAAGCAGCCAGATGCAGTGGTGGCCCTAATTATTCACTTGGAGCGAAAAAGAAAATCATTAGTGTGTTTTCCTATTGCTGAGGTACACGCAACGGTGTGTAGAGCTGAGGAGTAAAGGCCGCTTGAGTTAAGAAATTAATCTACCATATTTCAACAACTTTATATCAAACCCACAGGGCTACTGCACACTCGGGATCCATAGGGGACACCTTCATCCAATGGGATCCATAGGGGACTCATCCAATGGGATCTAAAGCGGACTCTTCCAGTGGGATCTAAAGGGGACTCTCCATCCAATGGGATCTATAAGGGACTCCTCATCCAATGGGATACATAGGGAAATCTTCATCCAATGGCATCCATGTGGAAATTCTTTACTCGCTGACATCCATATGAGAATTCTTCGTTCACATATATTCATGCTGAAGTTCACCCCCCATGATCAAAATGTGGGTTCTTCATTCAAAAGGATCCATATGGAGGTTCGTCAACCACTGGGATCCATGCTGGGCTCCAATCACTGGGATCAACACACGGTTCTTCATTCCTTAAGATTCTATATGGGGGTATTCAAACACTGGAATATAGGTTGTTTGTTTTTCACCAACCCTTATCCATATGGGGTTCACCCAATAAGATCCAGATGGGTGTTCTTCACTTACCGTGATACATATGGGGGGAGGGTCATCCACCATAATTCATTTGGGGCCCTTCATCCACCAGGATTCGTATAGGAATCCATCCACAAGGATCCATATGGGGGTTCTTAATCTTCTGGGATCCAAATAGGGAGCGGTCGTCTTCATCCCCATGACTTCAATTCGTCTTTTACGCTACATATGACACATTGGGTCACCTCCGCAGTTCGCCTCCAGACAACATGACTTTCCGAGCACTTCTTGTGACGGTTTCTGTAGTAATGGTTTTACACAGGTTTACAAGCCCTGCGACAATCTTCATCAGCACGATGAAAGGATGTGAGAAAAGCTACTACAACCCGCCACAACGTCATTTTCAGGGCGCACAATAGCGTAAACTTGCTCATTGTATGCATCATCATCAACAACAGCAGGGTCAGCGTTAAGATATGTGTGAAATATCATGTAAGAAGCAGGGGAGTTATAACTTACAACTTAATCACTGACAGGCTAACGTTAGCTGAGACAATGGTAGCAGATTTTAGCACAGGCGAGAGAGAGTTCGGAGTTCAAGCACGTCGTGCATTCTTTGACAAAGCCAGACTGGATATGTCTTTATCCGGTAATCAGTTCAGGGGAAAGGAAGACGGTCAGTTTTACACTAGTACGTTTGTGCGATAGTCTTATGGATTTAACAGGAGTAAGACAGGTGTTCAAAATGGTGGGGGCAAGTCAATCTGGTGGATGGAGGAAGCGTTAGCGTATTACCAATGGTGTAGTGTCTAGTTGCCATGGAAAGATGTTGGTAGGGGTGTAGGGGCCTCCCTTTGCCGTAGTTCGTAAAAGACACGGGCAACAGGGATAGGGGTTTCATCTGTCTATGACTTGATAACAGGCTGTCACAGTAGGATGGGTAGAGAGACAAGATGTCCCAACAAATTGGCGGAGGTCCCAGAAATGTGGATATTGACGTACTCACAAACAGGACCGACCAGAAGACAGAAACATAAGCAGTACACCAGACCCAATTCACTAACTCAAAAGATATAAACAAACTACCTTATTTCGCCTGACAACTGGTCACTGCAAACTACTAGAATATATATACCGACTAAAGATCTCACACACCGATGATTGCCCATGTGGAACAGGGAGCCAGAATCCTCAACACATTCTACAGGAATGCCCAATCTATAGGGAAATGAGTTACCGGACCTGGCCAGAGGGTGCGGAGCTGAGACAAAAAGCTATGGGGCAGCCGCTCCGACCTGGTGAAGACTTACAGACTTCATCATGGCGACTGGCCGGCAGATATAGCATGACCAAAAGATCTTGAACGCAAAGAAAGAAGAAAAGGACCGATCAACCGGCGACACGGGCTGTGCCAAGTGGCCATATTGAAACGGAGGGAGTAAAAGGCGGGATTTAGGAGAAAAAAAGGAATGTGAGGTAAACCTGGAGCAAGAGGGAGTTTAGACAAAACTGGCAGGAAGGTTTACCCACTATGAGTTCCGTAGGCACTGTACATTATTGTCTAAAAGGTGGGGCAGTCAAACTGACCACCATTGATCGAGAGAAAAAAAACTGATCACTTCGAGTGAGAAAGTTGTTGACAATCATGTTGTAGGTTTCCGAGGTTCAGTTATTGAACCTGCTGGAAGGAAACAATAAGATTGGTCGCTAAACTCAACAGTGAGAAAACTGAGGAAAAGTGTTGTAGGTTTTACAGGTTCAGCTCTTGAACCTGCTGGAAGGAAACAATAAGATGGGTCGCTAAACTCAACAGTGAGAAAACTGAGGAAAAGTGTTGTAGGTTTCCGAGGTTCAGTTCTTGAAACTGCTGGAAGGAAACAATAAGATGGGTCGCTAAACTCAACAGTGAGAAAACTGTGAGGAAAAGTGTTGTAGGTTTCCGAGGTTCAGTTCTTGAAACTGCTGGAAGGAAACAATAAGATTGGTCGCTAAACTCAACAGTGAGAAAACTGAGGAAAAGTGTTGTAGGTTTTACAGGTTCAGCTCTTGAGCATTTTGGAAGAAACAACAAGCTGAGTCGGTAAACTCGGCAGTGAGAAAACTAGTACATAAAGAACGAAGCAAGAGTCTGTAAGGTGTTACCTGAAACCTCAGGGAGCACGTCTTCTCAGAAGCGGGTGCACCACGGATACCAGAGAGAACGTTCCCAACTGGTTGAGAACCCTTTTGATTCACAGCGGAGACCAAACGGACAAGAAGCTGCAGACAGGCAGAGATCAATCAACCAGTCACACTTCAGCGAAGGATCGCAAGGCTCAATAGATTAGATAGTTTAATTTTAGTTGAAATTGGTAGATAATAGAGGAAGATAGAAGACTGAACATGGGCACAGATACGAAGATTCCATCAGCTGCAAATGAAAACCTTAAAAGTGGGATAGAAATGAGAAAAACCATGCATTTGCATTGTAACTTGTTAATATGGTTGCTAAGGATGTCTATAATGTAATGCATGTGTCATAACCGTGCCGACAAACAGCATGATGTCATAATTGCAGTTAAAAGATGGCCACCTAACTAGTGACATACACCAAAGACAGTACGGTGATGCATGCCTTTTACTCCAGTAAGTGTATGAATGAAGTAGGAAGTTCCAAAACGGCGTGAGTTCTGTGACAAGACTTCACGACCGGGTTAGACATACCGAGTAGTGACTCCAGAGGCAATTGCAACCAATGACCGCCTCGTAAAATAAAATCGTCTGATTGTGAATGACACTTGGTGGAGTTAAAAGCCAAGCGTGTTGGTGAAGGTGGGCTGAGGTCCTCAAGGCGATTGTGCTTTGTGTGGGTTCTGGCCAGTATATTTTTCCTGACCCTGACTAACATTGTCCCGCCTATGCTGTGAAAAGCAAGTGCTATTGTTCGCTGATCAGGCGCTTTATATACACTTTTGTTAACATATCTGCGGTAAAGAACTCTTCAATTTGGCGCACGCATGTCAGGTCAGTCAGCGGCCGAACCCCCTTCCCCCCCCCCCCTTAACCTCTCCCTTTTATGTGTGATAAGGTCAGCAGGCTCGTGAAACCGTGTGATCAAATTAAGATCACATCAAACGACAGACTAGGTCACTGGGGCAAGGTTTCGCAGCTCGTGCCGCAATAAAGCTCGGATCAGAGTCCCTACCCAAATCCTCTCACGTCGAACTTTCCCCCTGTGCAAATGTCGGTGTTCCTTACTGATGAACAAATAATATGTACAGTTTTGCCAGTGCAAAAATGGAAATTTACTGCCCAGGAAGAAAGAATGTGTACACTTTTTCCAGAGTAAATATAGGAATTTCTTACCAAGGAAAAAAATTTGTATACTTCTACCGATCAAATATAGGAATTTCTTACACAGAAAGAAAAAATGTGTACATTTTCAGAATGGTAAATATGGGAATTTCTTACCCAGGAAGGAAGAAATTATACACTTCTCCAGAGTAAATATTTGAATTTCTTGCCCAGTAAGAAAGAATGTGTACACTTCTCCCAAGTAAATATGGAAGTTTCTCACCCAGTAACAAAAGAATATTCAACTTCTCCCAGTGTAAATGTGGGAGTTTCTTACACAGAAACAAAGAATATGCCAATTTCACCGTACGTAAATGTCGGAGCTCCTTCTTGGAAACAAAAGAATAGATCCAGTCTCCCGGTATTTTTTTTTTTTTTTTTTTTTTTTTTTTTTTGCGTTCGCCTTATTTCTCTAATCCCCAAGGCGGTGTGCGTTGCACTGTAGTTTTTATTTTGCGCCTGTCGGCCCAATGCATCCGACTTCAGCATGCATTTTATGTAAGGGTCTGCTTCCTCCTGCATTTTCTAAGGGTTTGCTTCCCCGGGGTAACGGCAGGTGCTGTGATGGGGATCGAACCCAGCACCTTCGGATTGTGAGCCGTGCCACTTATCCACTAGGCCACGCCGTCGTCTCCCGGTATAAATGTCAAGAGTTTCTTACTGGAAAAGAAAGAATGTGTCATTTGTCCACTAGTAAATGCCGCGGGTCCCAACGGCACTATAAGAGAATTGCTGAAATATACACTTGACCCCATGAGAGTCATCCCGCACGCAGGTCCTTTACTGCACGGGGGAACGGAATAATGATCTCACTTTACAAAGGAATAGGATCTCGCTTTGATTATGGTAGTTACAGACCTATTATCCGTTCCTAGGAAAGTCTTTGAGCGGATTCCTCTCTCGCTCATGCAGCCATTGCTGACACGAAATCAACGCCCTCAACAATCCGGTTTTACTTGTGTCGCTCCACCATTGATGCCATACTAGCTCTACGTCTACTGCCGGAGATTCATCTGGAGCTCAACTGAGCCCTCAACGTCGCTTGCGCCGACCTCAAATCAGCCTTCGACAGATCTGCCATTTGGAATACCTTTAGACGTGGAGTTTCCAGCCAGCACGCTGTAGCGACTGATCGAGCAGCTCCACTGTGACATACGGATCGAGAGTTGACATGGGCCTCCAAATCTCCGAAATGTTTACAACATCAGCCGGTGTCCGACAGAGGAGTGTCCCCACCCCGACATTATTTTGCCGCGCCTGGACTATATACTGACCAGGTGGCGTCATAAAACCCAGGGCTCGACAGACAACTACGTTTGACAGACCATGACATACTTGGAAATAGCGTGAAAGAACAATCAGCCTCGGAGACAAATCGAAAGAACAATCAGCCTTGGAGACAGGTTGAAAGAACAATCAGCCTTGGAGACAGGTTGAAAGAACAATCAGCCTTGGAGACAGGCTGAAAGAACAATCAGCCTTGGAGACAGGTTGAAAGAACAATTAGCCTTGGACACAGGTTGAAAGAACAATTAGCCTTGGAGACAGGTTGAAAGAACAATCAGCCTTGGAGACAGGTTGAAAGAACAATCAGCCTTGGAGACAGGTTGAAAGAACAATCAGCATTGCAGACAGGTTGAAAGAACAATCAGCCTCGGAGACAGAATCGAAAGAACAATCAGCCTCGGAGACAAATCGAAAGAACAATCAGCCTTGGAGACAAATCGAAAGAACAATCAGCCTTGGAGACAAATCGAAAGAACAATCAGCATTGGAGACAGGATGAAAGAACAATCAGCAACATTGGGGCAGAGCATTAACATGGAGAAAGCATGGCTCCTTAAATTAGCTCGATCAACATTGAACCAATAAAAAAGCTATTAGAAATTAAAAATGATAACGCTTTGTGAGACTCTAAATAGAGGAAAACTGAAGACATTAACACCCATAACGGATGCACTCAATTAGAAATGTGGAACAAATAGCTTAAGACATGGCAAATAAAGAAAACAAACAGATCGATGGAATGGTAAGTTAAATAATCAATGCAGACTAAAAGGAAACTGTACAAGACAAAACAAAAACGCAAGAAAATTATTATTATTTTGCAAATAGCAAGTGGGACTGAGTGGTCTCGAGGCAAGGCGTCGGCCTCGAGTGCTGGAGGTCGCGAGTTCAAATCACGGTTGATTTTTTTTTCAGGGGAACTTTTTGGTATTTCCAAGATTTCTGGGTAGTAGAGATCGGACGTCAGTGTGTAATGTCGCGCATGTTAAAAAATCCCACAGACGTTGGAAATCGAAAAGTCGCTGTCCGGACCTAATTCAAAATTGTTAAAAATCTACCAAATCTATTACAGAATCCTCGCCGGTGCTACGGAGTTCGTGCAGTGAGCATATATGTGTTAATCCCGTGTGCAATGAAGTTGATTATTGGATTAAACTAAATTAAACATAGCAAATCGAAATTTTAAAAAAAAGGAAACATATATGCAGAACAGCTAACATCGACAACCAAAAGTTGACTTAGAGATTTTTATAAAAATATCAACGCAATTTTTTGGGTAGATGAATGCTGCATTGCTTCTTCAGTCATATTGGAACCCAAATATTGAATGAGCATGTAAGACAACAACAGACACTAGAGAACCCATAAACTAAAACCCAACAGACACTCGAGAACAAACAATATTTATCCGAAGAAACAATGATCATTTTGGACCATTTCTATTGACTCAAAAAATGGGGCCGACGATGCAGCTGTGAATGTGCTAACAGCAACCAGGGTCAGCGAACCACAGCTGACCAAGAACCTATTCCGCCTCCAAGTGGCGGAGATGGAAATGGCTGCACTAGTCACTGGTGTAGTTTGGCTAAGGGATAGAGATCGTAGTGGGAAATTGGATGTATCTAGCCAAAAAGCACATATATTGAAGCCTTCATAGAAGCGAAACGACGACGTGTCACAACGTCCTTTTCACGACGAACGTCCAAGAATAGAAGGTTCAAGAAATTGAAAACAGTATAGAGCACATCCTTAGAAATAAGTCATATAATATGGATGGCATAACAAATTAAACAAGTCAAGTTTATGTGAAAACAGAACTCAAGTGGCTAGAAAGAATCTTTACATGAACATTACTAGACCATGGACAACAAGGTACAATATCATTAAACCGGAATTTTTTTAAAGCAGTAAATGAAACTGCGAAACATAGAAAATCATATGGTTACTGGGAAATGCAGGAAAAATGTATACACAAAAAAAGAATACAACAAATTATTGAATATCAAAAAGCTAAGATTGAAGAAATGGGATGTTCTAATACCATATTAACCATCTTAAGACACTTAATGGACAATGACAAGCACTTAAACATCACTTTCACTAATCAGGAGAAAGCTTTTAATAATCAATCAGTCATTCAAATCCTTTACAGCTCCATGTGGAACATAGGTCTGCAACAAATACATGCCAAGCCATCAAACCTGCCCATATCTATGTCTCTGCGGCTTAAGGTTTCGATTAGCCAGTACCGTGCCCAACCCTACTAAGTCACGGTTTACGGCATGTCTGGCGACAGTGTCAATGTTACTTTCTCTCCATGTTCAAATGCAAGATTTGACCCTAACTAATAAGTGACGTTCAATAAAAGCTTTTAAAATACGATGGTTCGGTCGTCTTATGGAAAATATGACCTGATCTTCCACTGTACATTTACAACGCAAATATAATATATAAACCATGATGACGAAGGATAGATGGCATTATAAAAAATCATACAAAATGGGCTTACAACAACCGAAACAACACATTTGGTCCAATAAAGACGAATTGAGCTTCAACGCTGCTTAATTCTTTACACCCAAAGCTTTGAAGCAAGAAATATATATTCCAAGAGCAATGAATCTCCGCAATGAGACAGAAATTAAGACGATGATTGCAATGGCAAAAGGGAGCTTCAGAGAAAACTGACATTGTTAACCTCAAAGAATATCAAGATAGAACCGAGGAAAGTAATAATCGTCACTCACATATGGCCCAATTGCGTTGTATGGGGGCTGAAACAATGCCTACTCTAGTAAAAGGCCTGGCTGCTTAGGTCAGTGACGTCAATATTTGCGTCCGAGCTGTAACTTCGGACACTGAAAGTAGCCATCTGTGAACTATTAATTTTCAGTTTTTATTTTCGCAGATTTCTAGGATTTATGTGCATTTTGATTCGAAGGATTATTAGACATGCCTGACTGGTACTGTGTGCCTGAATGTAGATAAAATGACAAAGGCGAAGAATATACTTTAAATTTCAATCGGAAACACGCAGCCTAGCGGTTCCAGAAAAATGGATCTGACACATTCCTCGTAAAGACTGGATTCCAACAAAATGTAGTGTAGTGTGTATAAAATACTTTCACAAGGAAGACATTAGGTTCGACAAATTCAAAGATCCTGATGGCTTAGAACATATTATACAACGTATTTAATTACAGAAGGTCGTGACCGAAACGTGGACTTTAGCGAAGAAGGATGAAAAAAAGCTTGAAAGCGTTTTAAATGTGGTGCTACCATAGAATGGAAAGAGTGAGTTGAACAGAAAGAAGATCCAATGACAATGTACTCAATGATGTGGACGCACAAAGACAAATATTTAATATTATACAAAAACGTCGGTTAAGTTGGCTGGGTCACAATATGAGACACGAAAGTCTTCTACAAAATATATTAGAGGTAACATACGAGATTCAAGGAAAGAGAGGACCGGGGCGACCAAGTCTCACCGTTACATCTCAGGCATGCAGGGACAAAGTACGAAGTCAAGGAATTGCTGAGGATAGGATCAAATGGAGAGACATAGACAACCTAACAACCAGTCTCCGGACTGTTCAACCAGATGATGAGAGCAAGTAGATACTTCTTTGCATCACTCATATACTATTTGCTCACACATGAAGTTTAAATTATGTTCCAGTATAAAATATAAGTGACGGATTACATTAAACAGAATAATAGTTACGGTTTTATGAACACAGTGTATTGGGCATGTTATGGTGTAATGGGATAACTGCACAAAGGAACGGGAAAGTAAGCAAACGATAAAATTATCCCCAGTGCTACTTTACTTTGCGTGTCCTAAAAGGCGACTACACAGCTTGTGCACAGGCACTGGCAGTCCCATTGTGTAAAACAACAGAAGTCTCACAGAAAAATTACTCCTGCACTCCCAGCATACAGAAAAATTACTCCTGCACTCCCAGCATACAGAAAAATTACTCCTGCACTCCCAGCATACAGAAAAATTACTCCTGCACTCCCAGCATACAGAAAAATTACTCCTGCACTCCCAGCATACAGAAAAATTACTCCTGCACTCCCAGCATACAGAAAAATTACTCCTGCACTCCCAGCATACAGAAAAATTACTCCTGCACTCCCAGCATACAGAAAAATTACTCCTGCACTCCCAGCATACAGAAAAATTACTCCTGCACTCCCAGCATACAGAAAAATTACTCCTGCACTCCCAGCATACAGAAAAATTACTCCTGCACTCCCAGCATACAGAAAAATTACTCCTGCACTCCCAGCATACAGAAAAATTACTCCTGCACTCCCAGCATACAGAAAAATTACTCCTGCACTCCCAGCATACAGATGCTTTGGCATGGACTTGCTGCAACGCCATGTGCATTTTCAGCAGTGAGAAAAGACATGCGATGGTGCTAGTGATAGTGAATAAAAACGCGCAACTGATTTTTATGCTGAGACTAAAGGTCATTGACTGACATTGATAATTACCATGCATACCATATAAAAATAGTTTAGTTTAGTCGAAGAATCAACTTCATTGCAAACGGTTTAACCCAAAAGCGTTCTGTTCTCCAAATTTGGAAAATGTCAGCACAATGGAAGAACTCCGTAGCACCGGCAAGGATCCCGTAATAGATTGGGTAGATTTTTTATATAATTTTTAATTTTGCTCTTTTCGATTTCCAGCTGGGATCCCCTTCATGACAACTCTTTTAAACTGGTAATGTATTCTACAGAGCATTGCTCAAAGTTCTGCAAAGAGTACCACGTGTCTCTTTGTGTTAGTCGTTATATGAGGTAATTGAAAGGTTTCTGTCACTGCTTTGAAGTAAAAACGTAACAAAAACTAAAGATCACGCCATGCGGCGCATTATATATATATAATATTTTGTAAGCCGCTACATTTAGTGGATGATGTGGTCAGCATCACGCCAGCCGCCTTTACTTCCCGGACTGAACGGGTGCCCATTTAAGGCTGGGTCAACCGGGAACCAATTGCGGTCTGATCAAACAGTTCCGTCTCAACTGGGGAATGAACCCAGGACCACTCAGATGCGAAGTCAGCGCGCTAACCACTGCGCTACACGGCTCCCTGCTTTGAAGCTGCATGTAAAATGTTCAGCTGGTAGTTTATTTTGCGTACCATATTTTAGACTAAACATTTTTCTAATATGCAAACTTACAAGAAGTGTTTCTGGGAAATAGTTTACTTTTCTCGGAAGTGTGGGCATCACTCCAAGTAGGGACAGAAGAGGACATCAATTCACGCCAGGGCTATCTTTGCTGTTTCAAAACCAATTGGGAAATCCTGTAGATCATTATCATCTTATATCCACTTGTACCGTTAGAGGTCGTGGGGAGGTGTCGTTTTCTGTCGTGTGCTAGCTTTGTCGCCGATGATTGTGTCATTCCGTGTTTCTGTTGACATTACTGGTCATATTCCGGTGGAGGTCCTCCGTTCATTGACTGATGGCGTGCCGAGCCAGTCCCAAAATATATATTAGGAAACTAAACTCAGGCTGTATAATAGTATCGTCTTTCAGATACTTCTATATGGTTTGGAATGCTGGAGGATGACAAATGGGGATACCAAGAGATTAAAAACATTTCACCATATATATCTTCGCAAAATAAATAGTGCATCTTGGCCAGACAAAACATCGAATCACAATCGCTTACAGAACACCAACTAAGAAGACACGGATTGCATTATAAGAGAGAAAAAGAAGATGTAGTTAGTTGGAGCATGGCATAAGAATGTGTCCGGACATGCCCGCAAAAACAGCACTTACGTGGACACCGGGGGATAAAAGAAAGAAAGGGTAGACCAAGAACTAGTTGGAGACTCACGATGAAGGTTGATATTTGCTGCGCATCTCTGACATGGGACCCTGCATGGGAAGTCCTTGCGGAGGCCTCGTGTGCCACAGACAATAAAGAGGATTAGAATTATGATAGATGTAAAAATGAATAACTCGTCTGTTATGGTGTATCAGAAGGAGATGATGCAGAAACCAGCAGATCGAATGGAATACAACTGCCAGTCGACAAAACCAACAATATGTTATGCTTGCACCCTTATTATTCTCATGTCCAATCAGCAAGTCAGTGCATCTGCATCATTAGCAGTATCAACTATACATGTTTGTTTTTCAGATACGATCGGTGCTGGCCTTTCGATAAGTCACAAAAACGTTCGATAAGAACATGGTAGCATAACGTGGTAAACTGGATTATGGAAGGAAGGGGGGGGGGGGGGGGGGTATGTATAGAGAGAAGGGATGAGAGAGAGGGAGAGGGAAGGGGGAGGGAGAGAGAAATAGAGAAGTGAGCAGGGTTACACCATCGATCAGCGACGCAAAAAGGAGGGAAAGTGTAATATGACCTATTCGCGCTCCATCGATTTTATTATGAAGCTTGAATTGACTATATTTATCAGAGTGTGGTCATATCTATCTAACCTGTTTAGCCTGTGAGTAAGCATGCTTTATACATAAACCGCTCCTCTAAACGTGATGGTATTTACCAGCTTAAGAAAATGAAGAGCTGTATTTAATAAACTTGATCGAGAAGTGGGTGGTCGAGCGATTTCGATGCTGGCAAACATGATCATTTCAAATCCTTGTACGACAGGTTGAGTTGTTTTTTTCTCTATTAAAGTAAATTGCCTCAAGTCAATTCTTCAGTAAAATACCATCATCGCTGTTTTTATAGTAAACTGATGGGCAACAGATAAGCTAGTCCGGTCAGGCATAACATATTGATCAGGACGTCACGCCAGGGTCAGGCGCAATTAACTGACCAGAACCACTATCTCTCTTCCATGTAGCGTTCCCTGGAAACAGGCTGTTTTCAATGTAATCAAGTTCACGAGATCTAGATCGACGTGATTCCCGTAGTAGTGAGCGTCCCGCAGATGAAGCCAAGTATGGCATAATCGCCTAGAGGACCGCGACCCACCTCCATCAGCACGTTCGGTATGTGAAGAAAGCTACTACAACCCGCCACTTAACATCCTTTTCAAAAGAGTAAACCTACTCATTGTGGGCATTAGACAACAACATAATGGTTGACATTACCAATAAATAGATCGAAGACTGACAAAAGCACATGCATTATTGATGCAGGTTTCCTGTAAGAAAAACAACTGTTGTGAAAGTCCCCTGCTCTTTCTCATTCTTATGTATGTTAGGTGTGCTTGTCTGTTTTCATGGTAAATTTGGGAGTGAAAGAATATGCATGGCCACATGAAACATACTGCTTCTTGGTCGTTCATTCTTAAACTTGCGCTACCAAGCCCTCAAATGGGCTTTGTAAGTAGCAAAATGTAGTCTGGAAAACAGAATGATCTGTGTTATAATTTACAGCTTGGCTGCGATATTTGGACTTCTCAGTCCGACACATCCGACTTCAACATAGCATTTGTGGGTACCGGGTTAGCCTTCTGTCTTCGATCCCTTCTCCTTAGCTAGTCTGTCGGTTGTAGCCTGTTATCCAGGGTCACCACGTTCAGGTGAAGAAGGGTCTTGGAAGCTCTGGGTCGCTGACCGCTACAGCTCAGCATCTTGATCCCATGCAATACACTGACCAAGATCCCAACTTACGTCCGCGCCGTGCTGGCCAACGATGTGCGGATCTGGTGCAGGCATGTGCGGATCTGGTGCAGGCATGTGCGGATCTGGTGCAGGCATGCGGATCTGATGCAGGCATTTGCGGATCTAGTGCAGGCATGTGCGGATCTGGTGCATGCTTGTCCGGATCTGGAGCAGATATGGGCTTTAAGAGGAACCAAAAAACGAAAGTAAGTCACCTTGACCGACCACTTTAATCCTCTGACCTCTGACAGGTACATTCTTGGACGTACTGAGCATGGGAACGTTTGGCCTAGGAGTCGCGAGTTTGGCTCCCAATTCCAATGTACCAAGTTTGAATCACGTCACGCCCGGTTTGACAAACAGGGTATGTGCACGGGTTTACTCATGGTTTATCCTAGTCGACCCAGCCGTAAATGGGCGCCTGATGAAATCAGGGGGGAAATTGACAGACCCGGTGCGGGAGGTACGGAGTTCGTGCTCTGTCGCCGGCAATTTCAGCAATGAATGGGACTGAACACATATGGTAGCTCCTCAGCGCAATGAAGACGGTTCTCCGAGTTATTTTCCATTTCCATGTACTGGGCAATGATTCCGCAAGCTACACGATTTACAAAGGTCTTAAATCTATTCTTCAAAGACAACTGTGCCTCCAGCTGTGGAACTTGTATTTGTGACTTATTCATTCTACTTTGCTCTTGAAAGCCATTGACTATTTCAGGATCTAGAATATGATACGATGGCGATTTGAAAAAGTGTTACCCCCAGCGCCATAACTATGACAACAGTGCTCAGAGACATATGAAACCTAATTGAAAATAATCTCTAATGCAGTGACTACAGCGGCATCTAGTGACATGGACATGGAATGTGGCGCATGCGTACGGCAAAATAGCAGCATACATTGAAATATGGTTGAAGAAACGTGATGTGATTGTATTCCTGACAGCGGAAGGATGTATGCCCATCAATATGCATGGAAGAATGACTGCGGTATGTGGATGTCAGTACTGTCAGAAGGTGGGCACGGACTGTACATGGCGACAATCCAGCTACGACGAACCTGCGTGACAAGGCTCGCAACGGACGATCGATCACAGCTGTGGATGCACAGCATCAAGCTCGCGTGGACGAACTTATTAGTGCCAATTGCCGTGTCAGGCAGAAAGATATCAACGCAACGTTTATGATTTCGATTGAACGAGTCCATCATATTATTAGTGCTCTGCTTTGAAATAGGAAATTGTGTGCGAGATGCGTCCGTCGCATGCTGACAACGCAATTCTTCAGCACGGCAATGCTTGTCCATACACGAGTCGACTGCATTAGAGCGTCAAGTGTCACGACATTTTACCGCACCCATCGTACTTCCATGTTCTGGCACATTGTCACGTTTTCCTCTTACCGAAGCTGAATGGACACCGTTACGCTTCTGACGACGATCGACGGGATGCAACTACTACTCCGACGCTGGCGTTTGTGTGTGGACCATGATGACTACGTTGAAAAATAATGATATCACATAAACAACATTCCAAGCTTTACGAAAATGTATAGCTCATGTGTAAATCGTCAAGATTCATGAAATTATCTCCACAAAGGCAACACTTTTCAAATCGCTCCATAATAATTCGTTCCATAATCCTCCGTTTTTCACAAGTCTGGTTTGATAGATGGCAAGTTCTATTTGTTGAGGCGCAACGATTAATTATTGCAGTGTTGTCCTTTTCTTTGAGTTCTGCTGTTATCATTACGCCTAATATTGGTTCTCGCTCTTTGAGAACTTCATAAATTCGCTGGAACTAATGAGTTTCATTACAATTGCCAATTATCAATATGAATTCCTTTGGGATATCATTGAGCTAAAATAATGTTAGGAATTCCAAATAACGTTATCTTATGCTAATTTATATCCCCTTCATTATCAATTTCAAGATCAATACTTTGATAAATCAATAATTCAAGAGCATTTGTTTTTAAGTTTATATTTCTGCTAATCGATATCCCCCGAGCAACGTGGAATAATTGTGCTTAACACAAGGTTACTTTTTTTGGTTCCTGCTATCACCAGGAAAACGAGGTATTCACTCGCTATTCCCCGCATGATTAGTGTAGCGGTTGAGCGCTCGCTTTTAACTTTAAAGAGTGCATGGTGCAGCTCCGTTTACAGACACGCTCCAGCTGACACAGTTGCAAATTGGTATCTGGCTTCCTACTAGAGAATGAAAAACTGGAAGAAAGAGGATTAGCCACTACTTCACTTCATACAAAACTCAGCCCCATTACAATGAAGTCCCAAACACTTCATCCTCAATAGGAGTGTCTGCTCTGGGACTACCTTTGCCATTGTATTCCCGGTATCAAAAAGTGTATATTGTTTTAAACTCAGTTAACTTATCATCACTGACCAGGCTATTGACAAGTGTAAGTGGATAGAGATGCACTAAACGCTGGGCTGGAGAGTTGGCCAGTAGAAAGAGACAAAAACGAATTGATCAAAGTTGAAAAACACTGCATAGGTGCGTTTCGATTTGGTCGCGAACTGGTGCAGCTTCCTCAGACCGGCCTGGTCGAGCCGTAGCAAGAGGCCTTTGCCTCCATCTGTGTAACTTGTGTATTGTATTTGCTTATATGTTTACGAGAAAGGCTTCCGGGGTAAACCCTAAGGACAAATCTGCATCACGTGCTATCTCCAGTCGTCTCGACAATGCCTTGCCACTGGCCAGGGGTAGATCAGGATGACAGAGCAAGGTTGCGCAACTTGCTCACTTTGATACAAAACACCACGCAAGCCACCCATCATATATATATATATATATATATATATATATATATATATATATATATATATATATATATATAATTCATTGTCTTTTCCCGTCTAGTCAGACGATAGTAATTGTGAGATGTACCTAGAACATGACGATAAAGAATGTGAATCGTAAAAGCAATCCGAGCAGAGAAGTGTCTTCCACATTGTGTGCAAGAAAAGTCCGGACCGTTTGCGGCATCGCATGGTGTGGCTTGTCTTCTCAAACGATGAGCCTTAGCCTATCTGCAATCAGTATCTCCTTTGTATGTATGCATTGCTCAATCCTGCTCCTCCATGTAACACGAACCATAGGGTCCTGTTTCAATGATTTCAAATCGGTACCTCAATCATTCATTTCCCGCTTGCAGAACGTCGCTTCTTTCAATCGACACCCATTTGGCTGTTAGAAGTTTCTTGGCATGTGTGCAGTACATGTATGATTGGTATTTGTCAACTTCTGTTTGTAAATAGGCGTTGCAATAAATTATTGTAGCTGTGCTTTCCTTTGCTTGGAGTCCTGCTCTTATAATTACGTCTAATATTGGTTCCCACTCTATGATAACTTTCTTTGCTTCTGTTGACATTAAAAATGAAAATGATAACCCATCTGCAATGTGTACATGTCCTAAAATGAAGTTTTCATTTGCATCATGTTATGTGTGCCGGGTCCTACCGCTTCAATTGGCGGTTAGATAATTTGCCAGAGCCTGACTACCATTAATTGGCTGTAACCAGGTCGCATCACTCAGATGCATATTGGAGTCTCTGTTAGAGTATTTATTGTATGTTTGTGTTCTTCTTCTGTTTTGCGTGTGCGTCTTTCTAGAAAGTTTGGGTTCTTATATGTAACTTAAAACTACATTCTTAAGAATCAGTGCAATTTCTTTTTCCCCACGACCTGTTCGACAAGGCTGAACCTGGCAAGAGCACAAGGCTATGTCGACATAGCTAGCGAGATCGACTAGGTACGCGTACCGACCGATCTGACACGTTAAGGCGGTGCACCGGGGACTTTAAGGACAAGATAGAACACACATAGGTAATTGTCACGTTAAGGTAGACCACAAGGAACTGTCACGCCAAGGTGGACCACAAGGAACTGTCCCGTCAAGGTGGGCCACAAGGAACTGTCATATCAACGTAGAACCCACGGTACTGTCACGTCAAGGTGGACCACAATAAACTATTACATCAAGGTGGACTACAAGGAACTGTCACGTCAAGATAGACCACAAGGAACTGTCACGTCAATGTGGACTACAAGGAACTGTCACGTCAAGGTGGACCACGAGGAAACTCACGTCAAGGTGGACCACAAAGAACTGTCACGTCAATGTGGACCACAAGGAACTGTCACGTCAATGTGGAACACAAGGAACTGTCACGTCAAGGTGGACCACGAGGAAACTCACAGCAAGGTGGACCACAAGGAACTGTCACGTCAATGTGGACCACAAGGAACTGTCACGTCAATGTGGACCACAAGGAACTGTCACGTCAATGCGGACCACAAGGAACTGTCACGTCAAGATGAAACACATGTAACTGGCACGTGAAGACAAAGTCCACAGGACTAAACGCCAGGATGTAGCACACAGAACTGCCATATCCAAATGTAACACATATTTATTATTTTTTTTAGAATAATGAGATACGAACTTGAAAATCAGTTATTACTGCCCTTACCATGTCCATTATTTTTCAACATAAATTTCCGCCAACACTGATACAATTATCCCATCGTGTTATCAGTGCAACAAAACATGCAGCATAGAAGTCTTTGTTATGCTGTCACCACCTCATACGCACTTCAATTTCAACCTCTTCGTCATTAGGAAAACGTCTACCGTCAAGCTGGGGTTTTTGTGCACCAAGCAGGTGGAAATTGCTCAGGGATAAGTCGAGGCTGTAAGGTGGATGATCAAGAAGTTGTCACCCTATTTTGGTAAATTTCTCCTGGGTTAATCGAGCCGTATGTGTCAGCTGAACAGGATATGCAGGTCGGGTTTCATCGGCAATTTTTTAGCGTAAAGCGACAAAACACTTCTCGCCGTAAAAAGAAAGTATTTCCTTATAAATATCATTTGCAGAAAGTCATGTTGCATACACACACACACACAAACCGCATAACAGCACACTGGTCTTTCATTACATACTCTGTGCATGCGACATCTAGCGTCTGCTACTTACAGTAATCACAAACCTGGATGCTGTAGCCACCTAATGACACCTTTAGAAACTACCAACTACTTGTTTCAACTATCCAACATAAGCGTGTGGCCCACTTACTGACTTACTCTCGTATGTAATGAGAAGCGAAGTAGAACGCTTACATAAAGGTCAGTTACAATCAATTAGACCAAATTAGAGCAAGCCATCCAAAAAAGAACCCGTCTGCTACAAAGATCAGAAAAGAGAGCCAACATTAGTACCATTGTAACCTGCCAGACATGCCATAAGAGGCAGCTAAGAATTATTTTGCATGGGGCAGCCACCTCATCCTGTATAAACCATACGGTCATTCGATATAGCAGCAGGACGCTTAAAAGAGTTCTGCGAGAAATCGTACATGAAACCACAAGGTGCAGAGATGAGATGTGCGGGCTATGGTAGCAGCTCCTAAACATGCATACATATATTTTCAAAGATCGCTAAGTAATAATATAACAAATGAGTTATCTGCTGCTGGTTTGTGCCTAAAATATCAACTCAATCAGACTTTAAAAGGTGAGCTTCAATTATATAAAAAATAATTCTGGAATCTAGTTTACAGTACGTTGTGTGAGAGAAACCTGCATAATTGAGACAGAAACATGACAAATAATTACAATGTAAATAGTAAACGTCTGTGTTTGTGTCTGTGCTTGTCTGTCTGTCTGTCTCTCTCTCTCTCTCGCTGGTATTGTGAATGGTTTTCCTGGTGTAGTTCAACCCTGTCCATGCGATCATGTCCCCGTTCTGTAACCATGAGGTCCCAGTTTCCAGTCTGCACCACGACAATGAGGATTACTTGTATGAACATGGATCCTCAGCAGGCCCCTAATTTTCGCTTTTGTACTTTTACATCGAATAGTTTTTATCTGGTCTTGACACTCCAACTAGCAGCGGCAGGCAGGCATGCATATATATATATATATATATATATATATATATATATATATATATATATATATATATATATATATATATATACACACACACACACATTCTTACATCATAACATAGATATATATATATATACATACATACATACATACATGCACACACACATACATTACATACGTGTGTGTATTCGTGCATATATGTTATATGTACTAGAAACAACAGCACTTAATGGCAATATGTCGCGCAGAGAGCTGACATTTTACATGGATATAGTGTCACGATGGCATCACCAAACAAACAAATGTGAGAAACATCATATACTTTTTTCATGAATAAATACAATTTATAAAGAGAACTTACCCTTTCCTCTCCATCTCTGGCGTATTCGCTAGACTGATCAGACAATGTCCGTGTGAAAACTATGGTAAACTATACGGTATTGTGTTCCAAACTTGCAAAACGATTGGGCTTGAAATGTCAACACTTATTACATGGCCATATCACCTTAGTGCCTCCTTGACACAGGTTAACGTAAGATGTAGGAGAATAAATAAATATGTTATATGTCTTGTTTTATATATTGTGTATGTCTCGTGAAGGCTAGTGTCTGTCCTGCTACTGTTTTCGACAGGTGTATAGGCACAAACATGAGCCTATCCGAGTATTTCTTATCTGTAAATGCATGTCTTAACCTTAACCGTCTTTTAATAACTTACTTGGACTAAACTGTAAAGGGGTTCGTTTGTAAATGGGTACCTGACTTACGGTAATGAAAGGGAGAGAATAAGGAAACTGGCCAAACATTACTTAGCAGTATGAAATCATTTACGCTTTAGCCCAGTGGTTCCCAAACTGTTTCGGTCCACGACACTCCTTAATCTACTAGAATTTGGCCACGGCACCCTAATCCAGAAAATAATCCTAGTTAACAGTGTAGTACGCAGTTGAAAATATTGGGATGTTTCGCGGCACCTCTGCAAGTCAACCACGGCGCCCCCATGGTCCCGCGGCACTGAGTTTGGGAGTCGCTGCTTTAACCCAAATTTCATGTATTTGAGTTAATGACTGAGAATACACTACAGCATATATACAGCAATCCTACAACAACACTGACTTACAGTTGTTGTTAATGACTGAGAATACACTACAGCAGTGGTGGCCAAGTTAAGGTTGGCCGGGGGCCAGATTATGGTAACCGGAAAACACCAGAGGGCCAGACCTATAACATCCTTAAAAAATAACGTTCTGAGATTTAATTTTACATATATAATGAACCACGTTCAGAAAACACGGGCAAACTACTGTATACTTGGATAACATTTTTACAAATGTATACATGAAAACATGCAAAATAGCTACAAGCCCAGAAGTGTCACTGGCTGATGTATACTTAACACACGTCACAAAGCTAACTGTGCACCTCAACTCTTTCATTTAGAAACGTACCTACCATCCACCCCTACTCCATCACTTTCCCATGCCGGTGCTACAAACAAAGCAATATCATTCGATCCAAGAGACTTTCGATCGCAAAAAAGATATGTCATTGCTTTCAGTTTCCCATTATCAAAGTAGGTACCGACACTGTCTTCACTTGTCCACGTACGTGGTCAGAGATATGATGTTATCATTTCCGTTTTATCGGTACTATCTAGTAGAGCTCATTTGGTATGATAGAGAGTTGGTGGGAGGTGGGGAGATGTTAATCGTCCAATTTGGGTCTTTTTGGTTTTGTTTCTGTTGCCGGTGCGTGATATTTTGTTAGCACAGTGGTAGCAGTATACAGTTATTTTCAATGAAAAATAAGATGCCTGCCCAAAACTGGTCGGCGGGCCGGATCTGGCCACCTCTGCACTACATATATACAGCAATCCTACAACAACACTTCTTCTGCGTTCGTTCTCAATCTCCCGCTACCAAGCCCTGAACAGGGCTTTCCAAGTAGCAGGATGTAGTCCGGAGAACGGAGCGCGTTGTGTTGCTAGTTTGCAGCTTAATTGTGATATTTGCACCTTTCGGCCCGACACATCCATCTTGGGCAGTACAACAACACTGACCTAGTTGTTAATGCCCACAATAGTATGCTTACTCTTTTGTGCCCCCGGAAATGGGGGGAGGGGTAAGTGTCGGGTTGCAATAGTTTTCTTCACATCACGATGATAGTGGGTCGGGCTCCTCCAGACGGTTAACTTAATGTCTTTATACTGGTTTAGAAGACTATACAGAGTCTTTATACAATCAGTTTTTGAACAGTGCTATTTACCGATGTGCGAGACCATCTTAATAGACTCAAACACTGGAGCTAAGTACTCCCGCAGCCAGTTATGCGCAATTTATAGCTGCTCTTAACAAACCCCCCGGGGAAAGGTGCAAATAACTTGCATAGATTTTTTAATTTTTGAAATATGTTCGGGCAGCGACCGTTAAGCACACTCTTTTCGATTTCCAACTGCCAATGAATTTTGAACGTGCTGGGCACTGAACGCGGGAATTTTTATCAGAAGATCCATGTGAATAAAATTCTGGTCTCCGTCGTCATTCTTCTTCTTCTTCGTACGCTGTCAGACGTCAACTTGAATTTGTTCGAAGAAAGCAGCTGTCATCCTGAGGCTGTCGACACTGGCATAGAGCTTGTCTAGTGTTGCCATTGGTGATGGCCACATGTGCTTTCTCTGGTCCTCGTATGTCGGGCAACTTTGCAGCAGATGTTCAGTGGCATCGTGATTCGAATACGCCACCTCCGGTATCCAAGGCGGACACCTTACCTCGAGACCACTGTCTCCCTATGCTATACTTGGTTACATTTGCGTTACGCTCACTTCTACAACCAATTCAACACACTTGACATTAAATAGGGGCAGCTTCAGCTACTCTTGTCGCTCGGCAGCACAAGTGGATAGAACAAGCAGAGGGAAAGGGGGGGGGCCGCGAGGATGCAGCAGTGAATGAATTGACAGCAGCCAGCGACTTATAGCCGGCGGCTTACACTAGGTTCAGTAATACATGTGGTGACCCTGACACAGACTGCAACCATGCAGACTGACTAATATATTAGCAATCGAACGCTAATCTGGTCCCAAATATAAAAGCTCATACGACTTTATTCAAAATGCTGGGGTAGTCGATGTGTTTTTTGGCTGATGACTACATGCCGCTTTGCCACCACGTCGTGTGCTAGTTATGTTTATTGTACCCCCAAAAACAAAAAACATATGCCGGAAGATATCGCAGTAAGCCTGGTTGGTTGGTTGCTGATGCCCTTTTGTACGCCCTGAAAAGGATGGTGGAACTTGTGGCAGAATGTAGTAGCCTTCCTGCCATTCCGAGCGTGCTGATGAAGTGGACCTTGGTCCTCCAGGCGGTTGTGCAATGCTTGGCTTCATCTGCGTGTCACTCACTACTATTGGCATCACATCGAACCTCAGCTTGTTAGCCAGACTGTTGTTCTCGACAACAGGACGACCAACGAGGAGGTCAGGTGAGGGTCTTGTCCAGTATATTTCTCCTGACCCTGGCTAACATTGTTTGATCAGTGTGTTTTGCCTGACCAGACGTTAGCCTCATCGTCCCGAAGCCTATTTTAAAATACCTACTACAGATAGTCTTCGGATTACAAGTATATCGCAGCCTCGTTGTGAACTACGACACAACTTATCAAAACGTCCTGTTCGTGATGAACGCCGTAGAAACGGAAGTAGAGACATTTTTTTTCGTATGAAAGCCCCACCGCACTGACAAGAATGATGACATGCGATACACCAACGAGGATACAGAGTTCGATAACCGTTACTGCCTCACTCCAGGCGACCGATACAAATGGGAGCCTGGCTTACTGTTAGAGAAAGAAAAGCAGTGCGGAATGGAGATGTTCATTTCAACCGATGAAATGCTGAGGGCTGATAGAATGAAGTGTAACACTTCCTTTCTGACAGCAGCTTCTGCTGTAGCCACTTCTATATACAGCAACACGCTTTAGCAGAGAGGTAAAGCGCTCGCCTTTCAACAAATGAACTAATGAAAGCACAAAACAGTTTGTGTTCGAATCCCGCAAGCGACTCCTAGACTCAAGGGAGGTGAGATCGCGGCCCGGCCCTATCGGAGACGGACGGCAAACGTGGATATCCCGTGTACTCGCTGTGCACGTAGAAGAACCTTTAACAGCTGGACAATTAAAAAGAGCAGGTTGTTAGCCGCTGTCGGAAAAAAACATACAGAAATTAATGAAATTCCTTTCCAAGCAGTGTATCCCAGAGTTAACACCGAGAGGGAAAATGTCCTTCTAGACTAACCTGTCTTGCCACTGGACCAAGGTAGTTATCAACGAGGGAGTGGGGTTAAGCACAAGTCACATCTTAGATGATTCGCAAAAACCTCTCTAGTATGCACTAGCCCGCATCGATTATGATGGACAACTGAACACATTGAATTAGAATTGGTTTATTTCAGCAATCTATTTCACTCAAAGCCGTTGTTTTACCAAGTAATGTTCAGTTGTTCCAAACCCTTATAAACTTTCATTACGGATTCAGACACTTGTAAATGTATTCGCTTGTTATCAAATAAGCTCATCTATTTTAAATCACAAGCTTGGCGGCCTGTCTCTCTTAGCCAATTCTTGTAGCAATCCGATTTATCCTTTAGTGTGTGTGTGTGTGCTGGGTGAGAGCAGACATTAGTCTGTTCAGGCAAAATATACTTTAAAATATACTGGCCAAGACCCCCACCTCACATCCACGCATGTATATCTGGAAACGAGCTGTTTTCATGGCAGCCTGATTAACGAGGTGGGAGATCGACGTGATTTCCATAGTAGTGAACGACACGCATAGCACAACGGCCTGGAGGACCACGGTCAACCTTCATCAGCACGCTCGGGATATGAGTACATATGAGCTACTGCAACCCGTTACTTAATGCCATTTTCAGGCCGCATACAAGAGTAATCTTCCTCACCGTGAACGTTCAATAACAACATCTATCTCTCTATCCGTCCATCCATCAAATAGGGGAAAGTAATCACAAGTAATCATGATCCATCACCTCAAGTTGTCGTTAGTGCTTCTTGAAAGACGAGAATGGGATAAACACTGTAATCGCCATAATGCTGAGTTTACTGACAAGCATCGCATTGCACCACAGCCAGAAAGACGCCAGTCTAACTTTCAAAGTATGTATTTTGGGATATAAGCAGAGCCACTAACCCACCATCAAATAAACGTCGTCAAGAGTTTGATTAAATCAGTACGAGTAGATTTGAACATATATATATATATATATATTTATATATATACACACAACGCTCGAATTGGCAGAACATAGGCCCAACATTACATATGAATTTACCCTATACATCTTATTATGAATCCTGGATCCATTTGTTTGTGATGTTTATAGTAATGGTTTGATACGCAAGTGAGGTTGCAAGCCCGACCTCAGCTGAGGTTGCCCAACTCCATGACTGCCTTCCCTGTCCGCCTGTCTCGGCCTAATATGCAGTGACTGTTACACACAATAAAGTGGGGCTAAATGGTGGTGAAATAGAACGCAGGCGAGAACTGTTTACTGCATCTGTGTAAAGAAACTCCATTGACAGGACAGGACGGGACACCTTTTATGACTCGCTATGTGTACCATATGGTGCTGTAATTAAATAGGGCCGGAGGTCAGTGTTTTGAGCCTAACGTGTAGGTACAGTATTAGAATCTCCGACCTGTCGCATGCACACGCGTCGGGACGAGCTAAATAACAGATTAAAGGCGTTTCTAAATGGGGCGTCGTTTATCTGGGCCAAAGAACAGTTATTGAATTGGTCGAGAAACGGGTTACCCGTAGCTACTTCTATTTTCTGACCACAGCCACTGCTTTTATTAGGATGACAACACATGTTGATAAATGACAATGCGATAACTATTTGCGTCTCGGTGATAAATTAGAACTAAATACGGGCCGGGGTTGCGCTGTAAAGAATGCTGGTTGTCATGGATCTCCTGACGCATGTTTGGATGGATGGTACACTTGATGTTCTCAGTCATTTTTGGCGGACTTTCCAACTTGCATCTCTGCAGCCTGATTATCAGCAATCTGTGATTTGTCTTTCTAACTGGAACCTATGTATTCCTCTTCTCTGTCATTGTATTTGGCTTTCCGTATTATGTTTCCGCATTTCCCGCACCCATTTCTGCATTTGGTTTCCAAACTGTAATCTATGTACTCCTCTTGTCTATCATTGAATTTGACTTTCCAACTTTAACCTCTGTATTCGTCTTGTATATTAGGGTATTGTCTTCCTAACTGTAATCGATGTCCTGCTCGTGTATATTATTGTATATCTTCCAAACTAATGTCTCCGTATTCCACTAGCGCATCTCTGCATTTTGTTGTCCAACTGCAGTCCCCGTATTACTCATTGTATTCGGCGTTCCAAGTTTAATCGATATATTATTTGAGTTCTACTTCCATAATTTCTCTTCGTTGTGGTTGATCTTCGACTCGAGCGGTACCCGATACGAAAAGAACACGACCAGTGCCCTCTTCAGAGCATGTCATAAAAGCAACTACATATGGATGTGCTTGTTATAATCTCTAGCATCCTCATCATGCAGAAAACACATTTACAACCAGTCACCGCAAAAGTTCAGATTAACGCTTGTCTCTTTACGACATAAGTTTATGTGCCGAATGCATAAGCAGATAAAGGTTGTCCAATACTGGACACTGACATTTATCTTGTATAACGAGTTCGAGTTCATTTGACAAAGTCTCATTGTTAAAGATAACTTTTCTTTCTCATTGTCTCGACTTTTCTAACTCAAAGTCAGGTACGAATTTACAGCTACATAGATTAGCAGGTATCGAGGCGGTGAAATTTGACCAAGCACATTTGTAGTAATCAGCGAGCGGATAATCGGCGCAGGGGTGGAGCACTCGCTGTTCATGGACAATTTTCTACAGGGTTCAGCTCGCGCTACCTGCATCTCCAGTCGACCCAGCTGTAAATGGGTACCTGGGTGGCGGCTAGGGAAGGAAAAGGCTGCGAAGAAGGAAACTTGGCACCCCACCTCACAAATGTGTGGTTTAGTACAACGAAGGCTCTAACATTACATCCCCTACGCCAGTGTCTGCTACCGTAACCTTTCTTATTACCTTTCTAATGAGTATCGAGCGGTCCATCTATGAGCATGGATAACGAACAACTACAAAAGACTGCATATAGCATAATATTTTGTGACAAGACACGAGGAAGACTATGTGGCATGTGGATAAATCACGGCACATAAATCGTCCAACGCTCTAACCGCAAGATAGATAACTTAAACCCTTCAACAGAAAATTAGTAAGTGACTTCGCAGTGAAAAAACAAATTCAAATTGCCAACGATAAATGCTCTAAATTTACATTTAAGAAAAAACCCGTGAGGCGTGAGTAACTACGTACATTTTTCCAACTTTTCCGTTGAAGTGTTCCTTTTCCAGCAAAAACGAAATGTGAATTTCCACTTCCCATCATCTTCCCTTAGCTTCACTGACATGCCATCTATTAATGCTGACATTTCTCTTATCTTCTTCTTGTCCACCATTATCACTACGCGGTGCATAGGTCAACAACTACACCTCTTCAGACAGATATGCCCTGTGAAATGTTGTCCTCCTGTTCAGCTTCTTTTCGGTTTATTTACTTTTGTGTGCGTGTTCTAAATCGGACTGAATGTGTTTCTTGTCTCCATGTGAATCTTTTTTTTAAAGGAAAAAAAATGGAGAGGGGTGTCCCCCAGTACATATATTTACTCTACAAATTTTAGTTTGGGGCTTTCGCGGAAATTGGCAAATCGAATGCTACCTTCTTCCTAAGATTTATTGTTCCAATTCGTTTTGTTTAGTTCTCTCCCATATACTAACGTTTGTTACAATGACGAATAATTGAAGGCTAAGATACTATCTCAAGTCTTGTAAATATTATTACTCGTATATCTCTGTACTATTTATTTGTTCAATATCTGTATAGAAAATGTGCACAATGAACAAATATATGAAGGTATAAATTCGCTGGAGCTAATGAGTTTCATTACAACTGCCAATTATCAATATGAATTCCTTTTCGGATATCATCGAGTTGAAATAATGGTAGGTGTTTCAAATAACGTTGTTTTATACTAATTGATATCCCCTTCATTATGAATTTCAAGATCAATACTTTGAGAAATCAATAATTCAGGCACTATTTTTTTTAAAGTTTATGTTTCTGCTAATCGATATCACCCGAGCAACGTGGAATTGTTGTGCTTACCACAAGGTTCCTCCCCCCCCCCCTTTTTATTACCAGGAAAACGAGGTATTCACTTGCTATTTCCCGCCTGATTAGTGTAGTGGTACAGCGCTCGCTCTTAACTTTAAAGAGTGCAGCTCCCTTTATCGGCACGATCTAGTTAACACAGCTGTAAATGTGTATCTGGCTTATTATGGAAGGAAAAGTGGGAGATAGCCATTTCACCTCATTAAACGCTGGCGCCTAGTACAATGAAGTCCAAAACACTTCATCCCCGATAGCAATGACTGCTGTGAGACTAACTTTACCATTGTATTCCCCCAATTAAATAACGTATGGGATCAAGATGCTAAGCAGCGCATGAGCTGCAGTGGTCAGCGACTCACAGCTGACTGCTAGTGTCAGGGCCAGCGAACCAAAGCTGCCAAAGACCCTCCTACACCTCCACGCGGTGATCCTGGATAACAGGCTGCAGCGTGGCAGACTGGCTAAGGAGAAGGGATCGAAGAGGGAATGCTAACCCGGTACTCAAAATATGCTTGCTGAAGTCGGATGTGTTGGACCGAAAGGTGCAAATATCGCAGTCAAGCTGTAAACTACAACACAACGCATTCCATTCTCTGGACTACATTATGCCACTTAAGCCATTTCAGGACTTGGTAGCGGGAGATTGAGAACGAACGAAGCCAAGCCCAGTCAAATAGCGTATATTGTTACCAAAGCTTTCTTTCAGTTAACGTATCATCACCAGGCTAGTGGCAGCGTAAACGGTGAGAGATGCACTAAACGCTGGGATGGAGAGTTGTCCAGTAGAAAGAGACAAACACGAATTGGACGGGCTTGAAAAACACTGCATCGGTGCGTTACGATTTGTTTGGTAACTGGTAATCTCCAGCGTGGACATGCCGCAGCAAAATGCCTTTGCAGTGTCTCCAATCAAAGCGGTCGGGGACTCGTCCGATACTCACACCATGCAGCGTGGATGCGTGAAATCATTTGTAGGTGGCTTAGTTATTGGTCAGAGTATCGTAATCTGAAGAGGAGCCACTTAAAACACCGGTTTGGTTTCTTGGCCAACAGAATATGACCATGCATGTTATAAGTAGCTGGCAACGTCACCATGTAAAAACCATTCCACAAAACCAAACGCAAATGATTGGAATCAGGATCTCTTTAAAACAGACTAGTGAAGACAAATGCAGTTTGGATCTATGCTTCACAAATGGAGCAAAAGAGTAAAGAATGGCTTCGAACTATACTGTACAAGTGATACAAGAGTTGACAAAATATTAACACAAATAAAACCAAGCTGTTCAACATCGGCACCTTAAGCAAAGAGCCAGTCACACTTGGGGGTGAGGCACTGGAAGAGGTGGACACCTTCACATGTTTAGGGAGCCCCCATTCATTCTTCGGGGAACACAGAGGCAGATGTAAGAGGCTAGAATTGGAAAGGAAAGAACAACATTTATGTTGCTGAATAATAGTATATGGAAATCCAGGGAAATAAAGACTAATACCAAGTTAAGATTGTTTCATTCAAATGTCAACTCAGTACGCCTATACGGAGCAGAAACATGGAGAACGACAAAGGCGAGATAAAGCTCCAGTCGTTCGTTAATAAATGCCTACAGAGGATAATGGGAAGGCATGGTGGATAACGAAGACCAACAGCAGATCAAACGTAGGAAATAGGACTGGGTAGGACACACGCAACGGAATTCACTATCAAACGTGGACAGACAGGTCCTGACATGGAGGCCACAGGGTACGAGAAAGCGAGGGAGATCAAGACACACGTGGAGAAGAGAATGTTAAAATGAACTTCTGTTCCTGGACCTCAATTAGAGAGAGGTAGAAAGTGCAGTTCCAGGATCGAACTTGCTAGAGAAGAGTTATCAATTACATATCCCCCGAATGGAGTGACGGGCATTGTTAGAATAACAGGAGAGAGTTAATAGCACCTTATCTGAAACAAGAAGAGCCAGCTCTTGCGACATGCTCCTGCCGTGGAAGTGACACTGTTCTCTTATGGTACACTGACAGCCCTCACCAAAACCACGTGAGCACCACAAGTGGTATACACTTATGAGAACACGGATCTATCTTCCTCGGCCCTCGCGCCTCCGCTATACATTCCTGACCTAGAGTTACAGATGGAACAAAATGAACCAGTCACGAGGCGATGTTGCCAATCTAAAGATAAGATAACTGAGTATCGTATTCCAACTGTGAGTCAGCCGTCTGCGTCAAACAACAACACAACTAATCCAACACACAATACAAACAACATGCCACCTCGGCAAATAACCAACTGTCCAACGCAAACTCACCAGTACTCAATTATTTGCAACTATTCCAGATTCCGCAATATACACGATACGAACAAGGATTAGTCAAGTAGGCTTACATCACGTAGGCCAGTGAATGGGACGTAAAGCGGCTGGGAAGGGGTGGAATAGATATATTTCCTGAATTTTTTTTTTTTAAACGAGTAAATATTTGTGGTTAAACTTGAATGGCTTTTGAATGGCTTGTGCAGGTTCCGTCAAAGTTAAATAGATTAACTGGTCGCATTAGTAGTAGAGGATGTGTACAAAATAAAATGTAGCTCTCTAGGTTATGGGGAAGTTGGTTAACATAGGAGAAATAGAAGTCCTCGCAAACGGTCTTGCCAAGTTAAATAAAAGCGTGTTTCTTCTTCGTTGTCGTTCGATCTCAAATGCATGCTTCCAGGTCACGAAAAGTGCTTTGCAAGCATCAGAATGTAGCCATGAGAACTGAATGTGTTGTGTGGTAGTTTACAGCTTGACTGTGATATTTGCACCTCTCGGTCCGATACATCCGAATTCAGTGTGACATTTTTGGGTACCGAGTTAGCCTTCCCTCTTCGATACCTTCTCCTTGGTGAGTGCTCTATTGCAGTCTGTTATCCAGGATCACCATGTGGAGGTGGAGAAGAGTCTTGTCAGCTCTGGGCCGTTGGTCCTGACGCGTGAAGTTAGCTTTGGGTAGCTGACTGATACAGCTCAGGCCAAAAGTTTTTTTTAAAGGAAAAGGGAGGGGGCGGGATGAATTACGAGGGGGAGTCAGAATATATCCTTAATAATTTGTATTAACATAATATGCCATATTACGGTTACATTTTTTAAGCTTATAATTATAGTATAAAGAACATGGTTAGGTCGACCTAGCTGTAATTGGGTACCCGACTTACGGCTAGGAAAGCAAAAGAGGAAAAGGCAGCTAGGAAAGGAACTGCCAACCTCAATCTCACACAAGCTGTGGCTTAGTATACTGAAGTCCGTAAGACTTCTCATTCCTGACCAGCGGTTAAGTACTGAAGGAGACTCTTCTACCAGAAGTATAGATGTGTTGGATGCAGAGTGCCGAGACCTATGAGCTAACCAGGTCCTAATGCCGCGAGAGACAACGGATGTCAAAATATTTGTAATCAAACACAACACATAATTTAAGCATCACAAAATGGTCACCACTTGACTTGAACACGCTGCGTAATTGTTATCAAAAATATCATTCCGTTACACTGTCAATGAACAGCACAGAAAGATTTTAACGTTCGCATTTGCTATTGATTTCTGCTCTGTGCAACACATTATATATATTTGTATCCAGGAATAGCTCGGGAAACCCATTGCCCGCCATGAGTCAAACTCACTTCTGAGGAAACAGTCATTGGAAATATAATTTTGACTGGGACATTGAGACTGCTTGCCCGGCTGTTATCACATAGTGCGCATGTTAGATTTGTATTTTTAAACTCCTATCAAAACATCCCCCCCCCCCACCCTACAAAAATTGGTTGGTGGGTTAGTCAAATATGACTATATAACGAGTTCGTATATGGAGAAACACTATTTCCACGAGAAAAAGAATGCACTTATAAACTGTAGCATACTGAACTTACACACGACAAAATATTCAATTTAAACAAAACTAAATAATCAATTTACATATTGCAAAATACGATTTACATTTATCTTAAATAAATTAATGTTTCAATATAATGCAAAAAAAATTGTAAATTAATGAACGTATATATATATATATATATATATACACACACACACACATTACAAATAATGCGTAAATTGTAATGCAATGCCATAATTGTTAAATATTTATAAAGATGCTTCGCTCATATGGTTAGTGCTCTACCATTAGAGATGGTAAAAATATTCAGTTATTGAAGATGTGGTGATAATGAAAACTAGAGGTATAAAGAGTCTTCCATAAAGTCAAGAGTAGATGGAGGAAGACCTAAAAAGACTCCCACAAAGTCAAGAGTAAATGAATGAAAACTAGAGCATAGAGACTTTCACAGTCACGAGTAGATTGAAGGACTTAACACAGCGCGGGCAATGTACGTGCAAGATGTTAACATAGTTTATAGCGCAGAATGTACTTTTGCCAACCCAGGTCGATGTACCATTTGTAATAAACCGCTCGATCAATCCACCATGCTCGTTGATGATCCTACACCGGTCTAGTTGGGCTTAAACTATCAATAACTTCAAAACGCCAAGCGCGACATGTGATTGGCAATTATTTCTACTAGAAATTTTCTTCTTTAAAGTTATAAAATGATTTGTAGAGTTAAAAAAAACACTAACAAGGAACTTCAACATTCAAAAACAAACGAACATTATCAGTGATAGTCCCTTTCAATGACTACAAAAATAAACAGAAATGGTACGAGCCTTCAAGCGTCAAAATGTGGGAGGCGTGGCCTGGTGGTTAAGTGACACGGAACCCGGAGATGCTGGGTTCGCTCTCCATCACAACATCGGCGGGGAAGCAAACGGTTAGAAAATGCAGGAGAAAGTAGACCTTTACATAAAATGAATGCCGAAGCACTGGGCAGACAGGCGCAAAATAAAAACATAGTGCAACGCACACTGCTTTGGGGAATATAGAAATAAGGCGAACAAAAACACGTCAAAATAACAAACAGCAAGAATGGCGCCCAAGTTACCCCAGTCGTGCCCAGGTGGAAAAGAGTAAGCCTGCTATAACCTTCCAATCATGACGTATGCGACTAAGGAGGGGGTAAGATTGATATGCGTTTCCGGCCAAACACAATAACCAACTGAGAGCTGCTTGCCCAGAGCAATCAAGAAGACATAAACACCCTAATAATCGGTCCACGCTGGAATTGGATATGCCATTCAGACACCATCACCTCCTTCGTGTGGACCCCAGGGTCGAGGGAGGAGGGAGGTGAAGGAGAGGCCGACCTTAGACAGTTAGGCGAAGAACCGTAGAGGCCGAAATGAACACAATGAAGAGTTGGAATACTGTACGACGGATGGCTGTAAGCTGGATGAAATAGAGGGAGTTTGTTGTTGCCCTTAAAGACGATTAAATAGAGGGAGCTTATTGTTGCCCTTAAAGACGATGAAATAGAGGGAGCTTGTTGTTGCCCGTAAAGACGATGAAATAGAGGCAGCTTGTTGTTGCCCTTAAAGACGATGAAATAGAGGGAGCTTGTTGTTGCCCTTAAAGACGATGAAATAGATGGAGCTTGTTGTTGCCCTTAAAGACGATGAAATAGAGGCAGCTTGTTGTTGCCCTTAAAGACGATGAAATAGAGGCAGCTTGTTGTTGCCTTTAAAGACGATGAAATAGAGGGAGATTGTTGTTGCCCTTAAAGACGACATCAAGTCTGATAATCACTGACAGATTTGTCAGTCCCTGACAAAGGAGCTAAGAAGGATGTGCATGGAGCTGTCAACCATATTATGTAAAAACGAATGCCACTTAATGCTCGGATACAGACTTCTGAAAAGGATGTAGTGGTGGCACTATTCTTCACTTGCAACAACAAGACCAATCCCAAAAATGTCGACGGCTTAGCGGGCACACCAAATATAAAATAAGTCCTACTCAGGGCTAGACAGAAACCAACAATTCAGATCTAGCTGGTATACTATTTAACACAAATAAAAACCACATGTACCATCATGCACAAATATAACAAACACGCAAGGAGACTAGGGCTTAGCCGTCACGCCAACGATAACGTTCAGTTATCATTAGACACCCAGTATGTTTCGCAACGGTGAACAGTCACGATTAAGAGTAAACGAGAGGATAACAATCAGGAATAGAAAACCCAAGACAGACGGAACAACTACGCACAGTAACTTAAAAATGTTTGAGTCACAAAAACAAGATGACCAAATGAGAGGAAAAGAAAATAAGATGGATCATTCAGCCAAACTGGGACTAAATATTAATAAAAAAACCAAACTGTTTAAAACACCTTAAACAAAGAGTCAATCATTTTTGGAGGCTAGGTTGATACATTCACATATTTGGGCAGCATCACTAATACTTCAGGGGGCGGACATAAGGGCTAGAATTTGAAAGCTAAGGACAGCATCCCTATTACTGAAAAAATATATGGAATGCCAGAAAAATAAAGATGAATTCCAAGTTAAGATTGTTTAATTTCAATGTCAAGTTAGTATTCATGTACAAAGCTGTTGTTTGTCCATCATCTTCGATGAGGACCACGTAGTCATATGTCAATCCCGAGTTGGTTCGTGTGTGGCGGATCAAACCAATCCCAGAACGAAAGCGTATGTCAGACTGAGGGCAGAGAAACACTGTCTGACCCTCAGACGGAAGCAACTCGAGTCTTGCCTTTCGTGTCGCTCTTCTCCGTGCAGCTTCCTTGATTCTTGTATGCTCCATATGTGTCGTGCCAGAAAAGATCTTACACCGCCAGGCAGAGTGATCAGCAGCAATGTTCTCCCAATTATCAAGGTCAATGTCGCAGTTCTTCAGTGAGGCTTTCAGAGTGTCTTTGTAACTTTTATTTGACTACCGCGAGCTCTCTTACCTGACTCAAGCTCGCCAAAGAATATTTTCTTTGGAAGCCGCTCATCTGACATGCGGACAACGTGGCGAGTCCAGCTAAGCTGCGATTTGCACAAATTTGTGTGGATGCTTATCATGCCAGCCCGCGAAAGAACTGCTACATCTGTGATCCTATTTTGACATTTTATGTTCAGCAGTTTCCTTAGGCAGCCTACATTAAAGTGGTCAATCTTCTTCGCATGTCGACTGTACACAGTCCAGGCTTCACATGCATATATAAGAGTTTGTAGGACGACTCTACACAGTCCAGATGTACAGAAGAGTTGGTATGACGATGCTACATAAACCTTCAATTTGGTTATAAGCAAAGGATTCCTTTCCGGTTCCAAACTGAGGATCTTAGTACGGAGTAGAAACCTAGAGAACTACCAAGACAATACAGAGGAAACTCCAATTGTTCGTCAATAAATGTCTACGCAGGATAATACGTACAGACTAGCAAGGCATGAGTACCAAAGACCTATGGGGAAAAAACAAAACAGGACTAGCCAGTGGAACAACAGATCAAACGTCGGAAATGGGGAAGGATAGAACAGTCTACGGAAAGCATCATCAAACGTGGACAGACAGACCCTGACATGAAATCTACAGTGGAAGAGGTACACATGGAAATATGAAGACCAAGAACTACCCAGAGAAGAGACTGAAAATGAACTTTCAAGCCCATAAAAAAAACACACATAACACAATAGGGCTTCAAAGCAAGAGGAAGGCTAGGAAAAAAAATATACTGATGCGCTAAAGAAACAATACATATGCACGGATACAAAATATCAACGACAACATAGATGGCAAACAAAAGAAGACCGCGACGTCTAACGACATAAGTGAACAGATGAGATGACTACCACCATGAAAGGCAAAAGTAACAACTACACAATATAATACATGGTCTTTAATACTAGGGGGGGGGGGGGGGGGGGGAGTCCAGAAATAATATTAATATTGCATATTATGTTTATATAATCATATTAATATTAATTTTTTTTTATTTCTACAAAGAAAGGCTAATGAACTTGTTATAACCATGGTTACGCGAATGGCTACCACGAGGGATGTGACAGAGCCGAAACTGTGAAAATTATCGTAAGAGGCGACCAACAGTGCGAGCTAACCCTTCTGTGGTTGAAGATTCTCCAACTCATGGCATCGTATACTCTGTTTAAACTCTCGGTGCGAAAGAAAACTCCAGAAGCACGTACCCTGTAATTCTGATACATGAATAGACAAATGAAATAGCCCGTTTCCACCGGGATCAGAAGTAAAAGCATAAACAAGGTTACAAACTCGCAAAATAAACAGGATGAAACAGTACACGACAGAAGAAAACACTTCAAATACTGTCTGTGTGATACACATTAAAGAAGAAAGCTATTTCATGTTGAAGAATGTAGTAAAAGGTGTCCAAGATTCCAACAAGACGAGAATACTGCCTTAACACTACTGCTGCTCAATCAAATCAACGTTAACGTTTACATGGGAAGGACGTACAGCAACTTCTTACTTGAAATCCTGATATTCAAACTGGCAGGTGTATGTCTGTGGCCAGGTAGTCAAAGGTTAACCGTAGTACACTTTTTTAATGGGAGAGAGAGAGGGTGGTTTGCAATTATTATTCCCTGCGGCGTACTAGGCCTGGGGGGGAGGCAGATTGCTTATCCGGTAGGAATTCCATTATGCTTAGAACGTTATCCGGACAGTTGCTAACAGCCTACTCTCTATCGATTTCCAACGGACAAGAGTTTTTACGTACAGTACGTGAACACAGGATGAGTTTTTTACCGTCCATCTACATCGTTACCTTAAATATTTAGCATATTTAGTCCTATTTATGTTGTTTCATTGTAGTCACCGCCATCGGAGATAGAGACTGCATTGTACTAGGTGGGCTTCAGCTATTTTTCTGAGACAAAGTGACTAGCTCCCTTCCTCGCCGCCTTGTCTATTCTAACTGTAAGTTGTTGTTGCAGCTGCAAAACAAGCCTTCTCTTGGCAGTCCAATTCCACTATTATGTTAATATGGTCTTCTTCAGTTGTTTCACTGTGTCCTAGTGTATTGGCGATAGTCGGCGGCACTTGTGAAAATGGATCATTTTGATTTCAAGATCATGATGCTGGCAGTACATGAGCTGCAGTGGTCAGAGACCCAAAGCTGACTGCTGGCGTCAGCGAATCAGATCTGCCAAGACTCTTCTACACCTCCATTAGGTGATCATTTATACCATGTTGCAACAGAGCAGACAGGCTAAGGAGAAGGGATCGAAGAGGGATTGCTAACCCGGTATTCAGAAATGCCCGCTAAACTCAGATGTGTCAGATCGAAAGGTTCAAATATGATAGCCAAGCTGTAAACTACGACACAATATTCTGCTACTCGCAAAGCCTTTTTCGTGGCTTGGTAGCGGGCGATTGAAAACGAACGAAGAGAACTGCATATGATCTGGGCTCAAAGTGTAGATGTCAGTTTCATCAAGGTGATAGCGTTGTCTGTACAATGGCAGATGATGAGAGTTATTGCTATTAACTTTAGGGTTGTACGGAACTGCAAGATGAGACTGTTCTCTTCTGTGCAGTCTTATCACTTCATTACTTTTTTGGCTGTTACATTTCACTTAATACATTGCTACCCAATGCCACAGTCGCCCACCTGTTCCTCCAGATTTCCCTGGTATTATTTATAAATTTTGTAAGTGAGGTATTCATTTGCAGCTGGGTGAACAGAAGTTTATGTGTGCCGTGACCAAGAAGCGAGCCTGATCTTTTTGCTGCGAGAGACAAGAGCTCTACCAATAATATAAATATATTACAAACTGTCATGAACTTTTGAGCCACGCTTAAAAGTACTTAGCATTGAAAAGGACTGAACTTAGATACAAATCGTAGAGCTATTTACAGTTCAAAATAATGATGTGATTTCATCATATATCCATTCTGCTATCGGAAACGAATGAACAGGCCCACTGACCATGCCATGGATGGAGGTAAACAAGATAGGGTGTACATGGGGCTAGCAACCTCAAAATGTCAAACGAAGTTGTCACGGAAACTACATATATACAAAACCACTACATTTGATGTCAATCAATCAATGATTTTCGGAGAAGGATATTGCTACCATGCCTTTCGGGACACATGCCATTGATTGACAACCCTCCTTCAGTTATTTCAATCTTGAGCTGTCCCTTCCGCCTCTCTCCAGTTGATAGTGCTTTCCGTAGCGTGTGTCCTATCCATCCCTATCTTATCTTTGATGTGTTGATCCATTGATCATTGTTGTCTCCTTTAACATAGGTTCCCTCACAATGCCTACCAGCCTGTACTCATTATCAACTGAAGAAATGTATTGGATGTACATTTGACACAGCTTCTTGTAAAGATACCAACTGTAGTTGTAGCTCCGTGATCCTACTGGAGCTTTTAATAAACGTACGATGTTGAAATACACTGATCAATGTGCTAGAAGATAGTGTACAACCAGAAACCAGTTTAATTTTGCTAACGACAGCGCCACCACTCCATCGTGTCCGCCAAACTACAGGCGCATACCTCTGTCAACGATGCCAGCTGGGTCTTACATACCAACGTCTAGTACACATTCTTTGTCGCTATTGTGTGCTCTCGGATAGTATCAACCAGCCAACATTACCCCCTCCCCAGCTATATAAAAGTAAGCCTGTCCTACAAAAAGCCAGCTGCATGTTACAGCCATATGTACATTAATAGGGAGTGGTGTGGGCCGATCCCTTTTTCACATCACACACACACACACGCAAGAAAGCTACACGTTTCAGAGAACTATGCACATGTTGTGGTAGGGCACTCGTTTTTTGTGGCAAAGGTATGGGGGTTCAACTCTCGCTACCGGCAGCTCGCTCCAGTCAACTCAGCTGTAATTGGGTACCTGACTGACGGCTAGGGAAGGAAAATGACAGCGGGGAAGGGAACTGGTTACCCCAACTCACAAAGCTGCGGCTTAGTACAATGAAGGTTCTACCACTTCATCCCCGACGGCACTATCTACTACTGAACTGCGGTACCTTCACCTTCTGTTGTAATGTACATATAGTTTCAATGTTTACAAATGGTTTTAACAAGTACATTGATAAACGCTTCATGGCCAAAACTTGTATTTGAACATTCAGACACTTCCTGATAAGCTAGAAAGGTGAAACTTTCAAGACAGGTACAAACCAGACGACAATACACTTCGTAATGATATTGTTGGAACAATTTGTAATCAATTAAATGAGACCAATATTGCACGAAACCAAACGTGTTTAACCTCACTTGTTTAACGTAACATATCTACACCGCTTCAAAATGGACACAATATTAGGATACATTATGTATTGTTTTTCGTGTGCACAGATTCCTCAGACGGATTGCGCCATGCTGTGATTTGCGCCTAACGACCTAGTAGATCCGACTTCGGCTATATTGATTTCTTAATGGGTTTTATATCTCATAGAGGTTTTGCCTTCCTGATTCATGAATATGAACACAGGCGCGTCTAGTTGTGAGTCCCACTAACAGCTTCGTTTCGGCAAGCGCCCACACCCCTACATAATCCTCCCAATTTACGAATGACTTAGAGCACTAGCGTCTGGGTGACCGCTAGCATCTGATGGGGAAGATAACCAGGTTCGATGTCTGGTCTACACACGCTTTAGCTTCACTCAGCTGTAATTGGAAGTCTCTTGACTGACAGTTCGGGAAGGCATGGTAGACATGAAGGAGACTGGTTAGTCCACCTCAAGAAAACAAACGTGAGTCATGGTTGTTGTTGAATGCACACGATGGGTTTACTGACTTTACTCTTTTGACCGCCATGAAAAAGACGATAGGTGGCGGGTTGCAGTAGCTTTCCTCACATTCCGAACTTGGGCCGGGTTCTTCCAGGCGGCCGTGTTATGCCCTGCTGCATCTCCGTGAAGTCCAATACTACGGGGATCACGTTGATCCACACCTCGTTAACCAGAATGAAAGTATATTTCCAGAAAGAATGGAAGGGAAGTGTGGTCTTGGTCAGTATGTTTTACCTGACTCTAACTAACATTGTCCAATTATATGTTTTGCCTGACCAGGCAATTGATTTCTCTCCCCTTGAGTTATGGTAATAGGAAGTGCCTAACACTTCATCCCAGACAGCAGTGCCTGCTATGGGATCACTTTTACAGTTAAACCAGGACGCGTGAATGCCTCCAGACATTCAAGCATAAAATGTGATACCATTGTGTACTCTTTCTCGCAAACATGATACTGACACCACCTCCAGATTGGCTACAGTTTACGATCGACTGAAGTCAAATTCAAGAGAGAGAAAACATTAATAAGCTTAGACCTCTGACAATGCAGCCCAACTACGACAAAAAAAATGTGTGTCGCCTACCAAAAGAATACACTGTAATGTGGGTGCGTTTTGTTTCCTTACACTATGTGGAGGAAGACTAACTTCTGGTCAGGCGAAACATACTGAATAGACATGTTAAACAGGGTCAGGCAAAATATACGATCCCCGCTAAGTGACCTTCACGCAGTTAAAGCCAAGCATAGCACAACCGCCTGAAGGAACCAGGTCCACTTTCATTAGCATGCTCGGAATGTGAGGACAGCTACTACAACCCGCCACTAAAAGTCTTTTTTCAGGGCCCACAAAAGAGTAAACTACGCATTGTGGTCATTCACAACAATCCCCGAACATGGATGTTTCAAAATACGTTTCTCTTAAGGAACTACGTTATTTGTCGTTGTAACAGTTCCCGCCGGAGCAAGGGGAGTTTAGGATGCCTGAACATGTTAAAGCTTAAAGCTACATGAATGCATGTCAAGGTCACTCACTGTCTCAGCAAAGGAGAACAGAGTTGGGTTAAGGAATGTGGACAGGTAGAAACTGACCACTGGCCTTCCGATTTTGGTAGGGGGAGATTGATTGACAGACGAAATTGGCAACGGGGCTTGCTGCGAGAGAATGAGTGACAGGTGTGCAAAGTGTTTCGTTCCAATTGGAATTGAAGATGACCATACCTGAGATCGATTGGTCAAGCTCTGGCCTTGCTTGAGGATATATAACTCGAGACAAAGTTTAGCTCGGGAGGCTGGATGAGAGATGGGGGGCTGGAGAGAGAGAGAGGCTGTATGGAGGAGAGAGAGAGACTGAATGTGGATAGTATGTTTAACTCACCGACTTAGATAGAGGAGCGATTGATTGACGGTTGGACGAATGTTTAGTGATAGAACAGGAGCGCTCAAATAGGTGTGTGATTTTTGCATTAATAGATAATCTGAAAGTGTGTTTGTAAGCAAGGACACATTGTGAACGAGTTATGTCGAGATCGCCCGCCTGAGGGGATTTCAGTGAGGAAGAGTATTTGATAAGGTGTGTTGAAGACGCAGTTAAGGCGATGTGTGTGTGATGTAATTGCAAGGCAATAGAACTGGGTTTTTAGATAGTTGGGAATTCCATCAATAGCTAATGCTTACAATTCCCGTTTTAGTAGAATGTTTAGTTAAGATATGTATTATATTGTGTTTGTAATTTCTCTACTCATTGTATGGTATGAGTATGATATAATAAATATGCCACCTGCTGTGTGATATGTCATTTACTGAGTATGGTCATGATGATGTGGATGAGTGTGAGAATGTTCTAAGTTAGATCACGGCCAGGGCAAAGAAATAGAGGATCTGCTACACGTTATTATTATTTTGGTGCCTGTTGACCACGGATAGTCGTGGTAGATTTATAAATATAGTGCGTGTGCAGCTATAGATCTTGATTCGCATGTTTAACACAAGTGTCGCAGTTATATATAACTTGTGTGTGTAGTTAGGAATAGAGGAGTAGCTAGTGGTTAGAGTGTTAGTTACCATAGACAGCTTTTCCAATCATCTGACTGGTAAGTGTGACATTTTTCTTCCACCCATTGTTTTATTATTGACAAGACTTTGTGCGTACTTGACAGTCTTATACATTTTTTGGTGGGCCAGACGGGTTTATTCAATATGTCGAGGTTGGACAATGTTAAACAATGTTATCATTGTCTAGCTTTTGGACATTTGTCTATCGGATGCCCTAATATTCTTCGGAATATTAACAGTTCCTGGAGAAGAGGACTGTTTGTCAAAAACAAGCCTTTCATGGCACGAGCTACAGTCAGCGATAAGTGGGAGGACAAAAGTCAACTACAAAACCAGCTAAGAGAACTAACAGGCAGAGTCATTCGGCTGGAAAGACAGGAAAAAGGTCACCAATGGAAGCTGCGACAGCTGTTGCAACAGTTTGAAAAGGGAGCTTTCACACCAGCTAGGAAGGAGAGAAGAAATCAAGAAATCACAGAAGTAAACACGGTCCAGTATTGTGGAAGGGGACAGAGTGGTAGGAAAGTGAGTAGGAAGCCCGTACTACTTCCACATTCCGATCCGTGGAGGGACAGAGGTGGAAATCTCAGAACGGACGTGTGTGGACGACTGGAAAGAGGTTGCGAAAAGGGTTGGAGTTTGACCCAGGTGCAGAGGCCAAGTCAAATGAGAGGAGGAGGAATGGTTGGGCAGAAGTTTGAATCGGGCAGATTCTTAGCCCAGAAGAGGCCTTTTGCACGGTTACAGATGGAGAGGCAGAACAGGAGCTATCAAAGAGACTTTGAGCACGAGGCGGATGGACGGAAAGAAAGAGATACAGGTTTTGTGTATCCAGAAAAGTTAGGGACGGAGGGCAGGTTACGCAATGCAAACGAGACAAACGTTCGCTCAGAGGTCCAGATGAAATGTTACATCATTGGACAGCGTAGGCCTAGAATTCAGGAAGAGGGTATTACGTCGATTAACATGGTCGGGCGTGCTGAAAGGGGCCAAGTTTACCAGGAACTTGTGGTCAAGCCTGGTAGAAAATTAGTTAAAGTCGACGAAGAATCGAACAAGGAAATAGTCGGAGATTCGTCAGATAAAGAGGAAATGAGAGGAGGAGGAATGGTGGCAGGGCCTAGCCATGCGGGAGAAGTTGTTGAACAGACCGAAAGAAGGGACAACCTTTCGGCCACCGAGGAAGGAAGTGGAAATGACGCACAGTTGGAATGCGAAACGGACGCACCAACAGCAGCCAACAAAGGAGGAACAGAGTTTCTAAGGAAAACGAAGAAAAGGGAAAGTAAGGGTAACCACAGCCAGGACAGCGAACCAGTCATCGAAGCAAAGATGAAAAGATCTCAGTTCGAGATAAGCCAACAGTCAAACGAACAGTGTGAAAAGTATTTCCCACAAATAGTGAATACAGATGGACGGAAGGCTGAAGTAGCGGACGATGTAAGTGTACGTAACACTACCAGAGAACCGGTGGATACGAACCAAACAGCCGTGAAACAAACAGACCAGACGATGGGCGTTTTACAGGAGGAAATCGCGCAGCAATCAGAGACAGCTGATGGGGCAGCGCATAGTCTGGTTAAAATAAGCAGTAGTGATAAGGAACGGTTGATACAATGTTTACTGACGCTAGCCAAAAACATGGAAATCAGAAATGGAATTAGGTAAAGTCGTGTGGAGTACTTACACACATGGGCTATCATGTGAAACTCCAGTTAATGTATGCATTTGCATAAAATTTGTTTCATCTACCGTTATCCTTGGGAAACGGAGATTTTGATAATTAGGGGGTAGGGTATAGAGATGGAGGAATGGCCAGATGTTAAAAATTCCTTTGAATTCGTTGTCTCAAGTAAACGCCAGACAATGAGCGTACCACGGACGGTCAGTCTGCAGCTAGACTGACCGAGATCAAAGGGACATTTCCGACCAGAGAAACGGACAGAACGAACAAGAGACGCAGGATAGCTGGATGCGCCAGGTAATGATTACGTGACGCAAGGTAACACGTGGACGCGATGCTTCGGTTAATATCTGACCAGGTAGCTTTGATGCGGGGAATTTGGGGAAACAACGGTGAATTAGTTAGATCAGAACACTCGGTTTTGATTCCTCGTGACAAAGACTGCACCTGGACTGGTAGGGTTACAGCATGACGTAATTCGACAGGTGGACGATTCGGTTTTTGACTTTTGACTCAGACATAGTTTAGTATCTGATTAAATTAGAACTTAGTCATAGTTTAGTGACATAGTTTAGTATCTGATTAAGTTACAACTTAGTCATAGTTTAGGGACATAGTTTAGTACCTGATTAAGTTAGAACTTAGTCGTAGTTTAGTATCTTATAAAGGGGGCATTAACAGGTGCTCATCTGTGGGGCACGAGCAGGAGTGAAGGTTGATGGCACTTGGTCATGAGTATGCGTGCAAATATTTTGACATTTGTATTTGGTGTTTGGGTTTTGACTAATGGTATTACTTGCATTTTAAGTGGGTTGTATGGTCGATATAGTATGCATTGAATTTTTCTTTATTTTGTTGTTTTGTTGTTTAAACATGATTACATATCCTGACAGTATCAACGTGTTATACTTGCTGACTGAAATATTGATATCATAAGTATGCGTGCAAATATTTTGACATTTGTATTTAGTGTTTGGGTTTCGACATTGTATGCAATGCATTTGTCTTGTGTTTTGTTGTTGTTTTTTTTGTTGTTGAATCATCATGTTTACAGGTATTTGATACAGGTTATATAGGTGATCTACAGAGCAGTATATCTCATCCAGACTGTAGGCCTCCGCAAGCACAAGTCACCACGAGTTCCAGAATCACATGTATGTGGAGTCTTTGCAGAGAAGACTACATTGATCAGAAGTTTTAATATTGACTATGACATATGTTGTCAAATATCGTTTTTGTGGGAAACATAAAGAATTTTGCTGTTTTCTTTGAGAGGGGATAGCTGTCAAGAGAGACAATGATAACTAGCCTGAGGATAACCCACGTAAATTCGTGGCCTCACAGGAGTTAGTATGAAGTGAATCGTCGGCCAGGCGTGTAATGAGACCGCCTGAGAAAATTGACCTGAACTGGTCGTGTGTAACAATGAAGGTTCGTGTCCTTAGAGGAAGGCACGGGAACAGGTCGAGGTATATTGACCTCAATGAGTAAGGAGAATTCCTTAAGGTGTTTCTGTTTTGATGAGTTAAAGGTCCCGCAGGGACAGACTTAGGTGAATTTGACTGTAAAACGATGTAAAAGTGTTGGTTTGTGTTGTAAAAACGCCCAGCCACAGTGTTTTTCTTCTGCTTGTATTGATTGTGTATGTATTACAAAAAGTTTATATGTATCAAATGACATGTCTTTTTATGCATGTACGATGTGAGTGAAGTTGTAAACAGGAGTAGTGTTTACATTTTGGATAGTAGAGACGAAAATGGTGGTCATTTGCCAGATGAAAAAAATGACCATCCATGTTTCGGTCTGTAGTTTAGGGAGGTAATGTAACAGTTCCCGCCGGAGCAAGGGGAGTTTAGGATGCCTGAACATGTTAAAGCTTAAAGCTACATGAATGCATGTCAAGGTCACTCACTGTCTCAGCAAAGGAGAACAGAGTTGGGTTAAGGAATGTGGACAGGTAGAAACTGACCACTGGCCTTCCGATTTTGGTAGGGGGAGATTGATTGACAGACGAAATTGGCAACGGGGCTTGCTGCGAGAGAATGAGTGACAGGTGTGCAAAGTGTTTCGTTCCAATTGGAATTGAAGATGACCATACCTGAGATCGATTGGTCAAGCTCTGGCCTTGCTTGAGGATATATAACTCGAGACAAAGTTTAGCTCGGGAGGCTGGATGAGAGATGGGGGGCTGGAGAGAGAGAGAGGCTGTATGGAGGAGAGAGAGAGACTGAATGTGGATAGTATGTTTAACTCACCGACTTAGATAGAGGAGCGATTGATTGACGGTTGGACGAATGTTTAGTGATAGAACAGGAGCGCTCAAATAGGTGTGTGATTTTTGCATTAATAGATAATCTGAAAGTGTGTTTGTAAGCAAGGACACATTGTGAACGAGTTATGTCGAGATCGCCCGCCTGAGGGGATTTCAGTGAGGAAGAGTATTTGATAAGGTGTGTTGAAGACGCAGTTAAGGCGATGTGTGTGTGATGTAATTGCAAGGCAATAGAACTGGGTTTTTAGATAGTTGGGAATTCCATCAATAGCTAATGCTTACAATTCCCGTTTTAGTAGAATGTTTAGTTAAGATATGTATTATATTGTGTTTGTAATTTCTCTACTCATTGTATGGTATGAGTATGATATAATAAATATGCCACCTGCTGTGTGATATGTCATTTACTGAGTATGGTCATGATGATGTGGATGAGTGTGAGAATGTTCTAAGTTAGATCACGGCCAGGGCAAAGAAATAGAGGATCTGCTACATCGTTAATGAGTGTCCGATAATACGAATATCAAATTACAAATGATATCTTATTAAAAGCTTTATCCTCGTGCAGATAAGACGTCTAAAAATAGATCACCTTGCTATTTAAGCTACCAATAAAAACCACAATTAATAAATATTTCAAGTCGCTTTCACCACAAATAGATATCTTGAAGTTATCCGACAGTGAAATAACACAAATTCCAAGGCACATGCAAATACGGAACTTTAATAACTAAACCACTTAGAAAAGTACGAGCTTCGCGCTACACACAGGCTAGACGGTTATAACAATCTCTACTTTCTGGTCCGACTTACAGCGTCTGGTTTGGCGAACGTCCAAGATATAGTTCGAGGCACACTGAAAGGAGAGGCCCAAAGCTTGCCACGGTGGGTGGATATGGTGAAAAACATAGAGGTCAGGCGGTCCCTAACGCCCAGCCTCAGAATAAACAACAAACACAACGACGCTTGTGTGGGATTCAACAAATTCAGAGCTCTACTTGGAAACCGGCACACTGCTAACTGGAGATAGCCCAAACTTTGATAAGTACTCAGTGGCCTTCTCTGGAAAAAAAATAATAACACCAACCGAAGGGGGCAGGCTTGCAAGTGGGCGGTTCTGAACTGTAACTAAAGCGTGAAGGTTGACATTCCAAACAACACACCGTATCTCAAACTATAACATCGACACCCCTACACAGGTACAACAACTTACAGAGGACAGACAGGTGAAAATTGGGTTACAAAAACATGCTCCGAGAAAGCGTAAATAAACATATTTATCGGTAACTAGTTCATTCTACTGTTACTTGGGATTACCGCCACACCGGACACACTGCCAAGAGCTAAGCTGTTACATTATAATAACGTTTAACGAGTATTGGAAAATCTGAAATAATTGCACTTCTAAACCAAACATTAGCTCGATTTTAGTATTCAATTATTATGGCGTTCATCTCGTTGCTGGCATTAGCCGCAAGATTTATAGGGCTTAGGGGTCGCTTTCCTCGGTACTCGCTGCGCAATATGTATACTATGTTCTTATTTCCACATTATTTAAAAGAAGGACTTCTGCCATCTACTTTGTATATCTAGAAAGGCAGCCTCGTGGAGTAGAAGAAACTGGTTCAGAGGGCTCTACTGTGAACAAAATATACAAGATATGTGGTTTAAATAGCTGCGTCTTGCTAAATGGAAGAAAACACATCAACAACTGCTGCAAAACTCGCCATTACAGGAGACCGTCAATGGTATGCAGCATGTTTTTGCAAGTAGTCAAACTGCAGAGATGAGCTCGTGATCTGCTATTATAGAAAAATATGAAGAATATTCACAGTGGGGCCATGCTATTATTGTAGTGAAATGGAAAAAAAAAGCAAAAATAACTGCTGCTATAACCGCACCACAAACAAATGGATTCAGACTTCCCTAAAAAAACTATAAGCCCTACTGGAATGATGAGTTACAGAAAGTGGAAGATGCGGTAACAAATGCTAGGAACATGGCAGAACGAGAAAAATCCATGGAGGCAAACATCGCCCTCAAAGCCGCCGCGGCGCAGTACAAACACACTCTCAAGCAAACAGCAAGAGAAAGTTGGAAAAATAAAACGGAAAGTTTAAACCTGGACAAAGAAGGGAACAAGCTATGGAAGCTAGTCAGAGCCATGAACGACGAAACCCCGTCAAATAAACAAATTACTATCAAGCAGGGCGAGAACTTGATCACAGGTAAGAAAGCCGCAAACGCCTTTGTCGATCACTATGCTAGAGCAAACCACATCGAGGTCCCTGCAGATAAGCATACAGACATTAACGAAGAGCTAAAGGGACACGAAAACATGAATACGGCTCCTGAAGAGCACATGATGGCCAAACTAACATTGCGCGAAATGGAAGAGGCTATGAGAACACTAAAGAAAAGGAAATCTCCCGGAAAAGACGGGATAACAAACGAAATGCTGATGGGGCTGGGCCAAACAGCGAAGAAAAAACTACTATCAGTCCTGAACCAAAGCTGGAAAAGGGGTATTGTACCCCAGGCATGGAAAGATGCAATACTGGTACCAGTACCAAAAACAGGAAAGGACAAAACAGATCCGAATGGATACAGGCCCATAAGCCTACTGAGCTGTGTCGGCAAGCTGATGGAACGGATGATAAACACCAGACTGATGTGGCATCTGGAAGAAAAACGAATACTAATTCCACAGCAAGCCGGCTTTAGACAGCACAGATCCACTGAGGACCAGGTCATCCTCATAGCCCAGGAGATAGAAGATGCCTACCAGGCACAGAAACACACAGTAGCTGTTTGGGTGGATCTGGAAAAGGCATTTGACAAAGTCTGGAAGGATGGACTTAGAGTCAAGCTAAGAAGAAGTGATGTTTGTGGGAAGATGTACAAGTGGATCAACCACTACCTCAAACAAAGAACGGCCAGAGTCCAAGTACAAGGGCAGATGAGCAAAAAGGTGACACTCGAGCAAAAAGGTGACACTCGAGCATGGAGTACCCCAAGGGGGAGTATTGTCACCCACACTCTTCCTGGTATATATAAACGATATTACAGAGAATATACCAAGAAGAGTCCATAGCTCAATGTTTGCAGACGATCTGGCTATGTGGACCTCTGAAAAGAATCTCACTATAGCAAGAAATCGGATGCAAACGGCCCTAACATCGCTGGAAGAGTGGGCGAACTCATGGCTGGTCAAAATAAACGAGGAGAAAACCACGTGCACAATATTCTCGCTCTCATTAAAACCCCAAAGTACCAAATTAAGCCTAAATGGCAAAATCCTGCAGCCAAACGACAACCCAACCTATCTGGGAGTCACATTTGATCGGCGCATGACATGGAAAAGTCAGATTGAGAGAAACCGAATGAAAGCCAGAGAAAGAATGGCGATCATGAGGAAACTTGCTGGCACAAGCTGGGGAGCAGACGAAGGCATACTAAAGAAACTGTACACTGGAAGAGTGAGACCAGTTCTCGAGTATGGCATCGCGGCATGGACAACAGCAGCGAAGGCGAACTTCGATAAAGTTAACAAACTTCAAAACCAAGCCATGAGAATTATAACAGGTGGCATGAAGTCAACGCCAATTGTAGAACTTGAAAAGATTACAAAACTGCAATCCATGACCGACAGAAGAGACTGCAGAGCCCAGCTGCAGTCAGAGAAACTCCGAAGACTGACGGACCATCCAATGTACCAGAGACTAAACAATTTGGGAACTGGGAAACTAAAGCGGAGAAACTTTGCAGAAATAGCCAAAGCAAAGATGCACGAAGATCCCATAAACGCACTAACAACACCAAAACCCATCACTACTGTACGAAAACCTACTTGGAGGCAGGATATATTTCCAGAGGTGGTAGAAAATATACCAGGTATTGCAAACAAAAACTGCCAGACCGAAAAAGAAAGGAGAGACACTACCCTAAGCTTCATAACGAAAAGCTACCCAAGCATGGACTGGACCCATGCATACACCGACGGTTCTGTAACAAACGCTACACAGAACGGAGGGGCAGGAGCATTCCTGAACCTACCAAATGGCAGAAAAATAACACTGTCACTCGCTACTGGTAAGTACACAAGCAATTTCAGAGCGGAGGCAGAGGCACTGAGGGCGGCAGTGGAAGAAATGGCAACACACAGTGAAAACGAGAGCCACATAGTCTTGCTGACAGATGCTCTCGCCGTAGTCACAGCGCTAAAAAGCCAGAAAAACACTGAGCTTAATGACTTAAGAGCAGCACTCTGCAAACTGTGCCAGCTGTCCGCACCAAAAAGGGTAGTGGTACAGTGGGTTCCGTCACACTGCAACATCCAAGGCAACGAGGAGGCAGATAGACTGGCAAAAGAAGGTGCAAGGCTACCACAAACAGATACCAGTATGACGTACGAAGAGTCAAAACGGCTTATCAAAGCCATGTACATGACCAAATGGGAAACCGAACATACTGGTTACACCAAAAACGATGCTTATTACCAGTTGAACCGAAGAGAGCAGGTCGTTGTCTTCAGACTTCGCACTGGCCACAATAGACTGAGGTACCACCTATTCAACAAATTGAAGATAGGGTGTACTGACGAATGCCCGTGCGGTACTGGTAAAATGACCACTGAACATCTGCTGCAGAACTGCCCGACATACGGGGATCAGAGAGAGCAGATGTGGCCATTGCCAGTGGAACTGCAAGACAAGCTCTATGGTAGTGGCGAGAGTCTCAGGACGACCGTCGCTTTTTTCGAAAAAATAATGGTTGCTGTCTGACTGTGTACGCAGAAGAAGAAGAAGAAGAAGACTTCCCTAAAACCTGGTTAGGGTAAACCACGAAATGCAGTGTTGGGTCTATGCTCCGCCATCTGGAGTGACAGGTAAATGATGATGAGAGACATTTCTCCGTGCGGGTCCTGGGGTCCTTTAGTTGTTTTAAAAAAATAGGAGGGGGCGGCGGTGAGAGAAAAGAACAACTGCACCTCTACGTATAAGGTAACATAAAAGACGAATAAATAACGAGAGTTGTACTAAAAGCTAGCAACCTCATCATGCAAAACAAAGAACCACAGATACAACCACTACAGCAGTAAACAAATAACTTTAGCTTAGACTTCCAATAAGATCTATAGTAATAGTCTTATGTTTCGTAAGGGCCACAATGGAGAGGAAAGACACGTTACAATGTGTGTACGATACCAACAGTCCGCAAATATAGAGCCGAGGGTACTCAGCGTGGGAGTTCTGCCTATGGTCTAATTCCCTACACATCTGAGTCGCGATAAGCTGGTATACTGTGTTCTAAGCCAGCTCCAATGACCGAGGTATCTGAGCTAAATGGGCTTGATTAGACATTCACCTCTGGGCACAGAACATGTTGTTACGTTAAGACTGGAGAGTCGCGCGCTGGAGGGACTGTTTGGGGAAATTAGTTCTCTTGTGTTTGCGAGTGACTGACTATATATACAGCTTGTGATGTGTCGTATGCAGGTGGTACCTGTGGTGAGCCTTTATATATTTCAAACCGCTGGACGTGACAGAAAACGATAGTGACCTACCTAACAGTCATTCATTTCACTTCAGGCATTAGTCGTCGAGTGTTACAGGGGGCTGAAAGAAGAGCAAAGACTAGTAACATTGTAACGTCCTCAGCATATATTTCACATTTAACATTAGTCACCCGAGTGTTACCGGGTCTGAAAGAAGAGCAAAGACAAGCAACACTGTAACCTGTAAGGAGCGTTGGACATCCAGCTGGTAACAAATACTATCCTGTAAGAAACACAAGCTACAACATAAGGAACGGCCCTATACACCGTACGGTAACAGAATAGAGCGACTAGGGACAAGTTATGCATCTGATTGAGCTCTTTGTCGTCGAGAAAGTTAATAACGCTGTGTATGAAGAAACGAAGGTTCCGTGTGCGACAGAGGCTCGATTATGGATACTTGACACCATGTCTTGAGAGGCAACTGTGCGGTATTATATATCTAGGGTAGAAGGCTCCCAACAACTAATGGCATAGCCAAACCCGAAATTCATAGAGACAAAGTATAAGTACAGATTATCCATTTGGGTTTTACAGGAAAAATTGTTCGTGTTGTTGAATGCCCACGATGAGTTTACCCTCGTGTGCGCCCTAAAAAAAAGACGTTACATGGCGGGGTGCATTATATTTCCTCACATCCCGAGCGTGCTGGTGAAGGTGGACAATCTGCGTATCGCCCATTCCTAAGGGGATCACTTAACATCTCGTCAGCTAGACAGCATTGAAAACAGCCTGTTTCCGAGAACTCTACATGGAAATGAGGTGTGGTGTTGGACTTAAATCACGCCTGACTCTGACGCGACGTCCTGGTTAGTATGCTGTACCTGACCGGACTAGTGTCTCAATTCCGCAAAGGAAGAGCTAGAAGCAATACTCCAAATACGAGGGAGAGTCAAGCAGTTCTCCCTTTCATAGCAGTTTGGCTAACGAGGCGGGGATCGGCACTATGATCCTCATAGTTCTGAGCTTACCGAGGAGCCTCGCGTTGCACCACAGCCAGGAGAACCATGTCCACCTTTTTAAGTACACATCGAGATGTGAGAAGCGCCACTGTAACCCACCACCAAAGAAAGTAGACAAGAGCACCTAACGCAAGTGGCACTAGCCACAACAGGACTTTCAATATTAAGGTCATTTTTTTTTTACTCGGACAAAGCAGGAATAAAATAACCCGTTTTCCATGACATCAGAAAAAGGTTTATACACACATATGAAACAAAGGATATGTCACCTGTGTACCATTAAAGCATATCACAAGTGCCAACTAAAGAGTTGTGTACATAGAGCTAGCACTTTCACCACAAAGCATAAATTTCTCCAGAAATCACAGCTATTACAGGAGAGTACCTCAAGTGTTATAGTAGTGCTGTTTCCGGACAGAGGGCCGATAACGGTAATGTGCGGCAATGTGCTTCAAAAGGGAGAAGTAGAATAAATACACGACTGAGTCACTCCTCTTCTACCGTGGGTTGGAGATGTAGGTTTTTTTAAAACTCTTTCGTGTGGTTTATAGTATTTATAAGATGAAGTAGCCGGCCCCATGCCCAACCCTGCTTAGACACCTCTTACAACACGCATGCTGGAAAATTATAGTAATAATATTCTATTATGTGCTCTCTTTTCAAGAGCTATACTCGCGTATGTATGCATATATATATATATATATATTCTTTCATTTAATTCACTAGCAATAAAAATCATTATGTCCTTACTTACTTAGTCGCCCCTCTTCTGCTATAGTATGTAGAGGTTTGTCAGAAAGAACGGCAGACCATTATATCCGATGTCTTCCTCTTGGCCAGGTTTTAGTCTAATCTACGGTCTCTTGTAGACTGTTTTAATGTTGATATCTCGGTGGACTTTGTGTGGTTCTCGGGGTTTGGATTCATGATTGTTTGCTTCCGGTGACTGCAGTGGCAGCCGATATCTTTTTCATTCTTCAAACATGGCCAAAGCACCGAAGTGGAGATCGCTCCATTAGAAAACTGGGCTCAGAGTTTTTGCCTAATTGCGGACCTTGTCTTGTTACTTGGACCACCTTCATTTCTGACACTTGGAGCTGGATTTGTCTGGGTTGTTGTCATTGCTCGTGACTCGTATCCATATGTCAGAACTGGTATGTAGGTGGTGTGGTATAAAGCCATCTTGTTTTTCTTTCTATGAGAAATCTATTTACGGCATGAAAAAGTTTACCAGTTGCTGCCCTTCACGTAGCCAAATCCACTTTAATTTTAAACCCCCCCCCCCCCCCCCTATTACAGATCTGAGGTATTTTAACTGCACATGTTCCAGAGTCTGTTCACCTAGAACAATGTTTCTTCTCTTCTCTCGAGACTGGTTTTTGTTGTTGACCTGACAATGGTCATCCCTCTTATCGTCAGCTCCCTTTTCCATCTTTGAAGATCGGTCTTGAGATGTGTTTCTGATTTAGTAATCAGAACCACATCATCGGCAAACGCAAGCTCATCTCCAGTACCCTTACAGGCGTTTATGACATCGTCCAATGAGGTATCGTGATATAATGTGGCTCTGTCATATGCCACTGGTCTTTTAAAACGCCTCTGACGGATAGATTCCTTTAAAAAACTCTGTAAAACACAGATAAAGGGTGCTGCTTTGTTCTTCGTTTCCAGGAACTCACTTACCCCGAGTTCTTCAAGGAACCTTCTAGATTGCTGTTTCTAGTTCCCAGAAACAGAGCAGCATTTCATCATCATAGTTAAGAGCGTTTTGTCTCAACTCCAGTATTCTAGATAAGGTTAGGTCGTGGACAACAATGATGGATATGAATCTATGGTTTTAGCGATGTAGGCGGTCACCCTTTATAAATAACAGTATGATGATGGTTATCTATTAGTCCTTTGGTTTATCCACGTGGTGCCCGGCTGCCCAGATTTTCTGAAATAACAGCTCACCTGCCGTTCAGATGTACTTGACCATTCCTGGAGTTATACCATCTTGTTCACATGCTTTGCTAACCTTTACTGTCCCCAGTGCTGTCCTCAGATCCTCTACTGTGATATTTTCCCCGTCATTGATTTCCTCCCCTGTGTTGGAGTCTGTCGTATCTGGAAATTGGTCTTCTCTGCAAAGAGGAGCACTGATCAAGTTTTTCCATATATCCTCCTTGGAGTGGTAAGAAAAGCACATTGTTTGTCTTATTCTTGTCCTTCCTCGTGTTCTTTAGGCTTCTGTAGCACAGCTTCTGGTTCTCTCGAACATTCTTTCTCCAAGGTCCGCCTGCTAGCCTGATTTTCTTAACTTTCTGAGTGTTATTTACTCTTTGTATTTCTCTGTTTTTCCTGCTATATTCTTGGCTTCCAAGTATTGTTTCCATACTTTTTTTTCTTTTCCCTTGTTATCATTTTCACTTCTGTCCAGTTGTGTGTTCTCATTATATCCTTCACCACATGCTTCTGCTGCCTAACGGTAGTCTTGAAGTTTAAAGAGAGCTTTTAGATCCTCATGTGGTTCGTCCGCACTTCCTGTTGCTGTCAATATATGCCCCTGGTAGCTGGTACTATCTGCTGGCTGTCTTAGCTTGTAGGTCTTTATTCTTGCTTCTTCTTGGGTGTTTAGTTTCTTAGTTGATTGCGGATGTTGTTTTGGTGGGAGCTACTCTGTTGGTTGTTCTCTTTATTGTCATGAGGTAATGGGCACTTTCTATTTCCAGTGCTCTCCAGGCACTGGCATCTCTTACATACTTAAATGAATCTTACCTTAGGGTAACACAATGATGGATTTCTCTTTCCTTGTCAGTTCAGATCCAATGTATGTATGCACTTTTTAGGGAACTTTGTTTGCGATGACCAGGTATTGCAGAATCTCAGAAGTCTTCTTCCATCGTCATTTAAAACATCTTCACCAAATCTCCCAATCACTTCGCCATCCCATATTGAATAGTCCTTTCAAACTCTACATTTATATCTCCATGAGAAAAATTTCATCATGACCATCATCCACTGCCGTTCAAAGAACTCATCTTCTACATCTGCTCTAACCCCCCTCCCCCCCCCCCCCCCCCCACACACACATACAATGACGATCTTGACTAACTTGCCTTCTTTGAGATTCAGTACCAAATTTCATTCGCAGACAACACTTCCATACCTTAATGTTGTCCCTTGGACACAATACAGCCCACTCCCCATTTTCCTCCGTCAGCAGTGGGAAGTCCCCTGTAGAGATGCATATACCCCTCAAGATACATGCCGTTTTTTCTTAGTTTCTGTGGAAGCTAGTATTTCCAATATGAATTTCTTCCATGAGCTCATTCACCTTTCTGTTTTTGCTTCTAATATTCCATGTTCCAAAATTTGGAATCTGTAATTTGCACCGGCTCATCATCTTTAAGGTTAATCCAAGTTTCTTCCTTTGTTGATTTATAATTGAGTGAGTAGACAAATAGATGATTGGCCTGTTGTGTCACGACGGAGGGGCTGCGTCCTTTAGGCATCTATGTAGTATGATAAACAGTTACAGAAATATACGATTATCAACTTACTAAATTACCAGTATAAAAAACATTATATAATGTACTTTACTGTACTAGTATTATACACACTGACCGAAGAAAGTATAAGCTATATTACCACTACTATCGGGGAAAAATACTAACGTCTGGTCAGGAAAATATACTTGCCGAGACTTTCACCTCGGCTTCTTCGTAGTCCTACCTGGAAATGGGCTGTTTTCATGACAGCTTGGCTAACGAGATCCCCATATAGTGAGCGACACGCAGATGAAGTCAAGCATAGCATAACCGCCTGGTGGACCCCGGTCGACTTTCATCAGCACGCTCGAGATGTGAGGAAAGCTACTGCAACCCGTCACTTAACGTCCTTTTCAGGGCGCACAAAAGAGTAAACCTACTCATTGTTGACATTCGAAACAACAACCACCACCACTGTCAAAATCTACACAATTTTATAATTTCATTGTTTATTACAAATGTTGAGGTCACCAAGAGATTTTATAGCGTTGCGGCCAATCAAATATGGATAAAGCAACATGAGAGCAAATGGTGAAATAACCTAAATTAAAGACAGAACAATCTGAAAACCACATTGCTTTGAACATAGCACAAAAGTTAGCACAGAATAATCTGAAACCTTGAAACCAGTAAAGAAAGTTGCAGTTAGTAATACTAAACTTGGATGTGACTGGCAAAACCAAAAAAAACTAACTTTACAAAAGCATATAAACACTTTGATCCTGGCATCCACCAAGAGAAGACAACTGTGGTGGTCACATACTCTTAATGGAGCAGACCAGGATATATGATGATGGTGATGGATGTTAAACTAAAATAAAGTCTACCGGGGTAAACGCTTACAAATTGGGATCAAGATGCAGAGTAGTATATGATCTGCAATGGTCAGCGAACCAGAGCTGTCAAGACCCTTCTTTACCACCATGCAGTCATCCTGGATAACAGGCTGCAACAGAGCAGACTGGCTAAGGAGGAGGGATCAAAGAGGGAAGGCTAACCTGGTACTCAAAAATGCCTGCTGAAGTTGGATGTGTCAGACTGAAAAGTGCAAATATTGCTGTTACGCTGTAAACTATGACAATGCATTCCATTTTACAGACAACATCCTACTACTTGCAAAGCCCTTATAAGGACTTGGTAGCGAGAGACTGAGAACAAACAAAGAAGAATAATATACTTTAGAATTCAAGTTACCATAAAGTCACAAGACCAAATTTAACAAGCAAAAAAAAGTACAATTTAACAAGTAAATGGAGAGGAAGACTTACTTCTGATCAGGCATAACATACTGATCAGATGTTAGTCAGGGTCAGGCAAAATATACTAGCAAATACCCTCGCCTTGACTTCCACATAGTCCTCCCTAGAAACGGACTGTTCTTCTTGGCAGTCTGGCTGACAAGGTGCAGGATCAACTTGATCTCCGTAGTAGTGAGCAACATGCAGATAAAGTCAAGAATAGCACAATCGTCAGGAGGACCCCGGCCCACCCACCTTCTTGAGCACACTCGGGAAGTGAGGAAAGCTACGCCAACCCCCACTAAATGTCCATTTCAGGGTGCACAAAAGAGTAAAGCTACTCATTGTGGGCATTCACAACAAGTCAATAAAGTGAGCCATCAGAGTAACAAAAAATATTTTTGAATACCAGCATCTATATCAATAACATGTTACAAATTGCAAGCCTGGACATCAACCAAGGTGCAAGAACTTGTAACATAATGAGGTGTCTGAGTAAAGTAGCTACACAGAAAACTAATAAATTTACTAGATGACAAAGAGTGATGAAAACTTTCTCAGCCAGCAGTAATTGGCACACAATACTGCTGAAAAATCAAGATACCCTGGTAGAAAAATCAAGGTTGGTAAATTTTACAGGAATAAACCAATCACACAACTCTATGCCTGCTAATTGGAAAACTAAGAATAAATATTCCATAAGACATGTACATGTATAAGAAGTAGAAGGAAGAACAGAAAGATATATCATAAAGACATCGATGCAATCAGATTATTGAAAAAGCACAGAAGCACTGCCTTGCCAATTGGTACACATATTTATGTCTCTGCACAACTTCCTTACCCCGAGTTCTAATTATCAGTACTGCTGATTATTTCTCTGTTATGCATCTTTTTTTTCTGCCATTCTCGTATTCATTTTTTTTCTGTCAGCAAATTTTGATATGTTCAATATCAATTCAAATGTTAGTACTTTTGTGGATATATGTTGTGGCAACTAACTGTTTATTTCTGACATATCTTACAAATGTCTTTTGTGCATCGACTATCTTCATGATGTACTCATTTGTTGTCCATAGGACTTCTTTAAAACCACATCTGAGGCATTTAATGAGCATATTTATCTATGATTTGCACAACCATATTCCTTTTGTAATGCCAATAAACTAATATCCATTAACAAATATTTATTGTTCGCTGTACTTTCCATTTTCAGAAATACTGTAATTTCTGACTTACAATATTCATCTGAAGTTATTAGTGTTTCAAGATTTTAAATTAATGGCTGTGTTTTAAGAGCACCCCAAATACCTTCACGATCAGGGAACAAAGAGTAACATCAGGGTCAGGTGAAACATAGAAAATGACTCGTGCAACCTCTCATTGTTAAAGTGCGGACTAAATGTCACAGCAGTCTGTCCAACGAGGTGGGGATCGACACTGTAATCCCTATAGTAGTGAGTACACTAAGGAGCCTCACACTGAACTACAGCCAGGAGGATCCCTGTCCACCTTCTCAAGTATGCCTCAGGATGTAAGAAGAGCCACTGTAATCCACCACCAAAGAAACATCAAGAGTTGACCACAGTATAAGTGCCTTCCATAACAGCAAACCTTGATAATCCATTCTTGAGATTTATGTTCCTTAGACAACTATGTTTGTCTTCCTACTACTACTACCATTTATGTTGCTTCTTGTCATTTCTTAGCAATTAGAACTACTGTGGTCTCTATACAAACAGAGCAGATCAGGCAATGGTAGGCATACATGGGTCCTTGTTTTATTTCAATAGGAATCTACCATATGGTTACTCTTATTCAGCTGCTGTTTATTACAAAAACATGCTTTTAGTTATTCTCATGATTTGTGTTTAAATATTTAAGATTTTCATAATGGCTTTATTAAACAGAAGAAAAATAAACCCATAATTAATCAAATAGAAAGAAGAGCACACACTAATATATACCGAATAATAAAGAGTTCAGAGTGATCTGCCTGGGTCTTTGTGTATAAGGACAAGAATAGCACCACTGCCTCACATAGTGCATGTCGTAAGAAGCGACTAACATGGTATAACACAGGCCATGGCTAGGTGGTTTGTTTAGAGCAGCATAGATGGCACCTAACAGGCTGCAGGTCTACTTTGCTCTAGTTTTTTAGTCTATTAAGATGGACTCACACATCAGCTCACCATCCTCTGTTAGCACTTGTCCAAACGCAGCAGAGTATTATGCTGCTCGAGCCTAGTCTGCTAAGCAGGAAACCCTTCTTCCGGCTACACATCCAGCTCATATCAGAGCTGGGACCTACACTGGGGCATCTGCCCCTGCAGATGTACAGGTCGACTAAGAATAAAGAGTACACAACTTCTCAATGACAATTTTGTGGATGGCGGCAGTAAAGGAGGGGATGCACTGCCTTCATGTCCAGAACAGTAAGTATAAATAATCATTGTCAAACACAAAAATACACCATATAATAAAGAGTAAGCAACTATATGGTGACCTCTCGATTACTATTTTTGGGTGGTGTGGGAGGGGGGGGGGGGGGAGAGAGAGAAGAGGGTGAGTAGAAATAATGATAATTCTCATCCATGATTCTAGAGTTACCCCACAGCCAGAGATAAATAAGTATTAAATCAATTATACATGTTTGTAGCAAGACCACAAACTTCCCCCACCAACTAAATCTGTGACTGCACTGATTTGATATAAAACAATACCCATCACTAGGAAAAAGTTCTTTGTAGGCCACTTCAGGTTCATTAGGATTAACAGTAACATATTCATATTTTTGTTAATAGCAAAATTAATAGCTTATATTAATTAAATAGCAACATTATTGCTTGTGTATATGCAACTGCCCTTTTCGAAGTAGTCTTTTTTTTTTTCGGCGTGTGTCCTGAAAAGGTGAATATGGTGTAATAGTTTACAAGGAGGCTGCAATAGCAATGCCTTTTCGGTCCAACACATTCAATTCCTGCACAGCAATTGGGGGGAAGACCCTATACTTTATGGGGAACTGAAAAATTGTCGATTGATTGATAGTTGTGTTTTAAAAATAAGCTCACATCCTTTGCCACAAATGTTTTATGTATTACTAAATGTAGGGCAAGCAAGGTGACCGCACCCAATCATAAAATTAGCACGTCAGTTCCTAAAGCACATGAACTTCAAGTTTTTCTGAGATTTTTGTACTTTTAATTTAGTTATCTACAAAATAATATAGTCCCATTAAATACTGTCACTGGGAATGAGGTATTAGAGTTTTCATTGTACTAAGTTGCCATCGCTGACTTTCCTTCCTCTAACTGTTGGTCAGGTACCAATTTACAAATGAACCACTTGGGACAAAGTAAGCGTATCAGTAGCAGGACCTAAACTTCATGCTCTTTTTTGTCTATATCTATTAAGTATTATCAAACAGTTATATTTGAAGTTTTTTGCTTCATACTAACCAATACAAGCCTCAACAACGTCTGCCTGCGTGTTCGTTAGAGACGAGCTTGGACTATTTTTGTGTAATTAGAACTAATAGTAGACTACTTACTTAGTACTAGTTAGTGCTACCATAAAATGTAGTAACTTAGACTATGTCACTAATGACTTATAGACTACTTTTAACTTTTCTTTAAATACTTTACTATAGTACTATAGTATAGTAACGAACATTTGATCGTTACATGGACACTTTAGCATCCACTGATAGTCTACATGAAGATAACAAGTGGTACTTTCTGCTTTTGCTTTGAATGAATGTATATGAGTAATTGAGTAACAAATGTTGCTTGCTTAGACTGTGTGTGTCATGTGTATTTCTCTATGTACCACCAGCGGTTCTGTCTGTGTGACCGTGGGATAGGACTTGCAGTGTCAGTGTGTGAGTGTGAATGAAGAAAGATTGAAAATTAACATGTAAGGAAAAAAGGATAAATTTGTCCCATAAACTCTTTTTGTAGAATTCTTAAGCTACAAAGTAAAACGCTATCTCAAGTAAATAGAAATGTAGGGTACATCTAATCTGATCAAACCCAGATTCTTCTACTGCAACGTTCATTTCAGACTTCGCTTGCCGGCCATTTTGTTAGTGTCTGGCACCCGTAGTATTCATACGCAAGAATCAAGTCAAAAATGTATTAAATGAAACAAAAATCAACATTACCTTAATGAAATAGGTTATCGAAAGCAATCCCACTTTAACACGTCATCTCTTTGAGTTGATCAGCCTTGTCAGCTCTCCATTGTTACAACTTGCCGCTGTATTTGATGAAGCACACACCACCGTGTAAATGTCCAGTCACTGAAGTCTGCTGACTTGAGAACTGTCAATGAACTTTTATTTTGGTGGAACTATTTTAAGAAATATCCCTTATATCTGTCATCAAAACAACTTATACTAAAAGACATTCACAAATTGAACGTTTTTTAATGACAGTTTTGGTCGAAATTGTTCAGGATGTGATCAAGGCTGGTCCAAAGAGATCTTTACTTTCTTCAGGTGATTTCCAAACGAAATATTACCACACACACACGCAGAAGCGGAAGTTTTTTCGGGCGCATGCGCTAGATAAAATCGATTAGTTTCAGTAGCACCGCCTTCTGATACCGTTTTAAGATTAAGCTTCGAGAGCTTGCCTTACATATTTCTTCTCTGATGTTTAGGAGAAGACTTATAGTTCATAATGGTTGTTAGACAGAATCATTTAAAGCAAACCTATATTTTAGTGCACTACTGTGTGGATGATGGGGCTTCTTACTGGTGAGGAATAATAGGACAGATGCGCACTACTAGTACACCATATTAGCTCCGTGAAAACGAGTTATATGCTTATTTATTGTTCTTATCACGCACGAGGTATAGTTTTTAAAGCTTGCTTCAAATCCAGAAGACTATTTCCTACTAAGCCGGCACTGGGGAGAAAAGTATAGTCTTAGTCTTAGTCGACAGGCATATCTACAAGGACGTTTCCCTTGTGCAGGTCCCAACTCTTGTGCGAGTTGGTTGTAGCCAGGTGTAGAAAGTATAGAATCACTGCATCTCCATTCATGTAGTAATATGACTAAAGAGCGTTGGACATAGGGCTAACAACATAACTACGTAAAACAAAAACTACCATTGCAACAGGACACACACACATTTTTGTAATGCATTTAAGGAGCAATCTGTAGCTGTGGTCCTATACTTCACATGGAATGAAAAAGAGAAGAAGAGGAAAAAGGAGAAGGAAGAAGAAGAAAAATATATTGGTGCAGTGTCACGAGTTGGAGGGACTTCTACCATACTGGGGTTGGACAGTACTGTTGGCAGCATTTTAAAACATGCTTTATGTGTGGCCGGCCGTAGGCATATTCTCTAATCTATGACACAGACATAGCCCTCCCTGATACCACTCGAGGGGAAGAGGAGACTAACGTCTGGTCGGAAAATCGTACTGATCAGACATGTTAGTCAGTCAGGCAAAATATATCGGCCAAGATCCCCAACTCGGCTTCCTTTGTATTCTCCTTCGAAACGGTGTGTTTTAATGTAAGCCTGGCTAGCGAGGTGGGGGATCGACGTGATCCCGCAGTATTGAACGACACGCAGATGAAACCACGCATAGCACAAACTCCTGGAGGACCCACCCCACACCCCCTCCCCCGGTCCACCTTTATCAGCACGTTCGGGATGTGAGGAAAGCTACTGCAACCTGTCTGTTAACGCCTTGCCATTGTGCACAAAAGAGTAACCTTAATCATTCTGAGTATTCAACAACAACAATATGCCACTCGATTATGCAACTCTCCAGGCGCCTTAAATGAGCCTTGCGATCAGCGCAGGATTTAGGCCTAAACTAAATAAGCTACAGCTTAGGGTCACACAATCCGTAGACACTTCCAAAAAATGTATGATTTTACAAACAGGTCCTTTATTACTTATAAAGTCTTCTTCTTCTGTGATCGTTCTGAATGGAACGTTGGTCGTAGCTTACATCGAGGATGCGGTATCTGCGCCTTTCAACTCAAAACATCCGATTTCAACTGGCTTTTTTTAGTACCTGGTTTGTTATCCCAATTACCTGAGTCAGATCGCACTAGTGCAGACTGTTTCTGGTGCCGCTGAAGGCATAATAGGGTCTTGGTCAGCTCTTGCTCGCTGACCTGATTCAAGCTTCCAGCTATAATTCGCTGGCTGCTGTCAGCTCATTCCCTATGCTGCATCTTCGGCCCCGTTACTAAAAGTAACCCTTATTACTTCCTTTGTCATCATTGTACATGATCAAATTATATTATAAATTTCATTATCGTATTTTTTCCAATCGGCATACTATATTTTAATCTATGATAGACTCAAGATAACTTAGTGATATATGTATTGTTGCTAGGGAACGCTACAATGAGTATTGTTACTCTTTTGTGCGCCTTGAAAAGGGTATTATGTAGCGTGCTGATGAAGGTGAACAGGTGTTATCCATGCGGTTGTGCTTCATTTGCGCATCGCCCTCTACTACGGGGATCAGTGATATCTGTGTAATCAATAAATGTATAATTTGAAAGTGAATGGCATTTTTTCACTTTCAATGTCTTGCTATTAAATAATTAAAAGACATACGAGTGTGTTTTCAAGTGTCGTGAGTCCTTCTGTTGTAATGTTTTTAACAATGGTTCTTCAAGTTTTATATAGCTAAGGTCTCACCAAGTCTAAATCCGGCACTGCTTATGAAACATGATAACTTGTTAGACATTATGATTTGAAGCAGTAAGTGAATAAACAAAACAACTTGGGGACCTCGTGGTCATATACCAGGTGGTGTGTTAACACGTGACCTTGATATTTTTTTATATTTTGTATTATCATCATCATTCTCATCTAGTTGATCAGTCTTAAGACTAGTTGTAAGGTTGTTTGAGCAGGCCCCTCCTTTTGACCCAACTCTGGTTGATCAGTCCTAAAATTGGTTGAAAGATTGTCTGAGCATGCCACTCCATTTGACACTATCCTCTGGTTGATCGGTCCTAAGACTGGTTGAAAGGTCTGAGAATGCCACTCAGTTTGAACCAATCCCCTGGTTGATCAGTCCTAATACTGTATGAAAGGTTGTCTGAGCATGTCTCTCTATTGGACCCTGTCCTCTGATTGGTCAGTCCTAAGACTCGTTGTAGGGTTGCCTTTGCATTAACACTAGTATTGTACTAGTTTGTCATCACCGAGACTGAGAACAGGGCATAATTGACTCAAGGGTCATCTTTACAACAAAATAAGGATTGAGATAGATGACAGGTGTCCACGTGGGCAACTTACAGTGACTGTGGTGTGTAACCTACATAGCTGCATGCTCATGCAGAAATAGAGAGAACAATACTATCCTTGCGAGACAGCCCAGAGACAACAGCTGTATGGAGATAAAACGGCATTACAAACATCGGTGTTCTTTGTCAAACAAACGACGCTCTTGATCTGAGAATGATTGAAGAAGATGAAGGAAAAAATTCCATGGCTGAAAGTGCCAATAACAGTGCAAGAACTCCGTAGCTCCCGAGGTACCTTCGATATTTCCTCCTGACTTCGTCAGGTACCCATTTACAGCTGAGTTGGAGAAACGATAATGCCGTGATAAAAAAAAATCAACGATACGCTCGGTTTGTCAAACTGAACGCGATGGGATTTGAAGCTAGTACGTTGGGATTGTAATCTAAGCTCACAACTCCTAAACCACACACCACCACCGCCACCCCATTCCACCAACGTGTCCTCATAACGCCGTTTATTTGGTGGCGGGTTACATTGGCTCGTCTCATCTATTATTATATCTCGAGGAGTACTTAAGAAGGTGGATCTAGGTTTTCCTATCTGTAGTACAACGTGAAGCGCCTAAGTATGTTCACTACTAAGGAGATTACAATGTGAAGCGTCTAAGTATGTTCAATACTAAGGAGATTACAATGTTAAGCGCCTAAGTATGTTCACTACTAAGGAGATTACAATGTGAAGCGCCTAAGTATGTTCAATACTAAGGAGATTACAATGTGAAGCGCCTAAGTATGTTCAATACTAAGGAGATTACGATGTGAAGCGCCTAAGTATGTTCAATACTAAGGAGATTACGATGTGAAGCGCCTAAGTATGTTCAATACTAAGGAGATTACAATGTGAAGCGCCTAAGTATGATCAATACTAAGGAGATTACAATGTGAAGCGCCTAAGTATGTTCAATACTAAGGAGATTACAATGTGAAGCGCCTAAGCATGTTCACTACTAAGGAGATTACACAGCACGACGCCAAAGGCTACAGAGTAGCGTTGGAAATGTCCTCATGAAAAGAAAAAAACTCCACGGGAAACTTTTTTTTATTATTAAGGCCGAAAAGAGTTTTGACGTTTTCTACATAGGGGCAAACTAGCGAGGGCCAATTGTCTAGTGGACTGAAAAATGACGTGTGATGTGATGGTGTTCTAAAATAATCCTTCGTCAGATAAGTATTAATTACCTGACACCCTAGAGATAAGTCATCACATATCCCCTACATAATATTCCCATCGCATCGAAAGATGGAATGAACTGGTCACCTGGATCGAGTTTCGGAATAAACCTGAGCATTGCCATATGCAACACGAAATTCATTGAATCGCCTCAGAACATCGTCGCACACACAAGTAAACTTACTTACTATTGGCATTAAACAACAACTGTTGCTGTGGTTATTGGTCTACCATATCTGTCAGGGAATGAAGAGTAATCAGGGTCAGGTGAAATATACTGATCAAAGTCCTACCCCCATGTGCTCATTCGTTCTTCTGAAAACAGACTGTGTCGCTGCAGTCTGACCAATGAGGGGGGGGGGGGGATCAACTGTAATCCTCATAGTGGCTAGCCTTCAGATGAGCGTGGCATCGCACTGCATCCTGCAGGACTGCAGTCCCTTTCTTAAGTAAATCTTAGGATCTAAGAAGAGCCACTGCTGTAAGAGTCTTTTAAAAGATCAAGACTTAACTTATTTAGCACGAGTAACTTCGAACATCAACGATAGCATAATTCTGAGAAACTCGCATCCTCGCTGCAATACTTAGCCAATTATAAGTATATTGTGAATAGTGCTAACAACCATGTTGAGCGACCACGAAACATGGATCTATATTGTAGACACACCAACATTCCAACACCTCGTCCTCGCTGCAGTACTTAGCGAATTAGAAGTATATTTCGATTAGTGCTAACAACCCTCTTGAGCGACCACGAAACATGGATCTGTATTGTAGACACATCAAACTTCAACCACTTGCACTTGAGACGGTTTTACGTAGTCTGTTTGCGATCAAGTGTTAAGGTATGGTACATTACTATGCTGTTATAGCAAGGTTAAAACCAGTGGTTTCCCACTTTGTATTGCATGCACCTTTGGAACGTCTCCAAATAATGGCAAGCCTTGTATATTTGTCACTTCTAACGGAGGGGGACGGCGAGTACTAGTGGTTAAGTGACACGGCTCACAATCTGAAGGTGCTGGGTTAGAACCCCGCAAAATAAAAACAGTGCCATGCTGAAGTCGGATGCACTGGGCCGACAGGCGCAAAATATAAACCACAGGGCAACGCACATCGCTTTTGGGAATAAATAAATAAGGCATGCGCAAAAAAAAAAACAGAACAAAACAAAAAGCTTCTATCAGAGAATAGGACTACCACTATAGTTGACCTCTTCTAAAAACCCTGCGCCAAAGCACTTTGTTTACAAAACTCTCTTTATTCGGTTTTTACGACATGCTAGTAAGTGCTTATTCTGTCCTCGCACAAGAACGGGTCTAGGAGTCCCCTCGGGGAAGAGAGGACAGATAGGATGGGAATACAGAAAGACATCAACGATTAAGTGCAGTTTTCTAAAACATTGCTAGCTGAAAATGCACATTTAGTGGATTACTCATATTTTTGTAAGGTAGAAGTAGTCTCATAGCAGACAATGTTGCCAGAGATAAAAAGTTTGAGGCTTGAATGTACTAGGCCGCAGTTTTTCTTTTATGACGTGGGGTGAACAGTTCCCTTCTTAGCTACCTTTCCTTCCGTAACAGTAAGCTATGCACCAATTTACATCTGAGTCGACTGAAACGTGTCGATAACAGGAATTGAACTCGGCCTCTTTGCACGAAAAGCGAGCACTCTACCATTATTCTACTCAGATGATGTCAGGTTCTTCTATTTTGTCTCTTTTTCGCGCCATTTCAATATAGTTAGTCGATTATCTCAAGATTGTGTTTATCAACCTTCTTTGACTCGCGATTTCCTAACATAATAGCTATATAACCAGAGGAACACCCCACCACCCCTCCACTACATTATCATACACACACACACACACACACACACACATTTGCATAAAGGACATTTTTTACAGAAATACGCGCCGTGGAATCGTTCCACAGATCCAAGAATCCATTCTACACTTGGCGGAAATGCTGGCTACATTTAGGAAGCATAGAATGGGTTTTGTGCCAGCGCAGATTATTTTATTTGTTAGCACGGGGAAGAACCGCTTAAATTTCTTTTCAGTGGATGCAGTGTCACCAATAAACGGCGGCAGCAAATAGAGACATTAAAATTAAAAGCAAAATGAACAAAGCCAGAATAGCCTTCGCTAACTTTTTCACTCAGATTTGAAGAATATTCCATTATTAAGGGGGGTGAAGTTAAGTTGTTGGAACAATTTTTTCTGAGGTAGATTTTTTTAAATTTGTTTCATGTATATGTCATAAATACGTTTGTAGTGGACACCAACAGATATGCTATTCTTGTTAGGAACACTATCAGTACTTTGTGGCATATTCTGAAATTTGCTGAACACACAGAGCACCGAGAAATGTGTCCTTTTTTTTTTTTTTTTTTTTTTCGTTCGCCTTATTTCTTTATTTTCCAAAACGGATATGCGTCGCACTGCGGTTTTTATTATGCGCCTGTCGGTCCAGTGCATCCAACTTCGGCATTCATTTTATGAAAGGTATGCTTCCTCCTGCATTTTCTAAGGGTTTGCTTCCCTGGGATAACGACGGCCGGTGCTGTGATGGGGATCGAGCTCAGCACCTTCCGGTTGTGAGCCATGTCACTAAACCACTATACCACGCCGTATGTGAGTCTAAATATGTGAGCTTATTTCAACAATCTTCACCTTCAATTTCTTGTATCTCAGAAACGAACACACACACACGCACGCACGCACGTACGCGAACAGACACACACACACACACACACACACGAGCTGTAGCGGTCAGCGACCCAAAGCTGACTGCCAGTGTCTGGTCCAGTAACCCAGAGCTGCCAAGCCTATTCTCCACCTCCACGTGGTGATCCTTGATAACAGACTGGCAAAGGAAAAGGGATCGAAGAAGGAAGGCTAACCCGATACCCAAAAATGCCTGCTGAAGTCGTATGTGTCGGACCGAAAGGTGCAAATATCACAGCCAGTCTGTAAACTACGACACAAAGCATTCCGTTCTCTAGACTTCATCCTACTGCTTGTAAAGCTCTTTTCACGGCTTTGTATCGAGAGTTTGAGTACGAGGGACGAAGAAGATTTTTCTACGCAATTATATCTATAGACCAACAAATAAAAATATGACAGACTCTCAAAGTCAACAACCGGTGTAAAACGTCACTTGGTGGAAACTAATGAGTTGCAGAGGAAAGTTCGTTCATTTTTAATGGAGGGTGGTTACGGTTAAACGTTCGGAAGTCACCGCAGTACAGCACAAATAACGTACTAAGAATATGCAAGAGGCGCGTGCTTTCTGTGATTCTGATTGGCAGAATTGGGTTGGGGGATTGTTTCTGCAGAGTAACGGGAAACGAAACAGCAAAATTGTCATCAACACACGCTGCCTAAGAAAGATTCATAGAATTTTCTGGTCAAACGCCATCCCCAACCGTCAGTTGCGTGCCCGGTTGGTAAAGAATACGTCTACTGTAACCTTCCAAACAAGCCGTAAGTGATTAAGGATGGGTGAGATGTATATAATTTTCTGCGATCAAGATGCTGAGCAGTGCATTAGCTGTAGCGGTTAGCGTCAGGGCTAGCGTCTCAGAACTGCCAGGTCCTTTCTCCACCTCCACGTGGTGATCCTGGATAACAGACTGCAACAGGGAATACTGGCTAAGGAGAAGGGATCGAAGAGGGAAGGCTAACCCAGTTTCTAAATATCAAGTTCTGATGTCGGATATGCCGAACCGATAGGTGCAAAAATCACAGCCAAGCTGTAAACTACGATTCAACGTATTCATTTCTTCGGAGAACACCCAACTACTTGACAAAGCCGTTTTCTTGCTTGGTAGGTGGAGTTTGAGAACGAACGACGAAAAAGAAGAAGAAGAAGATGACGAAGAAGAAGAAGAAGAAAAAGAAGATATAATTTTCCACCCAAGAACTGGTGGCCCGGAGAAAACAAGGAGACATGAAGACCACTACAATCGATCGATGCTGGAATTAGATCAGCCATGTCCTAAGTGAAGAACCAGACCCCATCACCAGAACTGACTTACTTTGGACTCCAGAGGGAACACGGAAGAGAGGGCGAACTAGGGCAACTAGGCGAAGAACCACAGAGGCCGAAATGAAAATCATGAATCAGAGTTGGGACACTGTACAAATGATGTCTGCTAGCCGGGTGAAATGGAGGGAGTTTGTTGTTGTCCTTAAAGACGTTAAGGAATTATTGATGAAGAGGAAGACCAATAAGCGTGTTGATTTAGGGAAGGGGAGGGGGGGGGGTAAGAGGGGGGTGGAGTTGAGGGTCTGAAGGGGACGGGAAGGAGGGGTGAGAGAGAGAATGTGAAGGCTGAGAGGGATTACACAATGGGGATGTGAGGGTGGAGAGAGGGAATACACAATTGGGATGTGAGGGTGGAGAGAGAGAGTACAATGAGGATGTGAAGGTGGAGAGAGGGAGTATAAGGGGATATGAGAGTGGAGAGAGGAAGTACAATGAGGATGTGAGGGTGGAGAGAGGGAGTACAATGAGGACGTGAGGGTGGAGAGAGGGAATACACAATGGGGATGTGAGGGTGGAGAGAGGGAGTACAATGGGGATGTGAAGGTGGAGAGAGGGAGTATAAGGGGATATGAGAGTGGAGAGAGGGAGTACAATGAGGATGTGAGGGTGGAGAGAGGGAGTATAATGGGGATGTGATAGTGGAGAGTAGTGTGAGAAGAGATATTTAAAATTAACAATTTTCATCACTACCCATGACAACGCCGGGCCAACCTAGTTATCTCTACAAATTATCGCAATTAAAAATAACCCCGGTGGTCTCACACAATAATGGGAAAAAAACATGAAAAAAAATGTAAAAGTTGATTAAGGTTAAGTTTAATAATAATTTTTAATAGGGTATGGTCAGATACCGCACCGAGACGAGGGCACAAACAAAACCTACGTTACGACCAATAGGCCTTCATCAGGGACAACAAATACTGAACTAACAAATCAACATATACGAAAAAATGGTCAACTCATCTGTATCTGATAGTAGACCCAGTTTGTCTAAGCGACCGGTTGGGCCAGATGATGACTGAAAATCTCACAACAAACACTTTGTGATGCAACCTCTATCCCTTCCACCTCTCTTGGGGATCCGTGATCTAACGACTGTGTCAAAGCATTTACTAGTGCTCTCGAAGAAGCGGTTTCCTTAGTAATTTATTTTACACGAAGAGATTGCTAGTACCACGCACATCCCTCTTTAGTCGCATGCATGTATAGTTACAATGTTCCTATTTTTAGGTCTCTGGGTATGACTTAGACTTAGACGAAGTACCACAGTATCTGTCTCCTTTTCTGCTTCTTCGTTCATCCTCGGGTCAAGGTCCCGGTTTCTCTTACAAAGGACACCAATGTGTATCCAGATGCTGAGCAGCGCATGAGCTGCAGTGGTCAGCGACCCATAGCTGACTGCTAGCGTCAGGGCCAGCGAACCAGAGCTGCCTGCTAGCGTCAGGGCCAGCGACCCTTGGCTGACTGCTAGCGTCAGGGTCAGCGACTCATAGCTGACTGCTAGCGTCAGGGCCAGCGAACCAGAGCTGCCTGCTAGCGTCAGTGCCAGCGACCCTTGGCTGACTGCTAGCGTCAGGGCCAGTGAGCCAGAGCTGCCTGTTAGCGTCAGGGCCAGCGACCCATAGCTCACTGCTAGCGTCAGGGCCAGTGAACCAGAGCTGTCTGCTAGCGTCAGGGCCAGCGACCCTTGGCTAACTGCTAGCGTCAGGGTCAGCAACCCATAGAGGACTGCTAGTGTCAGGGCCAGCGAACCAGAGCTGCCAAGGCCCTTCTACACCTCCACGCGGGGATCCTGGATAACAGGCTGAAGTAGGGCAGACTGGCTAAGGAGAAGGAATCGAAGAGGAAATGCTAACCCGGTGCTTTTTTTTTGGGGGGGGGGGGATTTTTTTGGATTTTTTAAATTTTTTTATTTGCTTTCGCCTTATTTCTCTAATCCCAAAGGCGGTGTGCGTTGCACTGTGGTTTTCATTTTGCGCCTGTCGGCCCAGTGCATCCGACTTCAGCATGCATTTTATGTAAGGGTCTGCTTCTTCCTGCATTTTCTAAGGGTTTGCTTCCCCGGGGTAACAGCCGGTGCTGTGATGGGGATCGAACCCAGCACCTTCCGGTTGTGAGCCGTACCACTTAACCACTAGGTCACGTCGTCCCCGAACCCGGTACTCAAAAAATGCTTGCTGAAGTCGGATATGTTTGACCGAAAGGTGCAAATGTCGCAGTAAAGCTGTAAACTACGACACAACGCATTCCGTTCTCTGGACTACATTCTGCTACTTCAGCCCTTTCAGGGTTTGGTAGCGGGAGATTGAGAACGAACGAAGCCAAGCCTGTATCGCGATGCCAAAACTGTTCTCTCTATTCCCGTGTAAACATGCACCTTTGTAGGATGGGTTCCATGGTCATGGTATGCTGCTGAGATGGACGCTTGTCATCTGTCCCAAATCTCATTCTGATGTAGAGCTGGCCGTTGAGTGCATTATGCCCAGTTCTCAGTCTGAAGATGGGGACTTGCTCTTCTCTAGTTAATTCACAGTAGTAGTCTTTATTTTGGAAGTTGGGGGTATTGATCTACCCATTTTACCCAAAACGTGATGCACATGTTTGTGTATGGGAAAAGCTCTTCCATAATTTGCTAGTCTGTCTGCAGCTTCATTGCCTTTGATATTGCAGTTTGAGAGGATCTGCGGAGTGACCAACCTTGAGTATTGTGCTGAGAACTGTGTCAGGGAGTACCTACAATACCGAGATTGTCTTAGCACGATCAGCAAGAGTTAGCCATCTACCAGGTGGTGAGCTGAACCAATTGTTTCAAAACCTTATGCAAGACTGACAGGTGATCATACACTATCAGCAGGTTGATTTTATCGATGAGACATCGCTGCCTAGTTTGTACCAATGTCCGTGTAGGTCACACGTATTACTGACCATTAATCAGCAATTTCTCATGAAACTGTCACACTCCGATGTCCAAATTACCAAAGAACAACGTAAGCAGAAGGCAGAATTTTAGAAAGAAGAGTGTGTGTCCAATTAAACAGCAATTCCACCCAGATATGTTCATTCATCTTTTTTCTCACACTCTGATGTTCAAATGTCCAAACAACTTGATTACTTATAAGTGACTTCTCATTCTTTGCATTTTTTGTGTGCAGTGAGACTTTGCAAGTTATGCTTAAATTATTTGAGTCATCATCATCATGAAGCATGTCAGAACTTCGCTCTCATCACAGCCATTCGATAGAATTCTCGATCAGCATGCGGTCTACTCGCCTTCTCCATATTCATGTTTAGGGTGTCCTTGATGTCTATCTACGCTTTGGTCGGCCTGTGCCTCGTCTTCCTGGAACAATACCCTCTAGAACTGCCTTTTTCAGACAGGTCAGTTTACGAGACATAACATGGTTTATAAGCAAGTTCTCTTCCACACAGACTTCTTGCAGGATGGTTTTGTTTGTTATTTTCTTTACCCAATGTATTTTTAGGACTCTTCTGTAGCATTTTGTCTCGAAAGCCCTAATCCTCTTTCCTAATATTTGTGTGATGGTCCATGTCTCGCATCCGTACATTGCCACCTAGAATACACGTGTTCTGTGGATCTTCAATTTTAATTCTGTTAGTATTGTGCTACACATTTTGCATACCAATTATTTGGGTACTAATATATAAACTTACTATTCAACACTTCATTGTCTATTAGTGTTGTCCACATATCACATGTTACTCCAAGTTCTTCATTGTTTTTGTCCTGGACTCCTATTGTAGGTCAATATTTCAGGCCACATTTAAAAAAGCTCATTTCCGGTATAACGCTTTGTCTCCTTCCAGCGAGGTAAACCCTTTAACCTTTTGTGTGCTTGATGAACTGATATTACGTCATCTATATTGTACTGCGCGCTCGGCGAGTGCGTTAGCTTTGGTAAGTTTGAATGACAAGGAGGGTAGGATGCCTGTAAACACTCAGGAAAGTATCGTTGAAAGGCCTCAACAATGACAGCCCGACCGCAAGATCTTTTGTTCCGGTTCGTCCAAGCCGTCGGAACTACATTCCTGTGTCTGCGGGTTGAAGGCGTATAAAAAGTAGAAACTTGTTCTCCGAGTGCGTCGACTTTATTAGAGGAGCAAAATGACAGCTGAGGTATCATAATCAAACCAGTTAACGGATAAAGTTTACAGTCACAAGAGAAGTCTGGGTCGTGCAACCATGTTTATAAGGGAAATAGTTGTGGTTATTTGAGGGATACATGAACTCAACTCGGACACAACAAGGGTTTATAACCTTTCATACACACACTATGTGACCTACGAAGAGTCCAAAAGGTTTAATAGGGCCAGATACACGGCCAAATGGGAAACAGCATACTGGCTACACAAAGAAGATGCCTATTACCAGTTGAACAGAAGAGAGCAGGTCGTGGTCTTCAGACTCCGCACAGGCCACAACAGACTGAGGTACCATCTATTCAATAATCTGACGATAAGTGGTACTGACAAATGCACCTGTGGTACAGGGAAAATTACCGCTGAACATCTGCTGCAAAATTTCCCGACATACGAGGACCAGAGAAAGCACATGTGGCCATCACCAGTGCCAACACTAGACAAGCTCTATGGCAGTGTCGACAGCCTCAGGATGACTGCTGCTTTCTTCGAACACATTCAAGTTGACGTCTGACAGCGTACGAAGAAGAAGAAGAAGAAGAAGATACTCACACTAACACGCGTCCTCAGGGTGAGGCCCTTCCATTGCGCTTTGGTTGGTTTTGACCACTGAGATCGTCCTGACTATTATAGGTACATACAAACCCACACACGCATCGAATCACTGGTTAATACGTCCTGATGTCTCATAAAAGACTATGGTCTGGGGTGGAACGGGGCATGCCTTGGCCAGTAGAATACAGAGAGGCAAACCTTTTACAAAACAAAAAAAATTGAGGGATAAGTCACAGCCTACTGTAGATACAGGCCTTCCGACTCACGGAGAAACCACTTTAAAACGTCAACCTTCCAAGGCTAACTAAATGACGGAACTTTTATATGCCAACTATCTGTGCAACTATAAAAGCGTTTACAGGAAACAAAGATGGATATGTAGTTGGTGTCAGCGTAGGATTCTGTGAAAGGATCAGTCTCAACAGTGATTTTTTTTTAATTTTGTACCGTGAATTTGTTTTGTTTCTCTGTGTGGAGCATGGGTTGATTTTAATCTTTGCACAATATGTGTTATGTCATTTAGTCCGCGGTGGAATGTGACGTTACAGTAGATTATTCCGGTGTCAGACGACCGATCTAACGTAGGTCATGTATAAGCTCTATGGAGACTTAAGAAGCCCAAGGCAGACCTCACAATTATGGGAGAAATTTATGTGATTATTTTAGAGTAAATGAAGAAGAAGAAGCAGATGAAGAGGTAAAAGAAGAAGAACAAAAAGACACTAACAAAGTAAAGCACATCTTGCTGGCTTTAATTAAATAGAAAGCGAGAGGTTGCAATAAAACCAAAGTTGTTAGAAATACTCGGCGTTGAATGATGAAATGATCCTTATCGGGTCTCTTGAATCGAGCTTCAGAGGGGGAAACGTGTCTAGACATCACTTGCTTCACGCAACACGGAATTCACTAAATATACTTTAAACTAGTGGGTCACGATGCATGAAAAGATTAGAGTACATGGATGACGAGACATGAGACTTTGGAGCAACACAAGACCGAGACTGCCTGATGATCTGCCCAAAACCCATGGGAACATGCAGTGTGGATATTACGTTGAAGGGAAATGATACGGCAATCCATGTGGTGGAACATTGAAAACGGATGTCTGACGGCATGTCGAACAGCAATAGTAAGTTAGAAAGCTGAAATTAGTATTTACGTGGGAACAAAAACAGACCTTAATAGGTCTTTATCATGGATTGCATAAACGACAAGGTTTGAAAACAAACTAAATAATGGACAGAAAATTCAAATCTCAGTTGCCACTGGAAAATTCTCAAACAGTTTTCAAGCTGAGACACGTAGCTGCAGCAGTGAAAAACAAAGACCATAACAGATACTTGTTCTTTATTCGTTCTCAATCTACCGCTACTAAGCTCTGAAAAGGGTCTTGAAAGTAGCATAATGTCCAGAGAACGGAATGTGTTGTGTCGCAGTTTACAGCTTGACTGCGATATCTACACCTTTCAGTCCAAAACATCCGACTTCAACATAACATTTTTGAGTATTGGGTTACCATTTCGTCTTCGATCCCTTCTTCTTAGCCAGTCTGCTTTGTTGCAGCCTGTTATCCAGGATCACCGCATGAATTTGTAGAAGGGTCTTGGCAGCTATTGTTCGCTGGCCCTGATACTAGCAGTCAGCTATGGGCCAGCATCTTGTTCTCATGGCATATACAATATAGTTTTGCTAACATATCTTCTACCAGTTCTAATGACCCTTAGAAACCCTAAAAACAATTAAAAGGTCAGTCTGTTCGTGACAATTACGAATACCAGCCACAATTTCAACAGATCAAAAACATCCAGTGGCTTCTTGTACACATGCAAATTAGACAACAGAAAAAAATAGTCAAAGAGGGAGGAATCACAATTCCTAAACTGACGACAGGGCAACACATGAAGAAATACATCACATATAATGAGACCAAGACCATAATTAAAGCCAACTTCAGGGTAAAATGGGCTGATCAACACCACGACTTCCGAAAAGAAGACAGCTACTATAACTTAACTAGAGAAGAGCAAGTCATCATCTTCAGACTGAGAACTGGGCATTACAGACTCAAGGGTCATCTTTACAACAGAATGAGGATTGGGACAGATGACAGGTACCCATGTGGAGGGCATATCATGACCGTGGAACACATCCTGCAAAGCTGCATGCTCACGCAGGAAAAGAGAACAATACTGGCCTCGTGAGACAGATAGGAGACAAAAGCTGTATGGAGATGAAACAGCCTTACAAACAACGGTGTCCTTTGTAGGAGAAACCGGAACCTTGATCTGAGGATGAACGAAGAAGAAGAAGAAGAATTGAAGAAATACAGACTTTAAAAACAAAGGGCACAGAGATCAAACAGAATATGATATAGCAGAATCTTTACTTCTGCTTTTCAAGAAGGTTACAATTTTCTGTCTGCGAATAGGGTACTGTTACATATGCCAATGTGGGGAAAATAAATAGATAGTAGAACATATTCTTTAGGTTACCGAATCCGCGAGAGAAGCAGAGTGACAGCATAACACGGGAATTGCGGGAAATTTAATTTATTTTGTCGACAATAGGTCACGTTTACGAGGGATATAAGTGTGATTATATGAGAGCAAATGACGCAGAAAAAAAGAAGAAAAAAGAAGATGAAGAAGAAGAAGAAGAAGGAAATAAAACGTATAAACGAAAACGTTTCCAATGAGCAAATGGAACTTGATTTGATTGGTCTTTTCTCCGCCATTGGTTCCTGTGATAAACATAATAAGCTCACTGTTTCCTTCCCTGCATGTCGTCACAGGCGACTAACGAAACTTGTGTGTGGGGTCGGCGAACTCATCATGTAAAAGCGATTGCTACAAAACCGCACCGTGAATGGCTGGAATGAAACTTACCTAAAATGCTGGTTAGGTGAGCCAAATGCAGTGTTGGACCTATGCTTCAACAAATGAGTGGAATCAAGGTTTTCTAAAGGCAAATTATGGTAGCCAGAAACAGTGTTGGACCTATGGTTACAAAAATGGAGCGATGTAATAAGCTAATTGATGCATATGGTCACCACTACAGCTGGCCCCTTTGCAGGAAACCTGTATCTGATCATTTACAGTCGCGATATTATATCAATGGGATTGCGATGTTATGTTACTAGCACAATGTGCAACCCTCTTTAGTCGTGTATTACGACATGCTTGAAGGTTATGTCTACCCGATGCCACTCAGCGTGGGGGCAGCGTGGTCTAGGAGGGAAATTCGCTGATTTTCACAATTCCGACGCGCCAGGTACGAAATCCATGGTGTCCAGTCTAGCAAGGACGAGGTTTTTTCTTGGTGCGATCGCTGCTCCACGTACAGAAAAGTTGGCAGTTGCATAAGCCACATTTTGCAAAGGACATGCTACTTACTTTTCTTTTTACCCAGTACAACTCAGGCGACATCATCATCATTTGTGTCTCTGTAGACCATGCGCGTGGCGTCCTATGAGTTTTGTCCAGCTCTGTCTCCTGTGTTTTGACATTATCTGCTATGCCTGTAAAGAGTGACAGTTCCTGCCACAGATCGTACAAACATGTTGAGAAGGCTGGCTTGTAGGTGTGTTCCTTAATCTTTTCAGCTTTCTTCCTTTTTTTTCTTTTTTTTTTTGCAGCCAGAAGGGCCTATACGCGCGTCAGCAGTCACTATGCCCCTTCCAACTGACTCTCTCAAAACAGCTCGATCCTGAGCAATTGTTTCCCAACCCTCGGATGGGATGTCGCATGACTTCATGTCCCTCTTACACACGTCATTGAATCGCAGGGTGGGACGGCAGATTCTTCTAGCTCCAACGGCCAGCTATCCGTAGAGGATTGGCAGCCTCTCATGTTCCATGCGGTAAACATGCCTCAACCATCGAAGACGTCGTTGACTCAACAGCAAATACATGATATGAGTATTTACTCGCTATAAGACCATATTATGTGGTACTCTTTCTTGCCACCCAATACTCAATATACACCGCAGACACCTTATGTGTAAAGTGTTGAGCCGCCGTTCCTGCTTAGTGTAAGTGCTCCAAGTCTTGCTTGCATGCATGAGAGTTCCAAGAAGGCAGGTGCTCTCCCTACCAAGTCTATTGTCTATCTCCTTCTAGAGCGAGACAGTGTTACTGAAGGCAGGCCCCAGATAAGTGATGCTTATGTTCAACTTAGTTCAAGGGACATGGAATGCAATTAAACGAAAATCAGTATTAATGATATAGCAACTCCTAGACTTAATTGAATAATCTATATCGGAAGTTATTTTATTGTATCGGGGCCAAGAGTATACAGGGACTGATGAAACATACTGCTCAAGATCCTATTTCATTCGTACTTCTTGAGATAGGCTGTGCCACGCCAATCTGGCCAACGAGATAGGATGGACACAGTAATTCCCACTGTATGCCAACCCGCATGAAGAAAACAACATTAATGAACTCAAACAAACTTATTTTCGCAGACGATTAAGCAGTAATAGCAACTTCAGCAATACAATTGCAACAACATATTGATAAAATAAATACATGTAAATAGAACAGCATGAAAATCAGCGTTTTAAAAAAAAAACTGAGGCCGTGAAAATGTCTAAACAATATCTATCTCAAGAAGCAGCAAACCAAACAGGTGCAAGATTTCACATACTCAAGGAGTCAGTTATTAGCAGACGGAAGAATTACAGCGGAAATCCAACAAAGATGAAAAGAGGCAGATCGGATTATTGGACAATTAACTACAATACTTAATTGCAAGCATGTGACTATAACTACCAAAAGAGCTTTATACAACACGCTTTTCGTCCAGACACTATACAGTCAATGTCAAAACTGGACACTAACATAAAATGAAAAACGATACGTTGTAACAACAGAGACGAAATTTCTGCGAAAAATAGTGGATGTAACAAGAATAGATCAGAAACAATGACATCGGGAGACTAGTGGAAACAACACCAGTATTAGACTACATCAAAAGACAGCAACTAGAATGGTTTGGCCATGTAACAAGCCTACCACCTCACAACACTCCGCAGCAAGCAATGCTATTTAGATACAATGGATTCAAGGCCAAAGGCCGACCACGAAAAAGGTGTCTTACGGAAATATCTAAGGCGGCGAATATCGCTGTGCGCGAGGAACACAGTAGGACTCGTTCTTTAGATCTCTTAATAATGTGGCGCTGAAAGACAAAACAGAATAAGCGAAAAGAAGAAGGAAGACTGCAGACGTTAAGTTAAGTTAATCCGCATAGGAGTGAGCTTACTGAAAAGCCTCGCGTTACCTAATGGTCAAAAGAAACCAGGTCCATCTTCTGGAGAACGCCTCGGGATGTAAGAAGAGCCACTGTAATTCGCTACCAAAGAAACGTTATCATAGTTAATTTGAATCAGCATCTTCGTACAACAACAACATCGCATTTTAGCAAACGTTTCAACAAATAATTGGATTTTTTTCAGGAATTCCTAAACATTTTCTGTCGGTGGTATATTTAACTAAGTTTGTCGTTTTATTTTGAGTTGTTTTTGTGTGTCCAGTCCTTGATAAAGACCTACGTAGATCAAAATGTCTGTTACTGTTGTCACAGAAAACTGATTTTAAACATTGTGGTCGACCATTTTTTCACTCATTTCCCCGTAATAGAAACAGCTACGAAGTATCTCATTGTAATAATAGTTGAAAATCACAGGAGACGATGGTGAAAAGATCTGACTTGAGAGATGTGATCTCATATGACTGCAAAGTCCAATTCTGGCAGGGCAGACTCTGTCACACATGGGTCACACCTGTGAGGAGACGCCTGTGGAGTGGTCATGCTGTCTGTTCTTCAGGACGGCTCGCTTTCTCTCAGCCTAGACGATGATGTTTCGCTCTACGATCTGAGCACCTTGTGGGATTTTCTACCGCGTCAGGTGGAACGCTTCTCACAGGAGGTCATATCCATGGTGAAGCTTTTCAACGACATTTCTAAGGAGCCTTTGTGTTTCCATGGAACTCTACATGGAAGAGAGATAGTGGTCTCGGTCAGTATATTGCGCCTCACCCTGACGCGACGTCCTGATCAGTATATTGTGCCTGACCAGACTAGCGTCTCAGTTCCCAATCTAATCGATCAAATGACGACTACCACACTCTTAACTTGCAGGGACAGATCACCGTTCCTCGCTCCAGGAAAAGGAATATCGGATTTTTAAAAAAAACAACAGTAGAGGTTGTCTGTTAGTTTTACTGCTGTGCCGGCACAGACGGAGCGAACAAATTATAGAACATTTTTTACATGACTGCTCTCTGCATAACCAGTTGAGGAAGACTCACTGGCAAAACGACTTTACACTTACATCAAAGTTGTAAGGATCTAAATATAAATTTGAGACAACAGGTCAAGTTCATCGCGAGAGCTAGTCTGACGATGTTAAAATCAACGAGCAAACAAAAGAAGCAGAAGATGACAGGAAAAGAACATATTATAAAAGAAGATAATATTTTTATAAATTTTGTTTTTATTATGTGTTTGAGCCGACAAAATATTTTTACTTAGCTTATAACGTAAAGTCATTATTTATATTGGTTAAGAAGAGTCTGCGGAGTCTGTAGATAACCCGTTTCTTATACTCCTATTCTTGTCTCGTCTTTCTCGTGACCCCAATAGGTCGTAGGGGCATCTCTCAGCATGTGACGAAGTGTTATGGGCATGCTGTTTACCGGGTAATGTGTTAATCCATTATTGGCCCGAGTGTACATTTCCTGGCTACACCAAAACTGGCAGGGTTAACAAACAGGGCAAAAGGTGTCAGTCTCTAGCTCTTGTTTATTGAAGGAAAGAAATATGTTGATTGAAGTCATTTCTGCACATCAATGGTTAAAAATGGCAGACCTGTAAAGTTGTTGACCTGTTGTCGAGGATGATATTGTTATTTCTGTTGCTGTTCGACGTTACTCATGCTGAGTTGAGCAAACTATTTACAACGTTTATTTGGCAGGAGGTTACAGTGGCTTTTCTCATATCTAGGGCTTGACAAAAGCGCTCGTCTGCGTGTCAGTGACGAGTAAAATATTTAGCTAGACGAGTAAAAAAAATATCAGTTTTTTATCGTTAATTACGTTTTTAATCGTTACTACATAACGACGACTCTCTGCACGATTATTAAGGATATTATGGTTGAAATAGATTGTACATCGGGTAGCTTATGATGGTGAATCGAAATGGACCTCCACTGTTACAATTTAAACCTGCTAAGGCCATTGATAAATGGTACTTCAGTGCTAAAACTACCAAGCATGTTCAAGGACGCAAAGGCCATGCCTCTGACAGCAGTGCGCTTTTTCTACAAAAGAAATAGGCTAATACTGTGAAAGTAATACAATCTATTTTGGTTTGGTACACATTGTTATTTAGAAATAAAGGTGCATTAGTGCATAGTTTAAATTTGTTAACATAAAATACATTGCATGACTGTAGTCCTGTTCATATCTTTTGGGATCCTGCACCCAACCTGAAAGAAGTAATGTGACATTTTCTCAGTTAAGTACCCTATATTTGCCATACATATCGACATCACCCATTTATGTGCTGTTCCCTTCTTCTATGATTCGCTAGTTCATCATCGTTGCTGTTCGTTGTCCCTGACGAAGACCTATTGGTGGTAACGTAGGTTTCATTTGTGTTTTCGTCTCAGTGCGGTATCTGACCTTACATATTTATTTTCACTTGATGTTATTTGAGCAAAGAGGAGAACTGGTTTATCAATTCCATTTTGGCTAGAAAATGCAAAATCTTTTGTCACATCAAGAGACACAACGGTCTCGAGAGAACAGTGATGGAAGGTATGGTGCCAGGTAAAAGAGGAACGGGTAGACCAAGAAGACGATGGCTTCAAGATATCCAGAAATGCCTGGGTATGACTGAAGCGGAGGCTGGAGTTCAATGGAACTAGTTTTTTTCAGACAGACAGTCTAATGGTCTAACGGTCTATAAAGGACATGCTACATGATGATGATGATGTTATCTTACTTTTCTCATATCCAGGGGGGGGGGAAGGGGTACTTCAGAAGGTTGAAATGGCGCATCCTGGTTGTAGTGCAATGCGAATTTCATAAGTAAATTCATAACTATGGGGACCACGACCGAGGACGTGAGATAGGGTCATGGTCAGTGTGTTTTGAGGTCGAAGACGCGGCATAGTGAAGGAGCCGACAGTAGCCAGCAGCTATCATCTGACTGGTTAAACCATGGTTAGTGAACCACTTCTGATCAAGACGCTATTCCATCCCCAAGTGCAGCCCTGGAAATAGAATCCATTGGTGCAGTCGTGCTAAAAGAATAGGGATCGCAATAGAAAGGCCAACTCGATACTTTTAAAAGGCCAGCTGAAATCGAATTTGTCGGGCCGAAAGGAGCAGATATCGCAGCCTAGCTGTAAACTACGATGCAATGCCACAACGCATGAATATTATCGACGAGGTTTCAGTTTACTTCCCCATCTTCATCATCTTCTTCTTATTATTATTATTATTATTCTGCGTTCGTTCTCAATCTCCCGCTACCAAGCACTGAACAGGGCTGCGCAAGTAGCAGGATATAGTCATGATTGCATTGTGTCACTAGTTTACAGCTTGACTGATATTTACACCATCCGTCTTCGGCAGAGTCAGGCTACTAAAAGTAAGTAAAAGAGGGAAGATCCCGTTAACACGCCTGGGTGGTATATTGGAACTAGAGTGTTAGGTCAATATTTGTCTTGACCAGCGGCACGTTAGGAGTAATAGTGGCCACCATCCCTCGTGCGATCTTTACTTTCTCAGATGATTCTTTTGCCAGATCTTTGAGGCTTGGTCGACCCCGTGAACCGTTTTACGATAGGAAACATTCCGAACCAACTGTGGAGCAAACTCCGACCGCTCGGCTGAGAAGTTAGTACAATACCCACTGCGCTAATAATGCTTAATGCTAGTTAATAGTTTATCACCACAAGCGAGGATGGCGACAGCATCAGACTTGTGCTGCAAGATGTGTTCTCACGTGACTGTAAAAGCCATTCCTGGAACGGCAGACTCAGTTGCACTTAGGGCACACTTATGAAGAGTTGGCTGTAGGGTCGTAGCGCGTTTTATTCTTTCGGTCGGCTCCCTTTCTTTGAGTTTCGGTGATGAAGTTTCGTTCTGCGATCTGAGCACATTGTGTGGAATGTTATTGTGGTATTGATGCCCGATAACCGTGTATGCACATGCCAAATATTGTCCCCCAAACAAGGGAGGGATCAATTGTTTTCTATACTGGCCAATTCTCTATGACATTAGTTAGTTGCCCATTGCAAGTTATGAAGACGATATCATTGTAAATTTGTTTTTGTGCCTAGATGATATAGCTTGTCCTGTGTTTGGGTTATATTGGGGAGAAAACTGTGCTGGTCATCGACCTCACTCTCTCGTCCCGAGCTACCTTAGACCAGTAGCAAGACGACCAATCGGGACTATTGAAGAAAGCTCAGGATGCATGTATTCTGGTCATTCCTATATTGAAACCTAAAACATGCGCAATTTACAAACGATTGGACAGAACAAATGCCGGGATAGAAACGTCGAGTTTTAGAAGAATATGGCGCATCTTACAAAAAGAAAAGAAAACAAATTATGAAGTAGCAGGTGAAAAAGTATTACAAGTATAAAGATAATTAATGAACAAAATCAGGGCCCTCCACTTAATATATATGAGTCACATCAAAATACAAAACAGGTCGTTGCAAACAGAACTGGCAGGATAAGCAGAGGACACGCGTCCTAGAGGAAAACAATATAATTAGTGAGACGAGAACGTAAGAGAAAAACAGAGACAAGCCGATCAGCAAATTATAATTTAGTGGAATAAAAGGACAATTATCTGTGTACAGGTGTGGAGTCCTTATCATAGAGGGGACATAAACATGCTAGAAAGAATACAAAAAAGAGCGACAAAGTTGATAGTGGGATTCCAGAATTACAGTTATGAGGAACGACCCAGAAAAACCGGCCTACAGTGTCTCGAAAAGAGAAGAATTCGTGGTGACTTAATACAGAGTTATAAGATGATCAGAGGAATCGATAAATTAGACTATAACAAGTTTTTTAAAATACAGCCATCTACAATAACACGAGGGCATAGCTACAAGCTGACTAAAGAGAGGTCCAGGTCAGATATTAGGAAATATTTTGTTAGTCAGAGAGTGGTGTCTGCTTGGAATGCATTGCCAGGGGAGGTAGTGGAGGCAGGGACAGTTAATGCATTTAAGAATAAACTGGATGCGCATAGCTTTTAGAGCAAGGTGATGTAAATGTATCTGGTTGTATACAGACTCTGCAGGGTCTTCTAAACCAGTATAAAGACGTTAAGTTAAGTAAGTTAGCAGGCAACACCAGAAAGACAAGAGACAGTCGGCTTTAGAGAACCATTGCAGTAGACCTTTGGGTTGGATCAGCTCAACTAGTATTATACATGATTCATGGGGATAATGTTTCAGTTAAATGGCCGTGATACATTCCAGGAATACTTGTAAATGGTGTGTCTTTGTTTTGAATGCTTTTGGTGGCTTGGGTTTAAGTCAGCCTATGCTACACACCTGATCTGACCAGTGCGTACATTTTATTGTACAATGTATGTTTGTGTGCTTATACACACACATACATACATACACATACACACGCACGTACGCACTCACGAACGCACGCACGCATACACGCACACACACATACACACATACATACGTACATACACATACATACATACATACACATACATACATACATACATGCATACACATACATACATACATACATACATACATACACACACACACACATACATACATACATACATACATACATACATACATACATACACACACACATACATACATACATACATACATACATACACACACACACACACTCATACATACATACATACATACATACATACATACATACATACATACATACATACATACATACATACATACATACATACATACATACATACATACATACATACATACATACATACATACATACATTATTCCCGTCGCCCACCTGCTCATCCAGATTCCCTTGGTATTATTCTTAATAATTCGTTTTACTGTGTAGTTACTGCATGGCTATCCTATTCTTATTTGGAAGGCTTCTGATTTTGCTAGTCTGTCAGTCATCACATTTCCTGGTACCCGCTATGTCCAGGGATCCATTGCAAGGTGATGTTAATCAACTGGCCTGTGATTATGTTGATGATCGCCCTCACCACAAGAATATCTCCATTTTGTTGTGTGGGGTGCGATTCAGCACCTCTAGAAAGGACTTGCAATCACTTAAATTCACAATATCTATCGGCACCAATGTTCTTAGGTTAAACTGTTTGTGTAAACTCTCAACTGCTGGTTTTATAGCCTCGGCCTCCACTTCATTGTCTGAATGGTTATCGCCACATGAATCATAAAACTCATATATGAACCTATTCGTGTATATCATATGGATACCATACCATTGAATCGAGGTAGGTTTGAATGCTGATCCATCAGAATATACAAGGCTGCCGATTCCGTGTAACTACTGAAGACTGTTTCCAAGGCGCGAGGAGCTATTGCGTTTGTGCGCTTATCATGTACTGAGCATCACAAACACCTTCTTCTAAACGAAGCCCCAGTACAAAGTACGAAGAGTGTTCAAATGAAACCGGACCTAACTACAACAAGTGAATTTACGTGCGATGCGCATGATGATGTCACCTCTGGTATAAACAGCACATACCAACCGTCAAGTTTGCAAACTTGCATTAAACTCTGACTCATAGTTTTCTCAGCATACCGTTGAAAACATGGCGGGTGTGATACGGAATCCGTCTAGAGTTGATCAACGAGCGGTGATTCGGTTTCTAACAGCTGAAGGACGTCGACCAGTTAACATTCATTGCAGAATGCAGGCAGTGTATATTGACAAAAGTGTGCCAAAGACAACAGTGAAGAACTGGACAACGATGTTTAAAGAAGGACATGAGTCAACAAAAGATCTTCCGAGACCAGGTCAGGCGCCAATTGTTGCGCCAGAAGATGCCATCGCCAAAATTGATGCAGCAATTCGGGTGGACCGCTGCCGGAGCTTCCGTTTGCTAGCAGAGGAATTCGCTGTGTCGCCATGAACAGTTCAAATGGTGATTAGAAAGAAACTGAGGTATCGAAAGGTGTTCACAGTGGGTGAAGTTTGCTTATCAGCTCCACAATTTGTATAAGCGAGTTTCTTCATTAAGTTTAATGGCTTAGTTGCTTTAACTCTACGATTGCAGATGTGGCTCCCCAATTTCAACTGTTTGCTCAGTGTTATCCCAAAGAAATTGAAGTATCCCCTTTTACTAATTCCCCATTCATTTTGATATTAATAGATCTCTCTCCGTTTTGATGACTGCAGGAGAAGATAGTTTATACGGTTTTATCCTGTGTATAAATCTTTATTTTCCACAGTTCGCGGTATACTGAAATTATGAGCAGCGTTCTGTTGATCTTGGCCTTTGCCGAAATGGGATATTTCTCCGTGGTCCAAATGGCGAGATCATCAGCAAACAATGCCTTCGACACATTTAGATGTTTAGTGAGGTCATTTATATAGATGAGGAAAAGGGTGCAGCTTAGAGGAAAACCGCGTGGCAGTCTTTTTCAGCGTTCTTTTACTTGATGTTACACCTGCAAAGTTGCTATCCATGCTTCTGTTGGTCAGAAAAGCCTGTATCCATTTAATCATCTTTCTTTCGATTCCCATTTTTCTCATTTTCATCAAAAGTCCCATTCCTTCAGACCCTGTCATATCCCTGCTGGAGATCGATGAACACTGCCAATGTGCCATTTCCTTCTTGGAATCCATTCATCACAGGCTGTGTAAACCGTAAGAGTGGATCATCCGTGATGTGTATACGCCTGAACCCTTGCTGGTTTATATCATGGATATTATTGTTTTTCCAGCCCCCAGTATAGTCTGTTGTTTGTCATTCTTTTAACCAGTTAGCCTAAAAAGGAGGCAGGGGACACAAGTCTATAGCTTCCATGTTCTTCTGACTGTTTCCAGTTCCCCAGTAGGGGTTTAAAAGTTGCTGATGACCATATTGATGGCAGGTGTCTCTCGTCTCGTGTTCTGTTGAAAACCCATAAAAGCAACTCGTTTGCCTTTGTTGCTAATTTGCTTTTCATTTGTTTTTAACTCATTCTGGTCATGGTGCTTTATTTGTGGCCAGTTCCGTCATCGTCGTATTCAGTTGATGCCGATGTAAGTGTTTTTGATGGCAGCTATGTTGATTGAGTCGATGTTGAATAATTCCTTTCAACGTGCTTTATCTAGTATATATCTTAGTTGTGCTTTATTTACTCAGATGTAAAGTTTGTTAATTAAAGATCTCAGCTTTCTTAGTGTTTGATACTATTTCGTCCGCAGTTTCTCTTGTCACTGGTGTTGTGTTTGACATTCTTTTGCTCTCTTCAAGGCTGCTCAGCAACCTTCACGCCGTATTCCTTTCTTTTTTAGATCCAGCTTTATACAATTTTCTTACCAACTCTCTCGGTTGCTTTGTTAAGTGATACACATTACCTTTGCCATCCAGCTAATGTACTTTGTTTTATAGGTGTTTATGCGAATTTTTTTACATTCTTCCTGGCCTCGCTTCTCTTTTTGACGGCTGCAGCCAACTCTGGGTTCCATTACGGTGTATATTTCCTGTACGTGCTTTGTGGGAAACATTTCTTTGCAACTGTTAAAATGGTGTCAAATATTTGTTTGAAAGCTGTATTGATGTCATCATTTTTACGTATTTGACTAAACTCAGTTTTACGTATTTGACTAAACTCAGTTTTACGTATTTGACTAAACTCAGCATCAGTTTCCCATACATAGCAAGCTCACTCAGCCTTACTGAAATTCCCTGATGGTTTTTCCCGAACCATCATATCCTTCTGTTATGTTTCAATAATTGTTAGGATATGACGACGATCGCTTCCAACAACTCCCAAGACTTTAGTGATGGTGTTTTCTACCAAGTAAGCTGATACGAGTGTCAGATCGGGTTGGTTAGTACTGCGCATGTTCTATACAAAAGGGTTGGTGGTTTTCGGACTCTGAAGTAGTGTACGGTTTGTGCCATTACACAACTCTTCTACCTCTAGGCCTCTGATAAAACTGACGGTATCCAAGCTGGCATGTGAGCATTGAAATCTCAGACTAACAATGTTTTCTTTGACGAAGGTTACAATTTTAGTAATCACATTTTTACGTTGGCTGGCAGTAAATGTTATGTAGTATGTATTTCGTCTTATCTATCCCCTATAGCTGTATTGTCTGAGGACCAATATCCTCCACAGGATTGCTGTTCGCAATGACATGAGGTATCAGTCTGGACAGTGGCCATAATGCCACGGCATTTGCTGCATTCACGCTTACACTACGTGTAACCGGTGATGTTAATTAATTTTTGTGGTAGTATCGTTTCGTGGAGAAGGGCTATGTTGATTTGATGGTCATGTAGCATTTTGGTCAGCTCAGTTCTCTTGTTTTGTGCTCTGGCAATATTAAGTAGTGTGGTGAGGTTCCATATTTTGCAGAGAACAAAACCTTGTTATTACTAGGTGTGTTAAAATGAAACTGGACCAATGAAGGACGTGTGTAAACGCAACAATATGCGCCTGATCTGGTCTAGGAAGATCTTTCGTTTACTCACGTCCTTCTTTAAACATCGTTGTCCAGTTCTTCACTGATGTCTTTGACACACTTTTGTCACCGTACACTTTCTGCAATGAATCTCAACTGGTCGACATCCTTCATCTGTTAGAAACCGAATCACCACTCGCTGATCAACTCTAGACGGATTCCGTATCACACCCGCCATGTTTTAAACGGTCTGCTGATGAAACTATGAGTCGGAGGATAATGAAGTTTTGCAAATTTTACGGTCGGTATGTGCTGGCCACACCAGAAGTGACGTCATCATGCGCATCGCACGTATGTTCACTTGTTGCAGTTTGGCCCGGTTTAATTTGAACACGCCTCGTATACCCACATTTCGAAGGTCTTAATACTCTCTTCAAACTTGTTATTCAGTGTCCATTTTTTTGTCCAATAAAGTAGGGACAATTCTCATTTTCACATTATGATTTATCTGTTTGGATGTTAATAAGTGTCGCATGTTGCCGAATACCATTTTGCATACCTATTCTCTTACTGATTTTTAAAAAAATTACAAATGTCTTCTTCCGTTATTACATGACCTAGATAGGAGAAACTCTGTACCTGCTCCAGGAATTGATCTTTTTATTTTTATATGCATAAATGGTTTCTTGTCACGTCTCTCAAGTATCATAGTCTGTGTGTTCACGAATATCTGGGGTATGTAAAGAGTCATGTGGGCCGGATGACATATGTGGATTTGTTAATATGGATGTGGGGCATACTATTCTATGGATTCATCGCTGTAGTAACTACTTGGGATTACATTTGTCACTTAGAAGACGTTGGAAGGGCTTGACTTGAGACTTGACTTGATAACCGACTTGGAACTTGACTTAACCCTTAGATGTACTTGGCTGGAGTCTTGATGTGTCACGATAACTGAAGACTTGAGACTCGACATAAAACTTAGATGTACGTGACTTGGCATGATGAATGAAGACTTGAGACTCGACTTAAGACATAGATGTACGTGACTTGGCATGATAAATGAAGACCAGATTCGGCTTGAGATTTAGACTTGACTTGCAGCGGGACTTAAATTTTGTTAGGATCAATTAAGACTTGATCAGTCTCTTGCTGAAGATGACGTAAGATTTTACTTCTACTAGAACGCAGATGTTTGCTATGGGACTACTTATACAAATTTGTCACTACAGGTTTTAATTAGCATTTTGGTAACGGATTCTTTCACAACATATGCGATTTGAGGCCTTTGTTATGCTCTCATGCGACATCACCTTGCCAGGACTCGCTTCTATCCTCGCCTTCAACCTCATATAAATACTTCTCTGCTTCTGCTTCGTCTTCAAGACACACACAAAAACTAGCTGATATCTTTAACGAATCAGGGTTTATGTTTACGTGTGGGCTGCAACAGCTTTAGTTACCTGGCTAGAGTTTGCTCCAACTTATACAACATCCTGGAGGCAATATATAAACATATTTATGTTGCAGTGGAACGTTTCTTAAATTGCCCTGTGTTTCTAAGTCCATATAGATGTGACACTTTCTGACATCCAAACAGAAAAATCATAAATAGTCAGCATGGGTTTACTAGAGGGAGATCGTGCTTAACAAATCTATTAGAATTCATGGATGAGGTTAATAAAATGATAGATAAAGCGTAGCCGGTGGATGTTATTTATCTAGATTTTGCAAAGATCTTTGATAGAGTACCTCATCAAAGATTATTTCGAAAGTTAAAATCACATGGAATAGGTGGGGAGGTTGCCGAATGGATTGAAAGTTGGTTAACAGGAAGAAGGCAGAGAGTGGGCATTAATAAGGAGTACTCTGAGTGGTGTGAAGTAAAAAGTGGAGTGTCACAGGGCTCGGTTTTGGGATCAATTTTGTTCTTGAGATATATTAACCATTTAGACATTGCTGTGGGATTCATGATTGCAAAAATTGCTGATGACACAAAACTATGCAGTAGTGTCTCATCGAAAGCAGAAGTGGATATATTGAGGTCGGATTTAGATAAAATTCGAAAATGATCTGAGAGCTGGAAAATAGAGTTTAATGTAGATAAATGTACAGTCATCCACATTAGTAAATCCAATATGAAACATAAGTACGGAATGGGCGAGAACAATATTTGAATGATAGAAAAGGGAAGGTACATGGGGGTTATAATAGATCATAAAGGTAAGGTGAGTGAGCGAGCAAGTCCAGGTAGCAGTGAAAAGGCAAATGCAATGTTAGGTATGATAAAAAGAAGCATTAAACATAGGAACAAGGAAGTGATAGTCAAACTGTATAAAGCATTAGTTAAATCTATATTGGAGTACTGTGTACAGGTGTGGAGTCCTTATCGTAGAGGAGATTCAAGCATGCTGGAAAGGAAAAAAAGACGACAAAGCTGATAGTGGGATTCCAGAATTACAGTTATGAGGAAAGAGTCAGAAAAACCAGCCTACATTGTCTAGAAAAGAGAAGAATTCTACGTGACTTAATACAGGTTTATAAGATAATCAAAGGAATGGATAAATTAGACTAACAAGTTTTTTTCAAAATACAACCACTTACAAGAACAAGAGGGCATAGCTACAAATTAACCAAAGAAAGGTCCAGATTAGATATTAGGAAATAGTTTTTTAGGCAGAGAGTGGTAAATGCTTGGAATGCATTGCCACAGGAAGTAGTGGAGGCAGGGACAGTTAATGCATCTAAGAATAGATTGGATGCGCATAGATTTTAGAGCAAGGAAATGTAAATGAAACTGGTTGTATACAGACTCGGCAAATTCTTCTAAACCAGTATAAAGACGTTAAGTTAAGTTAAGTTAACGTTAATCTGTAATTTACCATGAAGAAACAGTTTTCAAGTGGAGATGAAGATGCCGCACATAGGATGAGCTGACAGCATTTAGCGACTCATAGCTGGCTGTTTGCATCAGAGTTAGCGAACCAGAGCTGGCCAAAACCTTTATCAAACTCCAAGAGGCGGCCCTGGAAACAGGTTGTACTAGTCTAGGATTGCTAATAGAATATGGATCGCAGTAGGAAGGCAACCCTAGTACACAAAAAACAATCAGTAAAAACAGGATATGTCGGACCGAAAGGCGCAGAAATGGCAGCCTAAGTGTAATCAACGACACAACGTCGCAACGTCCTTTGCAGAACTAACGCTGAAGAAGATGAAGTTACATAAGTGGTTTATTAAACGGCGTTCTATGGACTGGACCCATGCATACACGGACGGTTCTGTAACAAACACTACACAGAACGTAGGGGCAGGAGCATTTCTGAACCTACCAAATGGCAGAAAAATAACACTGTCATTCGCTACTGGAAAATACACAAGCAATTTCAGAGCGGAGGCAGGGGCACTGAGGGCGGCAGTGGAAGAAATGGTGACAGGTAAAAGGAATGAAAGCCATATAGTCCTGCTTACAGATGCCCTGGCCGTAGTCACAGCACTGAAAAGCCAGAAAAATACCGAGCTTAATGATTTAAGAGCAGTACTCTGTCAACTATGCCAGCAGTCCGCACCGAAAAGGGTAGTGGTACAGTGGGTTCCATCTCACTGCAACATCCAAGGCAACGAGGAGGCAGACAGACTGGCAAAAGAAGGTGCAAGACTACCACAACCGGATACTAGTATGACATACGAAGAGTCAAAACGGCTTATTAGAGCTAGATACATGACCAAAGGGGAAACCGAACATACTGGCTACACCAAAAACGATGCCTATTACCAGTTGAACAGAAGAGAGCAGGTCGTGGTCTTCAGACTTCGCACTGGCCACAATAGACTGAGGTACCACCTATTCAACAAATTGAAGATAGGGGGCACTGACGAATGCCCATGTGGTACCGGGAAAATGACCGCTAAACATTTGCTGCAAAACTGCCCGACATACGAGGATCAGAGAGTGCAGATGTGGCCATCACCAGTGGCAACACTAGACAAGCTCTATGGCAGTGTCGACAGCCTCAGGATGACGGCTGCTTTTTTCGAAAACATTAAGGTTGATGTCTGACTGCGTACGATGAAGAAGAAGAAGAAGAAGAAACGGCGTTCTGAGAGTCCGTTCATGAATCGATCAGACAGGAATCAATTCATCTAACCTAAATGTGTATATAGAATGTCAGCATAGTCAATCCGAAGAACCACTGTGGAATAGACTGTAAACCTTTGTGATAAGAAAGCTGTAAACAAGGCAGCGTAATTATGTTTTATTCAAATCATTTAAATCAAGGTAGCCAACAAGACATCAAATAAAAACAAATAAACAAAAGAAAACAACATAAAATAAGGAATTTCTATTGTGTGAAGATACTCGTGCTCAGTTTTTCACTCTTGACGACGCTTCACTGTTAACAGGGTACAGTGGCTCTTCTTATATTCCGAAGCGTACTAATGAAAGAAAACCTTGATCTTCCTTGCTGTAGTGTAACGCGAGGCTTCTAAGTAAGCTCACCACGATGGGGATCACAGCTTCGATCCTTACCTCGTTTGCTAATTTATTGTAAACCAGCGCTTTTTTCAATGTGAGGTGGGATCTTGGTCAGTATGTGTGTCACCTAATCCTTGCGTGAGGTGGAGTTTTGCTTAGTATGTTTCACTTGCCCCTGACGTAATTCCAGATCTTGGTCAGCATGTTTCACTTGCCCCTGACGTAAGTCCGGATCTTGGTCAGCATGTTTCACTTGCCCCTGACGTAAGTCCAGATCTTGGTCAGCATGTTTCACTTGCCCCTGACGTAAGTCCAGATCTTGGTCAGCATGTTTCAGTTGCCCCTGACGTAAGTCCAGATCTTGGTCAGCATGTTTCACTTGCCCCTGACGTAAGTCCAGATCTTGGTCAGCATGTTTCACTTGCCCCTGACGTAAGTCCAGATCTTGGTCAGCATGTTTCAGTTGCCCCTGACGTAAGTCTATATCTTGGTCAGCATGTTTCACTTGCCCCTGACGTAAGTCCGGATCTTGGTCAGCATGTTTCACTTGCCCCTGAAGTGAGGTTAGGTCCTGGTCAGCATGTTTCACCTGCCCCTGAAGTGAGGTTAGGTCCTGGTCAGCATGTTTCACCTGCCCCTGGCATACGTTTGGACCTTAGTCATTATGTTTCACCTGATTGTAGCGTGAGGTGGGGGCTTTGTTAATATTGCTGCACACGACTGTGACGTGAGATCGAGATTTGATTAGTGTATTCCTCTTACCCCTGTCGTTAGGTGGGGTCTAGATCAAAATGTTTCAGCTGATCCTGTAAGGGACGGTCAAGTCAATTCACACTGTTATCATGTTGTAAATGGCGGCTAAGTCCAGGCACTCTGCGAGCATGGTGTAAAGGTTGGCTAAATCAAGTCACACAATGTTGTAAAGGACAGCTAAGGCGTGTCGGGTAATGTTATAAAGTGCGACAAAGTCCAGTCACTAAGAGAGCATGTTGTAAAGGGCGGCTAAGTCACGTTCCGTTGAGAGCATGTTGTAAAGTGCGATTAAGTCAAGTCACGTTCAGAGCATGTTGTAAAGTGCGACTAAGTCAAGTCACGCTGAGAGCATGTTGTAAAGTACAGCTAAATCCAGCGAGATTCCAGAGTTACGATACGCAGACGACACAGTGATACTATCAAGAAGTGCAGAAGGTATAGAGCAGTTACTTTCAGCCGTTAATGGACATAGTAAAGATCAAAACCTGTTCATAAATATAAATAAAACAAAGATAATGACCACAGACAAAACACAATGTCAGCATAAATTTACAGTGGGTGGTGAGGAAATGGATCAGGTCACACATTTTGAATATCTGGGCTCCAGAGTTGACAAAAATGGCGACTGCTCGAAAGAAATCAGAAGACTAGCTATGGCAATGCAGAGACTGAACAGCCTGAAGAAATTATGGCAGGGCACCAACAAAACGATAAAAGTGAAAGTCTTGAGAGCTTGTGTTTTTCCTGTGGCAGCTTATGGTTGTGAATCATGGACGATTACTAAAACTTCTAGACAAAGAATCGAATCCTTCGAGTCAAAATGTTACAGAAAGATCCACATAATACCCTGGATAGAGAAAAAAACAAATGCAGACATTCGGCAAGAATTGAGCATAGAGGAGAACTGGTTTATCAATTCCATTTTGGCTAGAAAATGCAAGTACTTTGGTCACATTAAGAGACACAATGGTCTTGAGAGAACGGCGATGGAAGGTATGGTGCCAGGCAAAAGAGGAAGGGGTAGACCAAGAAGACGATGACACCAAGATATCCAGGAATGCGTGAGTATGACTGTGGCGGAGGCTGGTGTTTTGGCAAGGGAACGAGTTTCTTTCAGACAGACTGTGATGGGAGCGACGTTCTACAAAGGACATGCTACATGATGATGATGATGATATTTATATATAATTGATATCCATAATTTATGTCGTTTAGTTCTTTATATGTATTTAGATGGGGGTCGCTGTAGTTAAAAAGGTTAAGGCACTCGCCTCTCACAGTGATTAACGGAAAGGGGGGGGGGGGCGATCGAATCCCGCAAGCTTCAAGCGAACCCCTCGGCTGCCTTGTGAAATACCTGTTTACGGGAATGGCTTCGGGAGTAAACCCTGAGAAAAAATATGTATCGTGTGCTATCTCCAGTCGTCTCGATAATGTCTTGCCACTGGCCAAAGGTAGAACAGGACAAGAGAGTGCAAATGGCAAAAGGCAGAGTTTCTTCTTCACTTTAATATAAATCACCGCGCAAGTCACCCATTTCATCGAATACAGTAAGAGAAAATAATGTCCACACGGCGAAACAAAGAGAGTGGTCTTCATCACATGTGACGGACTAACATCAACATCTATTTAGTTATAATTATTATTTGTATTACTGGTTATATCATAAATCTGAAACAAATTTGTCCATCATTTACAAGACCTCGGATTATCATTTAGTGGATTGCCATTTATCATTTATGGGGAGATGAGACTAACGTCCGGTCAGGCAAAACCTACTGTTCAGGGGGTCGATGTGGTCGAGATGAGATGAACAGAAACGATGGGTGATCGAATCCAGAAAGTTTTAAGGGAGTCCTGGTTTTAAGGGAGGTGAGGCCAAAGTGACTTTCTTCTGAGTTACCTCCAATTGAAGAGGAACTGAGACGCTAGTCCAGTCAGGCACTGACTAGGACATTGCGTTTGGGTCAGGCACAATACACTGACCAAGACCACAATCTCTCTTCCATGGAGCCTTCCCTGGAAACATACTGTTTTCAAGGCAGCCTGGCTGACAAGATAATGATCAAGCCATGCAGATGAAGCCAGGCATAGCACAATCGCACGAGGGACCGCGGTCTACCTTGATCAGCAAGCTCGGGATGTGAGGAAAGCTACTACAACCCGCCACTTAACCTTCTTTTCAGGGCTCACAAAAGGGTCAACTTACTCATTGAGGGCATTCAACAACAACAACAACAACAACAACAACAACAACAACAACCTCCAGTCATCTTGATTTATGTCTTGTCATTGGTACAAGGTAGCTTGAGACCAGACAGTGAGGTTGATGTCCAGCCCAGTCTCTTCCTCACTATAATCCAAATACTGCTCAAGTTACACTATCAAGACAAAACCGTTTGATGATGTCGCCATCATGGCTTGCGATTGGTAACTAACTAACTAACTAACAAACTAACTAACTAACTAATTGAGTAACTAACTAATAACTAACGAATTGAGTAACTAACAAACTAATTAACTAACTAATTGAGTAACTAACTTACTAACTAACTAACTAAATAACTAACTAGCTAATTGAGTAACTAACTAACTAACTAATTGAGTAACTAACTTACTAACCAACTAACTAACTAACTAATTGAGCAACTAACTTCCTAACTAATTAACTAATTGAGTAACTAACCTACTAACTAACTAAATAAATAACTAACTAGCTGACTAACTGACTCACTGAATGGCTACCTAACTGACTAACTGATCATTCAATGTTAGTCAGGGTCAAGCGAAATATACTGACCAAAAACCCCCCACCTCCATTCCTAGCAATTCATCCTGACTGTTTCTCTGCAGTCTGTCTAACTAGGTGAATGATCGACGTGTTTCCAGTAGTAGTGAGCGTCCCGCAGAGGAAGCCAAGCGTAGCACAACAGCTTGGAGGACCCCGGTTCCTCTTTTATAGCTATTTAACGCGATTTTCAGGGCCCAGAAAAGAGTAAACTTACTCATCGTTGATATTAAACCACAACAACCATTATATTTATCATTTATTGATCGTTATCTATATAAATAAATTACAACATTTGTTTCTTCTTCTTCTTCTTCTTCTTCTTCTTCTTCTTCTTCTTCTTCTGCGTGCAGGCATTTTGGTGATGCTAGATCTGCAGTCCCGTCGCTAGGACAAGTCCACAGTCCTCTCCATATCCGGGTGGCAGCCCTACAGTTTTCTCCAGGTCCGGGTGGCAGCCGCACAGTCCTCTCCAGGTCCGGGTGGCAGCCCCACAGTCCTCTCCAGGTCCGGGTGGTAGCCCCACAGTCCTCTCCAGGTCCGGGTGGCAGCCCCACAGTCCTCTCCAGGTCCGGGTGACAGCCCCACAGTCCTCTCCAGGTCCGGGTGGCAGCCCCACAGTCCTCTCCAGGTCTGGGTGGCAGCCCCACTGCTTCTGCGTCATCTCGGCTATCTCTGACCAGGTTAACCATCGTTGGTCACTGTATGCTGGGTAGTTATGTAGGATGAATTCAAGAAATCAGAACTCCGGTTCCTCATGGGCAGTAACTCGTGTATAATATCTTGAGCCGTCGTATGCCACCCAATAGTCTGCAACGGCCTGTTCTCAAGCGAAAAATTGTGGTTTGTTTGGTGTCCTGGAGCTAGTGAATTGGGCCAGGTATGTTGGTCACGTCCATGTCTTTCTTTCATTCTAAGTTGCACTGATTGTGGATTTTAGTTTTTGTCTATCCTTAAGATACTGTAATTCCACGATGTGAAGGTAGCCACTGAAGAGCAGCTGTTGAGGTTTTGGGGGATTTTGTTGAGCTTTAATCTTATTTATTTTGGAAACAAGAACAGCCAGACTGAAAAAGAAAGAAGAGACATAACCCTGAGGTGCATTGCGAAAAACTATCCAAGCAATGACTGGACCCATGCGTACACCGACGGTTCTGCAACAAATACAACACAGAATGGAGTGGGAGGGGTATTTCTGAGCCTAACAAACGGTAGAAAAATAACACTGTCAGTGGCAACTGGAAAATTCTCTTCAGAGCAGAGGCAGAGGCACTGAAGGCTGCAGTAGAAGCAATGCTCACAGGCGAAAGCAATGAAAGCCAGATAGTCCTGTTTACAGATGCCCTGGCCGTGGTTACAGCACTAAAAAGCCAGAAAAATACTGAACTTAATAATTTAAGAGCAGTACTCTGTCAACTATACCAGCAGTCCGCACCAAAAAGAGTAGTGGTACAGTGGGTTCCATCCCACTGTAACATTCAAGGCAACGAGGAGGCAGACAGACTGGCAAAAGAAGGTGCAAGGTTACAAAAACCAGATTCTAGTGTGACCTACGAAGAGTCTAAAAGGTTTATTAGGGCCAGATACATGGCCAAATGGGAAACAGAGCATACTGGCTATACAAAAAATGATGCTTATTTCCAGTTTAACAGAAGAGAGCAGGTCGTGGTCTTCAGACTCAACAAATGCCACAACAGACTGAGGTATCATCTATTCAATAAACTGTAGATAGGGGGTACTGACGAATGTACTTGTGGTACAGGGAAAATGACGGCTGGACATATGCTGCAAAATTGCCCGACATACAAGGACCAGAGAAAGCACATGTGGCCATCACCAGTGCCAACACTAGACAAGCTCTATAGCAGTGTCTACAGCCTCAGGGTGACAGCTGCTTTTCTCGTACAAATTCAAGTTGACGTCTGACAGCGTACGAAGAAGAAGAAGAAGAAGAAGAAGAATAAGAAGAAGAAGAAGAAGAAGAAGAAGAAGAAGAAGAAGAAGAAGAAGAAGAAGAAGAAGAAGAAGAAGAAGAAGAATCTGATTTTCCGCAGCATTTGATCATTTCTGTTGCCTAATATTGTTTTTAATAGTTGTCTGCAATCTGGGAATAATACCATCTGAGTGTGCGTGTGTCTGTCGGATCTACTGAACATTCTTAGTGCGTGTAGGCTATAGACTCTGACATATAATTGTAAGAGATCTTTCCAGTAGGGCAAACCGTATGTGTTCCATTGTTGTATTGTACGAAGATGCCTCATGCACCATCCTTTTTTACGCCCTCTGCGTATCCATCTGTGTATACGTAAGTGGGTCCTTAGCGTTGTATTTATCTTCAATGAGCTAAGGTTTTTAGGTGGGCAGCCCGGTGATATTTTTCTTCTTCTTCTTCTTCTTCTTCTTCTTCTTCTTCTTCTTCTTCTGCGTTCATTCTCAATCTCCCGCTACCAAGCCCTGAACAGGGCTTTGCAAGTATCAGGATGTAGTCCGGAGAACGGATTTGCGCTGTGTCGCTAGTTTACAATTTGACTGCGATATTTGCACCTTTCGGTCCGACACATCCGTCTTCGGCAGGGATATTTTTTTTAATTCCTGGAAACTCCGTAGGGAATGAGCTGTTTGTTTTCACGACAGTAATGTGGTTTCTAGTAGTTAGACAGCGTTTCCATTTCTGTACATTATTTTGGGTGAATGTTTTCGTGGGGGTGATACAGGTGTTTTGGGTTATGTCTGCAAACTTGACACAGAGGGAATCGAACCCGATGCGTTGGGACTGTGAAATCCGAGCGAGTGTCACCCCTAGGTCATGTAGTCTCCTTATTAAACATACTCTCAGCGTGACTTGACTTAGTCACCCTTTACAACATGCTCTCAGCGTGATTTGACTTAGTCACCATTTACAACATGTTCTCAGCGTGACTTGGCTTAGACGCCCTTTACAACATACTCTCAGCGTGCCTTGACTTGGACACCCTTTACAACATGCTCTCAGCATGACTTGACTTAGACACTATTTATGACATGCTCTCGGCGTTACTTGAGCCAGTTTTTGGTCAAATGTTGAAGTTTGGCTTGTAAAGGATTATTTGGCGTGCGTATCAGTTTCTAGCTGTCAGTCCCAGTTTCGGTGAACTCTCTCCAGGTATATATAATGTTGTTGTTAATATTATTCATAGTTGTTGGTTAATGTTGTTGGTTAATGGTGTTGTTAATATCATTCATTGTTGTTGGTTAATGTTGTTGGTTAATGGTGTTGTTAATATCATTCATTGTTGTTGGTAAATGTTGTTGTTAATATCATTCATTGTTGTTGGTTAATGGTGTTGTTAATATCATTCATTGTTTTTGGTTAATGTTGTTGGTTAATGGTGTTGGTTAATGTTGTTGTGAATATAATTCATTATTGTTGGTTAATGTTGTTGTTGATATCATTCATTGTTGTTGGTTAATGTTGTTGGTTAATGGTGTTGTTAATATAATTCATTATTGTTGGTTAATGTTGTTGTTAATATCATTCATTGTTGTTGGTTAATGTTGTTGGTTAATGGTGTTGTTAATATCATTCATTGTTGTTGGTTAATGTTGTTGTTAATATAATTCATTGTTGTTGGTTAATGGTGTTGTTAATATCATTCATTGTTTTTGGTTAATGCTGTTGGTTAATGGTGTTGGTTAATGTTGTTGTTAATATAATTCATTATTGTTGGTTAATGTTGTTGTTGATATCATTCATAGCCAGTAGCAAGAGAAATGATGACTAGAGTTTTTATCTCAAAGAGCTCAGAAAGCTAATTTTCACGTAAAACTCAACGTTTACTATCTTTATGTTTTCTAAATTATGTAAGTGAACTTCATGGTCACTCGTGGTGTCGTCGCAACTTTCAGAGAGACTGTTTAATTTATTAAATGCGTTTTCATAGTCTAAAGCGCGGTATATAGTGATGAGTTTCCATTCCACACTTTGTTCAACTATTATTCGAAATATAGCCTTTTCGTGATTTGCATTGTATCTATTTTACCGAAAGCATGCTTGATCGTCTTTCAGCTTCTTTTTGTCTATATCGTCTTTTCATCTCTCTATCTCTCTAGTATAATCTTAATAAAAAATGTCAGTTCTTGAAAATAATTATTCTCTAAAATGTGTAAGCTGTTGCAGATTTGCCATCTCTGACAACTTGACTAAACAGTCTTCCTTCTATTTATTTCTTCTCTATCACAAACTTAACAAAGTAATATGTATATCCTCTGTTAAAGTATTACTATCTGATTTGATTTCTTCTACTAAGAAAAGGTTCATAAAAACGTTCGACGCGTCTCTTATCTGCTTATTTCTGTTGGCAAACAAATTCCGTTTCTAATCTTTAATAAGGAGACTGCGTGGCAAAGGGGTGAAACTCTCTCGGTTTTCACAGTCCCAGCGCACCGGGTTCGATTACCTCCGTGTCAAGTTTGGCAGACACTTCGTTTTTTTCTCGGGCGATTGCTCCTCCACCTACGGAAAGTAATGGGAACCTACCGTACTGTGCACTTGTCAAGAAACTTACAGCAGCCAAATAGGTGGCGGTTGTAAGAAGCAACGTTCTGTAAAGGCCATGATACTACAAATAAAAAAATTCAAAATTTAATAAAAACATTGAACTGATTACACTATCATGTTAGTTACTGTGCACAAGTAATTTATATTTCGTTTAGCTATAGCTCCCATTTACTATCTTGCTAATTAATCAATATATCTCCTTTTTTGTCTGTTCTGGTTCTCTGACCTATTTTTAAGAAAAATTCAGTATACATTTCCATAGCCCTAACTCTAAAGTTCTCGATATGCTCCTTTCTAAACAAGTATATTTTTTTCATTTTCTTTTATCTTAGCTATAGTGTTACTATGGTTCTTGTTCGAAGAGGTTTTACTATTAGCTTTTGAAGACCTCCTGACAACAGTCAAAAGATGGAATCTCACTTGGCACTGCCACATATCAAGGTCAAATGGTCTTGCAAATATTACCCTACACGGGAAAGTGCAAGGTGGGTGACGAGGATGTCGTCAAAAAAAGCGGTGGGAGGACAACATAAAGAATGGACCAAACTCCGATCAGAAAAGGCACAGGCAGAGGCCGCTGACAAAGAGAGAGATGGCGTGGGGTTGTGGGAGAATAAGGGAGAATAGTGGTGGCCTTCCCAGTCACCATTGGTGTCAAACAGGCTTGTTGGCTGGCACCCACCACTCATTAGTATGGTCTTTGCAGCAGTGCACACTGATGATGTACGTGTTGCTGCTACAAGCATTCATATCAGATACAGGAGGCAGGGTCAGCTGTTTATCCCGATGCCTCTGAAATCTTACACCAAGGTGAGCGAGGCCACGAAGTTGGATTCCCTGTTCGTGGACGATTGCGTCCGTAATACTTGCTCAGAAAAAGATATGCAGTCCCCACCATGGTGGAGTTTTTGTCAGGGTATGAAGTAATAATGGTCTCACGATCAACACTAGGAAACCTGATGTACTCTTCCAGCCTGCCCCTGTAGAAACTACATCGAGCTTAACATTACTGTACAGAACGAATGCCTACAGACAGTCGCTAGCTTCACCTAGGGTTAGCATTCCCTCTTTGATCCCTTCTCCTTAGTCAGTCTGCCCTGCTACAGCCTGTTATCCAGGATCACCGCGTGGAGGTGTAGAAGGGTCTTGGCAGCTCTGGTTCGCTGGCCCTAACGCTAGCAGTCAGCTATGGGTCGCTGACCACTGCAGCCCATGCACTGCTCAGCATCTTGATGCGGAGCGTACCCAAACAGCTGTTTGATGGTGAGCTCACAACAAATGGTAGGGGGGGGGGGCATAGGGGTTTGTCAGAAGAAACGCTACAGAGACTCTTTGAAAATTGTCTCTGAAAAGTTTCAGTATTGATGTCACCTGAGAAGAGCAGCTTGCACAAGACTGTATCACACGGTATCGCAGAGAGTATAGACATTACAGAGGCTCAGGGAAAGCGTGCTGCCGAGGGGGAAAAAACGAACGGACGATTCCATAGGCGGCTCTCTACATGCGTGATTTGTATGTGACAGAATATGCCGTCCCAGGATTGGGCTTTATCTGAGAACACATAACGCAGCAATGGTCTCATGTTGTGGCATCTTCGCTTGTGATAGGCACACCGAGTATTTTTTCTATTTGCTGTAAACACATGCCATGTATTTTCTTTCTGTTGCCAGTGGTCTTCTGTGTCCTCTATTTCTTCTTGTGATTAACTACTTTATTAAAGCACATATAACGTTGTTTGGTCCTCTGACATGGATGCAGTAGGACAAACATGCATCGAAATAATACACATTGGATGTTTTAGGACCACGAGAAAGAGGTCTATGTCGGCGACGATTGATAGAGGAGATCAAGGAAACATTCCAAATGTTCAAAATGTTGCCAGCACTACTCTTCCACCTAGGACAAACCAGAAGTCTACCCATACCCCCTCTCAGCATGCCTCCCACCTATAACAAACCAGAAGTCTACCCATACCCCCTCTCAGCATGCCTCCCACCTAAGACAAACCAGAAGTCTACCCAAACCCCCTCTCAGCATGCCTCCCACCTAGGACAAACCAGAAGTCTACCCATACCCCCTCTAAGCATGCCTCCCACCTAGGACAAACCAGAAGTCTACCCATACCCGCTCTCAGCATGCCTCCCACCTAGGACAAACCAGAAGTCTACCCATACCCCCTCTCAGCATGCCTCCCACCTAGGACAAACCAGACGTCTACCCATACCTCCTCTCAGCATGCCTCCCACCTAGGACAAACCAGAAGTCTACCCATACCCCCTCTCAGCATGCCTCCCACCTAGGACAAACCAGAAGTTTACCCATACCCCCTCTCAGCATGCCTCCCACTTAGGACAAACCAGAAGTCTACCCATACCCTCTCTCAGCATGCCTCCCACCTAAAACAAACCAGAAGTCTACCCACACCCCCTCTCAGCATGCCTCCCACCTAGGACAAACCAGAAGTCTACCCATACACCCTCTCAGCATGCCTCCCACCTAGGACAAACCAGAAGTTTACCCATACCCCCTCTCAGCATGCCTCCCACCTAGGACAAACCAGAAGTTTACCCATACCCCCTCTCAGCATGCCTCCCACCTAGGACAAACCAGAAGTCTACCCATACCCCCTCTCAGCATGCCTCCCACCTAGGACAAACCAGAAGTCTACCCATACCCCCTCTCAGCATGCCTCCCACCTAAGACAAACCAGAAGTCTACCCATAGCCCCTCTCAGCATGCCTCCCACCTAGGACAAACCAGAAGTTTACCCATACCCCCTCTCAGCATGCCTCCCACCTAGGACAAACCACAAGTTTACCCATACCCCCTCTCAGAATGCCTCCCACCTAGGACAAACCAGAAGTCTACCCATACCCCCTCTCAGCATGCCTCCCACCTAGGACAAACCAGAAGTCTACCCATACCCCCTCTCAGCATGCCTCCCACCTAGGACAAACCAGAAGTCTACCCATACCCCCTCTCAGCATGCCTCCCACCTAGGACAAACCAGAAGTCTACCCATACCCCCTCTAAGCATGCCTCCCACCTAGGACAAACCAAAAGTTTACCCATACCCGCTCTCAGCATGCCTCCCACCTAGGACAAACCAGAAGTCTACCCATACCCCCTCTCAGCATGCCTCCCACCTAGGACAAACCAGACGTCTACCCATACCTCCTCTCAGCATGCCTCCCACCTAGGACAAACCAGAAGTCTACCCATACCCCCTCTCAGCATGCCTCCCACCTAGGACAAACCAGAAGTTTACCCATACCCCCTCTCAGCATGCCTCCCACCTAGGACAAACCAGAAGTCTACCCATACCCTCTCTCAGCATGCCTCCCACCTAGAACAAACCAGAAGTCTACCCATACCCCCTCTCAGCATGCCTCCCACCTAGGACAAACCAGAAGTCTACCCATACCCCCTCTCAGCATGCCTCCCACCTAGGACAAACCAGAAGTTTACCCATACCCCCTCTCAGCATGCCTCCCACCTAGGACAAACCAGAAGTTTACCCATACCCCCTCTCAGCATGCCTCCCACCTAGGACAAACCAGAAGTCTACCCATACCCCCTCTCAGCATGCCTCCCACCTAAGACAAACCAGAAGTCTACCCATACCCCCTCTCAGCATGCCTCCCACCTAGGACAAACCAGAAGTTTACCCATACCCCCTCTCAGCATGCCTTCCACCTAGGACAAACCACAAGTTTACCCATACCCCCTCTCAGCATGCCTCCCACCTAGGACAAACCAGAAGTTTACCCATACCCCCTCTCAGCATGCCTCCCACCTAGGACAAACCAGAAGTTTACCCATACCCCCTCTCAGCATGCCTCCCACCTAGGACAAACCAGAAGTCTACCCATACCCCCTCTCAGCATGCCTCCCACCTAGGACAAACCAGAAGTCTACCCATACCCCCTCTCAGCATGCCTCCCACCTAAGACAAACCAGAAGTCTACCCATAGCCCCTCTCAGCATGCCTCCCACCTAGGACAAACCAGAAGTTTACCCATACCCCCTCTCAGCATGCCTCCCACCTAGGACAAACCACAAGTTTACCCATACCCCCTCTCAGAATGCCTCCCACCTAGGACAAACCAGAAGTCTACCCATACCCCCTCTCAGCATGCCTCCCACCTAGGACAAACCAGAAGTCTACCCATACCCCCTCTCAGCATGCCTCCCACCTAGGACAAACCAGAAGTCTACCCATACCCCCTCTCAGCATGCCTCCCACCTAGGACAAACCAGAAGTCTACCCATACCCCCTCTAAGCATGCCTCCCACCTAGGACAAACCAAAAGTTTACCCATACCCGCTCTCAGCATGCCTCCCACCTAGGACAAACCAGAAGTCTACCCATACCCCCTCTCAGCATGCCTCCCACCTAGGACAAACCAGACGTCTACCCATACCTCCTCTCAGCATGCCTCCCACCTAGGACAAACCAGAAGTCTACCCATACCCCCTCTCAGCATGCCTCCCACCTAGGACAAACCAGAAGTTTACCCATACCCCCTCTCAGCATGCCTCCCACCTAGGACAAACCAGAAGTCTACCCATACCCTCTCTCAGCATGCCTCCCACCTAGAACAAACCAGAAGTCTACCCATACCCCCTCTCAGCATGCCTCCCACCTAGGACAAACCAGAAGTCTACCCATACCCCCTCTCAGCATGCCTCCCACCTAGGACAAACCAGAAGTTTACCCATACCCCCTCTCAGCATGCCTCCCACCTAGGACAAACCAGAAGTTTACCCATACCCCCTCTCAGCATGCCTCCCACCTAGGACAAACCAGAAGTCTACCCATACCCCCTCTCAGCATGCCTCCCACCTAAGACAAACCAGAAGTCTACCCATACCCCCTCTCAGCATGCCTCCCACCTAGGACAAACCAGAAGTTTACCCATACCCCCTCTCAGCATGCCTTCCACCTAGGACAAACCACAAGTTTACCCATACCCCCTCTCAGCATGCCTCCCACCTAGGACAAACCAGAAGTCTACCCATACCTCCTCTCAGCATGCCTCCCACCTAGGACAAACCAGAAGTCTACCCATACCCCCTCTCAGCATGCCTCCCACCTAGGACAAACCAGAAGTCTACCCATACCCCCTCTCAGCATGCCTCCCACCTAGGACAAACCAGAAATCTACCCATACCTCCTCTCAGCATGCCTCCCACCTAGGACAAACCAGAAGTCTACCCATACCCCCTCTCAGCATGCCTCCCACCTAGGACAAACCAGAAGTCTACCCATACCCTCTCTCAGCATGCCTCCCACCTAGAACAAACCAGAAGTCTACCCATACCCCCTCTCAGCATGCCTCCCACCTAGGACAAACCAGAAGTCTACCCATACCCCCTCTCAGCATGCCTCCCACCTAGGACAAACCAGAAGTCTACCCATACCCCCTCTCAGCATGCCTCCCACCTAGGACAAACCAAAAGTTTACCCATACCCCCTCTCAGCATGCCTCCCACCTAGGACAAACCAGAAGTCTACCCATACCCCCTCTCAGCATGCCTCCCACCTAGGACAAACCAGAAGTCTACCCATACCCCCTCTCAGCATGCCTCTCACCTAAGACAAACCAGAAGTCTACCCATACCCCCTCTCAGCATGCCTCCCACCTAGGACAAACCAGAAGTTTACCCATACCCCCTCTCAGCATGCCTCCCACCTAGGACAAACCACAAGTTTACCCATACCCCCTCTCAGCATGCCTCCCACCTAGGACAAACCAGAAGTCTACCCATACCCCCTCTCAGCATGCCTCCCACCTAGGACAAACCAGAAGTCTACCCATACCCCCTCTCAGCATGCCTCCCACCTAGGACAAACCAGAAGTCTACCCATACCCCCTCTCAGCATGCCTCCCACCTAGGACAAACCAGAAATCTACCCATACCTTCTCTCAGCATGCCTCCCACCTAGGACAAACCAGAAGTCTACCCATACCCCCTCTCAGCATGCCTCCCACCTAGGACAAACCAGAAGTCTACCCATACCTCCTCTCAGCATGCCTCCCACCTAGGACAAACCAGAAGTCTACCCATACCCCCTCTCAGCATGCCTCCCACCTAGGACAAACCAGAAGTCTACCCATACCCCCTCTCAGCATGCCTCCCACCTAGGACAAACCAGAAGTTTACCCATACCCCCTCTCAGCATGCCTCCCACCTAGGACAAACCAGAAGTTTACCCATACCCCCTCTCAGCATGCCTCCCACCTAGGACAAACCAGAAGTCTACCCATACCCCCTCTCAGCATGCCTCCCACCTAGGACAAACCAGAAGTCTACCCATACCTCCTCTCAGCATGCCTCCCACCTAGGACAAACCAGAAGTCTACCCATACCCCCTCTCAGCATGCCTCCCACCTAGGACAAACCAGAAGTCTACCCATACCCCCTCTCAGCATGCCTCCCACCTAGGACAAACCAGAAGTTTACCCATACCCCCTCTCAGCATGCCTCCCACCTAGGACAAACCAGAAGTCTACCCATACCCCCTCTCAGCATGCCTCCCACCTAGGACAAACCAGAAGTTATCCATACCCCCTCTCAGCATGCCTCCCACCTAAAACAAACCAGAAGTCTACCCATACCCCCTCTCAGCATGCCTCCCACCTAGGACAAACCAGAAGTCTACCCATACCCCCTCTCAGCATGCCTCCCACCTAGGACAAACCAGAAGTCTACCCATACCCCCTCTCAGCATGCCTCCCACCTAGGACAAACCAGAAGTCTACCCATACCCCCTCTCAGCATGCCTCCCACCTAGGACAAACCAGAAGTCTACCCATACCCCCTCTCAGCATGCCTCCCACCTAGGACAAACCAGAAGTTTACCCATACCCCCTCTCAGCATGCCTCCCACCTAGGACAAACCAGAAGTCTACCCATACCCCCTCTCAGCATGCCTCCCACCTAAGACAAACCAGAAGTCTACCCATACCCCCTCTCAGCATGCCTCCCACCTAGGACAAACCAGAAGTCTACCCATACCCCCTCTTAGCATGCCTCCCACCTAGGACAAACCAGAAGTCTACCCATACCCCCTCTCAGCATGCCTCCCACCTAGGACAAACCAGAAGTCTACCCATACCCCCTCTCAGCATGCCTCCCACCTAGGACAAACCAGAAGTACCCATACCTTCTCTCAGCATGCCTCCCACCTAGGACAAACCAGAAGTCTACCCATACCTTCTCTCAGCATGCCTCCCACCTAGGACAAACCAGAAGTTTACCCATACCCCCTCTCAGCATGCTTCCCACCTAAAACAAACCAGAAGTCTACCCATACCCCCTCTCAGCATGCCTCCCACCTAGGACAAACCAGAAGTCTACCCATACCCCCTCTCAGCATGCCTCCCACCTAGGACAAACCAGACGTCTACCCATACCTCCTCTCAGCATGCCTCCCACCTAGGACAAACCAGACGTCTACCCATACCTCCTCTCAGCATGCCTCCCACCTAGGACAAACCAGAAGTCTACCCATACCCCCTCTCAGCATGCCTCCAACCTAGGACAAACCAGAAGTCTACCCATACCTCCTCTCAGCATGCCTCCCACCTAGGACAAACCAGAAGTCTACCCATACCCCCTCTCAGCATGCCTTCCACCTAGGACAAACCAGAAGTCTACCCATACCCCCTCTCAGCATGCCTCCCTCCCACCTAGGACAAACCAGACGTCTATCCATACCCCCTCTCAGCATGCCTTCCACCTAGGACAAACCAGAAGTCTACCCATACCCCCTCTCAGCATGCCTCCCACCTAGGACAAACCAGAAGTCTACCCATACCCCCTCTCAGCATGCCTCCCACCTAGGACAAACCAGAAGTCTACCCATACCCCCTCTCAGCATGCCTCCCACCTAGGACAAACCAGAAGTCTACCCATACCCCCTCTAAGCATGCCTCCCACCTAGGACAAACCAAAAGTTTACCCATACCCGCTCTCAGCATGCCTCCCACCTAGGACAAACCAGAAGTCTACCCATACCCCCTCTCAGCATGCCTCCCACCTAGGACAAACCAGACGTCTACCCATACCTCCTCTCAGCATGCCTCCCACCTAGGACAAACCAGAAGTCTACCCATACCCCCTCTCAGCATGCCTCCCACCTAGGACAAACCAGAAGTTTACCCATACCCCCTCTCAGCATGCCTCCCACCTAGGACAAACCAGAAGTCTACCCATACCCTCTCTCAGCATGCCTCCCACCTAGAACAAACCAGAAGTCTACCCATACCCCCTCTCAGCATGCCTCCCACCTAGGACAAACCAGAAGTCTACCCATACCCCCTCTCAGCATGCCTCCCACCTAGGACAAACCAGAAGTTTACCCATACCCCCTCTCAGCATGCCTCCCACCTAGGACAAACCAGAAGTTTACCCATACCCCCTCTCAGCATGCCTCCCACCTAGGACAAACCAGAAGTCTACCCATACCCCCTCTCAGCATGCCTCCCACCTAGGACAAACCAGAAGTCTACCCATACCCCCTCTCAGCATGCCTCCCACCTAAGACAAACCAGAAGTCTACCCATACCCCCTCTCAGCATGCCTCCCACCTAGGACAAACCAGAAGTTTACCCATACCCCCTCTCAGCATGCCTTCCACCTAGGACAAACCACAAGTTTACCCATACCCCCTCTCAGCATGCCTCCCACCTAGGACAAACCAGAAGTCTACCCATACCTCCTCTCAGCATGCCTCCCACCTAGGACAAACCAGAAGTCTACCCATACCCCCTCTCAGCATGCCTCCCACCTAGGACAAACCAGAAGTCTACCCATACCCCCTCTCAGCATGCCTCCCACCTAGGACAAACCAGAAATCTACCCATACCTCCTCTCAGCATGCCTCCCACCTAGGACAAACCAGAAGTCTACCCATACCCCCTCTCAGCATGCCTCCCACCTAGGACAAACCAGAAGTCTACCCATACCCTCTCTCAGCATGCCTCCCACCTAGAACAAACCAGAAGTCTACCCATACCCCCTCTCAGCATGCCTCCCACCTAGGACAAACCAGAAGTCTACCCATACCCCCTCTCAGCATGCCTCCCACCTAGGACAAACCAGAAGTCTACCCATACCCCCTCTCAGCATGCCTCCCACCTAGGACAAACCAAAAGTTTACCCATACCCCCTCTCAGCATGCCTCCCACCTAGGACAAACCAGAAGTCTACCCATACCCCCTCTCAGCATGCCTCCCACCTAGGACAAACCAGAAGTCTACCCATACCCCCTCTCAGCATGCCTCTCACCTAAGACAAACCAGAAGTCTACCCATACCCCCTCTCAGCATGCCTCCCACCTAGGACAAACCAGAAGTTTACCCATACCCCCTCTCAGCATGCCTCCCACCTAGGACAAACCACAAGTTTACCCATACCCCCTCTCAGCATGCCTCCCACCTAGGACAAACCAGAAGTCTACCCATACCCCCTCTCAGCATGCCTCCCACCTAGGACAAACCAGAAGTCTACCCATACCCCCTCTCAGCATGCCTCCCACCTAGGACAAACCAGAAGTCTACCCATACCCCCTCTCAGCATGCCTCCCACCTAGGACAAACCAGAAATCTACCCATACCTTCTCTCAGCATGCCTCCCACCTAGGACAAACCAGAAGTCTACCCATACCCCCTCTCAGCATGCCTCCCACCTAGGACAAACCAGAAGTCTACCCATACCTCCTCTCAGCATGCCTCCCACCTAGGACAAACCAGAAGTCTACCCATACCCCCTCTCAGCATGCCTCCCACCTAGGACAAACCAGAAGTCTACCCATACCCCCTCTCAGCATGCCTCCCACCTAGGACAAACCAGAAGTTTACCCATACCCCCTCTCAGCATGCCTCCCACCTAGGACAAACCAGAAGTTTACCCATACCCCCTCTCAGCATGCCTCCCACCTAGGACAAACCAGAAGTCTACCCATACCCCCTCTCAGCATGCCTCCCACCTAGGACAAACCAGAAGTCTACCCATACCTCCTCTCAGCATGCCTCCCACCTAGGACAAACCAGAAGTCTACCCATACCCCCTCTCAGCATGCCTCCCACCTAGGACAAACCAGAAGTCTACCCATACCCCCTCTCAGCATGCCTCCCACCTAGGACAAACCAGAAGTCTACCCATACCCCCTCTCAGCATGCCTCCCACCTAGGACAAACCAGAAGTCTACCCATACCCCCTCTCAGCATGCCTCCCACCTAGGACAAACCAGAAGTTATCCATACCCCCTCTCAGCATGCCTCCCACCTAAAACAAACCAGAAGTCTACCCATACCCCCTCTCAGCATGCCTCCCACCTAGGACAAACCAGAAGTCTACCCATACCCCCTCTCAGCATGCCTCCCACCTAGGACAAACCAGAAGTCTACCCATACCCCCTCTCAGCATGCCTCCCACCTAGGACAAACCAGAAGTCTACCCATACCCCCTCTCAGCATGCCTCCCACCTAGGACAAACCAGAAGTCTACCCATACCCCCTCTCAGCATGCCTCCCACCTAGGACAAACCAGAAGTTTACCCATACCCCCTCTCAGCATGCCTCCCACCTAGGACAAACCAGAAGTCTACCCATACCCCCTCTCAGCATGCCTCCCACCTAAGACAAACCAGAAGTCTACCCATACCCCCTCTCAGCATGCCTCCCACCTAGGACAAACCAGAAGTCTACCCATACCCCCTCTTAGCATGCCTCCCACCTAGGACAAACCAGAAGTCTACCCATACCCCCTCTCAGCATGCCTCCCACCTAGGACAAACCAGAAGTCTACCCATACCCCCTCTCAGCATGCCTCCCACCTAGGACAAACCAGAAGTACCCATACCTTCTCTCAGCATGCCTCCCACCTAGGACAAACCAGAAGTCTACCCATACCTTCTCTCAGCATGCCTCCCACCTAGGACAAACCAGAAGTTTACCCATACCCCCTCTCAGCATGCTTCCCACCTAAAACAAACCAGAAGTCTACCCATACCCCCTCTCAGCATGCCTCCCACCTAGGACAAACCAGAAGTCTACCCATACCCCCTCTCAGCATGCCTCCCACCTAGGACAAACCAGACGTCTACCCATACCTCCTCTCAGCATGCCTCCCACCTAGGACAAACCAGACGTCTACCCATACCTCCTCTCAGCATGCCTCCCACCTAGGACAAACCAGAAGTCTACCCATACCCCCTCTCAGCATGCCTCCAACCTAGGACAAACCAGAAGTCTACCCATACCTCCTCTCAGCATGCCTCCCACCTAGGACAAACCAGAAGTCTACCCATACCCCCTCTCAGCATGCCTTCCACCTAGGACAAACCAGAAGTCTACCCATACCCCCTCTCAGCATGCCTCCCTCCCACCTAGGACAAACCAGACGTCTATCCATACCCCCTCTCAGCATGCCTTCCACCTAGGACAAACCAGAAGTCTACCCATACCCCCTCTCAGCATGCCTCCCTCCCACCTAAAACAAACCAGACGTCTACCCATACCTTCTCTCCTCTCTGCGACGCGGTAAGCCAAGATCAGTAGGACAAGAAGTTGTACCCCATGCCACTTATTTGTTTCCGTTTGCTGTTATTTTCTAAAGGAAAGTGAACTGTACTATGTGTTGTGCCGCACAATCCATTGTATCCGACTTCAGTATACATTTTAAACACGTGTTTACTTCCCATATCGTGACATGCCATGTTTCGTGTATGTCCTTATTCCTGGGGAATCGTACGTCCAGAAGTTGTCTGTGGTTGTCGGTTGTTTTATACCTTTTTCAAGTTTGTTCTGCATCTTGACTATCAGAAGATGGTAGTATGATGCTATGTCGGAACTTCGACATACTTTTACGACGTGTAATGATGGTTTGAACTTGTTATTTATATGGTCAATCTGGTCATTTATCCCGTGGTCTGCAGACACCCATGTTGCTTGTGTGAAATGGCCAGTTGTTTTAAAGTACAGAAGTCCAAAAGTAATTCCATTTTCCTTTTATGCATCGATGTTTGTACTTTGGGTCAGCCCGACGTGCAGTTACGTCGATTTTTGACAGAACAGAACAGTTTGAATTGTGTCCGTATTTGTCCCGTATCTTAATTTGATACTTTATTCTCTTCTTCTTTCTTTTTGTATTCTTCTTCCTCTTCCTCTTCTTCTTATTCTTCTTATTATTATTCTTCTGCCAATCAGCTACACCAGCGGGAACGTATGTTTCTGGTTTTGTGATATCCAACCCAGACAGGTAACTGAAGAGGAGCCATACTAAGAATTACAGCAGCCGGGCAGGTGGTGCTCAAGAATTCGTGAAGAGAGACCAACTAGGTGAGGAAAACTCTAGACAAAATTTGAGGAGACCAGACGACAACCAGGAGGGTAAGACAACAGATATTCATTGTCTGCAAATCCCCACTTTTTCAGGTTGAACCCACACCTGGACACATCTGCTCTTAACCTGTTCAGAGATCTCCCAGTAGTATAAGACAAATTATGTCCTGGTGCAGGTTCTTCTTTGATCTCCATCCAACTGTAACCATTCTTTTTGCGCCATCTTTCTATGCAATTTCTCTCTGGACTTTGTTCTGAGGACTGTACAGTCCACAGACAACTTGTCCTTGATTTCAGTCGTATTATTTCTGCTGTTTGTCCAAAAAGAAGGTGTCTCTGGTCACATGACTGCTTTTGTCTCTCAACTTCAGATGCGACTTGTCTTCTAATGTCTCGAGGTACGATACCAACGATTGCATAGACTTTTCTTTTTATATGCAGATAGCTAAATCCGAAAAGTCTACACCTGTAGCTAGAAACCAAATGCAAGATGCCCTAAATAAAAAAGAAACATAGACAACGAAATGACAAATAGCTATAAACGAAACCAAAATGACGCTTCACAGTATTCTCCCTATCTCCCAAACTCCTTGAAATTATCCTAAAAGTAAATGGCTAGATTTTCATTCTTGACTAAGTCCAACTTATCTAGGACTAACAATGAACCCAAGGTAGGCATAGAAAAAATAGATCCAAATAGCATCAAGAAAAGCTAAAAACAGAATCTCCTTAATGAGGAAGCTATCGGGCTTAGCATGGGGAGCTGACATTGGCACCCTAAAGAAACTGTTCACAGTTTATGTGAGACCAGTGTTAGAATACGGGATTGCGTCATGGTTCACATCAACAAAATATAACTTCCAAAACATTAATACAGCTCAAAACTAAGGTATACGTATCATAACTTCAGCTACGAAAACAACACTAGTAAATGCAATTAAGAACATCACAAGAATCGAAAGTATGGAGACCCTCATAGACCAAAAAAAAAAACAACAACAACAACGCTCCAGCAATGGGAGAACTTCAAACGAATGCCAAACCATTCAAAATATAATAGGATAAATCGCAATCATTAGCCAGATCAAATCATAAGCCAGATTAAATCATAAGCCAGATCAAATCATTAGCCAGATCAAATCATAAGCCAGGCAGTGACTAGAGATCTAAAACAAACATCCCGAATTCCATCAAGGAAAAAGCCATCCCCTGAGATGATAGAAACTATACACGTAATAGGGAAGAAAGAAACATATTAAGAAAGGAAATTTATCACGGAAGAATATCTTAGGAGAGTTTATCCGCCAGAAACATGGATAATTGAATATACAGATTGCTCAGCTAGCAAAGCCATATCCAATTGAGGTATATGGGTCTATCACAGACTAAATGCAGAGAAGAATAAAACTTTAGTATTAACAATGGAAACATAATTCAATAACTTCCGTGCCGAAGCGGAGGCACTAAAGGCAGCAGCCGAGCTTGTAATCCCAAATAAAAAATGTCCACCAAGAAAGCATTAATGACTGACACCTCATTAGTATTAATATGGGATCAAGACATTAAACAGCGCATGAGCTGAGACGGTCAGCGATCCATAGCTAACTGCTAGCGTCAGGGTTAGGAAACCAGATCTACCAAGACCTTTCTACACCTCCACGCGGCGATCCTGGATAACAGGCTGCAATATGGCAGACTGGCTAAGGAGAAGTGATCGAAGAGGGAATGCTAACCCGGTACTCAAAAAATGCTTGCTGAAGTCGGATGTGTTGGACCGAAAGCTGCAAATATCGCAGTCAAGCTGTAAACTACGACACAACGCATTCCGTTCTCTGGACTACATTCTGCTACTTAAGCCCTTTCAGGGTTTGGTAGCAGGAGATCGAGAACGAACAAAGCCAAGTCAAGTCATATCGTGTCAGAAGTTTCTGATATACCTGCTGTCGGCGCTGTTTCATATCCGGTGTCAGCATGCAAGGGATCCATCTCGTACACACTTTCCTATACCCAAGCAGGGAATAGATAATGAAATGGACTCGTTCAACCGAAATCATAAGCATTGCGGCGATATGTTTCTTGCTTGACACGCTGATTGACATGAATAAGTTCGTCCACGTGAGCTTGATGCTGTGCATCCTCAGCTGTGATCGATCGTCCGCTGCGAGCCTTGTCAATGACTGGATTGTCATCTTTGACAGTCCGTGCCCACCCCACCTCCTGACATCCACGCAGAAGTCACCACAGACCGCAGTCATTCTTCCATGCATGTCGATGGGCACACAACCTACCACTGTCAATACTTTGCTTCAATCGTATGTCTACGTATGTTGCTATCCGCCATCTTCCAGACGCATACCACTAAAAATTTTCCGCGCCTCTCTATGGCCTGTTTAAGTCTGGCAGCTCTGCATGATTTCTTCTTGTAGAGGGGACGACTAAGGCCTTGAGAAGCAGGTATGACCCTTTAGGTGTAGCTGCAGAACAAACGGACTAGTGGAACATGCTCTGGGCTGCACCAATCCACCCCCACTCCATGGGTTAAATGCTTTCTTGTCTCATTCTTTGCTGTTTGTTTTCAATGAATGATCGCATTGTACGATTAGGATATGTAAGCCAGCGACGTTGCACCTCTGTCCCTTTGTGACGATCTACCAGGTGGGCGGGAATGTCAGACGTTACGTAACTACATTAAAACTGATATGACTGACTAAGGAATGATGAGATGGCTGACTCAGATGTGTGTGCTTACGTTCGTGGCAGGACATGATGATTCCAGGACGCAGACAGACTGAACTGACAATACTCAATGGACGAGTCCATATCCTTCGGTTCAATATCATGATGCCTCTAACACAACAATATATCTAAGAAGACGTGTGCTTCTGTCCAGCAGACGTGATGTCAAGGGAACCAGGTCCCCGTTCATCATCATCATCAGCTTAGTTGTCTGCCGTAACAATAACTGGTCCTCATGCAGTAGGATGTCTTTCAGAACAGAATCGGACTCACTCTAATTTGCCTCGTCTGCGACATCTGGCAGATTCCATGATTATTGTTGTGGTAAACAGTTTTCTGTCACTCTTACACGCAAAATATATTTGCTTCTTCTTCTTTGTCTTTTGCTCTCAAATAACTGAACATCTTTATACTGGTTTAGAAGACTCTGCAGAGTCTGTATACAACTAATTTCATTTACATATCCTTGCTCTGAAAGCTATACGCATCCAATCTATTCTTAAATGCATGAATTGTCCTTGCCTCCACTACTTCCTGTGGCAATGCATTTCAAGTACTCATCATTCTCTGGCCAAAAAGATATTTCTTAATTATCTAATCTGGACCTTTCTTTAGTTCATTTATAGTTATGCCTTCTTGTTCTTATAGATAGTTGTATTTTTTTAAAAATTGTTATAGTCTAATTTATCCTTTCCTTTGATTGCCTTATAAACCTGTATTGTCACCTCAAATTCTTCTCTTTTTTAGACACTGTAGGCCAGTTTTTGTCTTTCTTCATAATTTTACTTCTTGTAATGCTACTATCAGCTTTGTCGCTCTTTTTCTCATAAAACTAATGGCTTGTCAGATCTCTCTTGTCACAATATAGCATATTCTCACAAATAATTACATCTATTTCACTTACAAAAACTTGTGGGTCAATTCAACATCAAACTTATCCCTGTTCAAGGCTGAAGTAGGCCAGGTTGTCACTATCATCCTTCTGTGGAGCAGACATACTTGAAGAACCTATACAAATAGTTGAAAACCTTCATTCAACCAAGGAAATATTTGTATCTGGATTACCAGTATCAACAATCTATCAAGAATACCAGTTTCAACCATCTATCTGGTATACCAGTTTCAACAATCTATCTAGTATACCAGTTTCTACAATCTATCAAGAATACCAGTTTCAACCATCTATCTGGTATACCAGTTTCAACAATCTATCTAGTATACCAGTTTCAACAATCTATCAAGAATACCAGTTTCAACCATCTATCTGGTATACCAGTTTCAACAATCTATCAAGAATACCAGTTTCAACCATCTATCTGGTATACCAGTTTCAACAATCTATCAAGAATACCAGTTTCTACAATCTATCAAGAATACCAGTTTCAACCATATATCTGGTATACCAGTTTCAACAATCTATCAAGAATACCAGTTTCTACAATCTATCAAGAATACCAGTTTCAACCATCTATCTGGTATACCAGTTTCAACCATCTATCAACAATACCAGTTTCTACAATCTATCAAGAATACCAGTTTCAACCATCTTTCTGGCATTGCAGTTTCAACCATCTATCTGGTATACCAGTTTCAACAATCTATCTAGTATACCAGTTTCAACCATCTATCAAGAATACCAGTTTCAACCATCTTTCTGGCATTGCAGTTTCAACCATCTATCTGGTATACCAGTTTCTACAATCTATCAAGAATACCAGTTTCAACCATATATCTGGTATACCAGTTTCAACAATCTATCAAGAATACCAGTTTCTACAATCTATCAAGAATACCAGTTTCAACCATCTATCTGGTATACCAGTTTCAACCATCTATCAAGAATACCAGTTTCTACAATCTATCAAGAATACCAGTTTCAACCATCTTTCTGGCATTGCAGTTTCAACCATCTATCTGGTATACCAGTTTCAACAATCTATCAAGAATACCAGTTTCAACCATCTATCTGGTATACCAGTTTCAACCATCTTTCTGGCATTGCAGTTTCAACCATCTATCTGGTATACCAGTTTCAACAATCTATCAAGAATACCAGTTTCAACCATCTATCTGGTATACCAGTTTCAACAATCTATCAAGAATACCAGTTTCTACAATCTATCAAGAATACCAGTTTCAACCATATATCTGGTATACCAGTTTCAACAATCTATCAAGAATACCAGTTTCTACAATCTATCAAGAATACCAGTTTCAACCATCTATCTGGTATACCAGTTTCAACCATCTATCTGGTATACCAGTTTCAACAATCTATCAAGAATACCAGTTTCAACCATCTATCTGGTATACCAGTTTCAACCATCTTTCTGGCATTGCAGTTTCAACCATCTATCTGGTATACCAGTTTCAACAATCTATCAAGAATACCAGTTTCTACAATCTATCAAGAATACCAGTTTCAACCATCTTTCTGGCATTGCAGTTTCAACCATCTATCTGGTATACCAGTTTCAACAATCTATCAAGAATACCAGTTTCAACCATCTATCTGGTATACCAGTTTCAACCATCTTTCTGGCATTGCAGTTTCAACCATCTATCTGGTATACCAGTTTCAACAATCTATCAAGAATACCAGTTTCAACCATCTTTCTGGTATACCAGTTTCAACAATCTATCAAGAATACCAGTTTCAACCATATATCTGGTATACCAGTTTCAACAATCTATCAAGAATACCAGTTTCAACCATATATCTGGTATACCAGTTTCAACCATCTATGTGGCATTCCAGTTTCTACAATCTATCTGGTGTTCCCGTTTCAACTACCTATTATGCCAGTCGTCTCCATCTGAGCCCATGAGAAATACAAATAATGATTCTTTGTCCTTGTAGTCAGAAGGGTAAAGGTCAGTCCCATGGCAACAATTGTCGTTGGGGATGAAGATAACTCTTCACGTACTGTGAGGTAGGCTGGCCAGTTCCCTTCCTTGCTGTTTATACCTTCCCCAACTCATACGTCAGGTATTATACATCCTTGTGGTATCTGCACTCGGATAACATGTATAATGACAAAGATGATAGTGGAATTCCGGAATTACAGTTATGAGGAAAGACTCAAAAAAACCGGCCTAGAGTGTCTAGAAAAGACAAGAATTTGAGGTGACAATACAGGTTTTTAGATAATAAGCGGAAAGGATAAATTAGACTATAACAAATTTTGTCAAAGTACAGCTGCCTACAAGAACATGACGGCACAGTTACAAATTAATTAAAGAAAGGTCCAGATTAGATAGTAGGAAATATTTTGTTAGTCAGAGGGTGAGGGTGGTGAATGCTTGGAATGCATTACCCAGTACCATAGAAAATAGTGAAGGCAGGGTCAATTAATGTATTCAAGAATAAATTTGATGAGCATAGTGATTTTTAGATCAAGTGAAGGGGGACGGCGTGGCCTAGTGGTTTAGTGACACGGCTCACAACCAGAAGGTGCTGGGTTCGATCCCCATCACAGCACCGGCCGATACCCCAGGGAAGCAAACCCTTAGAAAATGCAGGAGGAAGCAGACCCTTACATAAAATGCATGCTGAAGTCGGATGCACTGGGCCGATAGGCGCAAAATAAAAACGCAGTGCAACGCACACCGCCTTGGGGATTAAAGAAATAAGGCGAACACAAAAAAAAAAAAAAAAAAGATCAAGTGAAGTAGAAGTTGTATGCAGACTCTGCAGGGTCTTCTAAGTCAGTGTAAAGATGTTACCAGTAAGTTACATTATGTTATGAACAACAGAAATGAAAGTGAAATAATGGGCAGCCTGGATTTCAAACCACCGGACCTCCAGGTAACGGAATCACTATGTCACAAGAGAACAAACATTCTTTGATTACAACCTGCTACCTCAAAGTTCTCACATATTCCCTCCCTTACCAAGAGATGGTTGATACTGTTATTCCAGATACAAATACTTCCTTGGTTGAATGAAGGCTTTCAGGTATTTATATAGGTTCTTCAAGTATGTCTGCTCCATGGAAGGAGAATAGTGACAACATGGCCTACTTCAGCCTGTAACAGGGATGTTTGATGTTGAATTGACCCTGAATAGACCACAAGTTTTTGCAAGTGAAACAGGCTATGGTCCACAATGCCTGTGTCATCAGTACGAGTCTATTTTGCAGCGAAACTGTCAACATTTTTGGACTATAACAAGTTTTTCAAAATACAACCCCCCACAAGAACAAGAGGGCATAGATACAAATTAGCTTAAGAGAGGTCCAGATTAGATATTATGAAATATTTTTTTAGTCGGAGAGTGGTGAATGCTTGGAATGCATTGCCACAGGAGGTAGTGGAGGCAGGGACAATTAATGCATTTAAGAATTAATTGAATGCGCATAGTAAGAAATGTGGACAACATATGTCAAACGAGAGCATCAGCTCAAGACCTTTCACCTACGGCACACAAGATCCATACTTGGCATCTCATGGAGAGACAGGGTGAAAAATTTGGAGTTGCATTCTCGCACCGGTCTTCCAAGTATGTACACCCTCCTTCGCGAACGAGGACTACGATGGCTTGGTGATGTTCATCGCATGGAACACAGTCGCATCCCCAAAGATATTCGCTGTGGGCAGCTGGCATGTGATAGAAGATCAGCTGGCCGACTACAGCTGCAACAGTTCAAAGACGCATGAAAGCGGGACATGAAGGCTCTGGATATGGATATCTTGGGAAGACATAGATGCAGACTGATCCAAATGGAGCTGTAACTTAAAGATACACCTCACGCTGGGCAAAAATAAGCTCATGCAACATAGGGTAGTGAAGAGACAACACCGAAAGGAAAACCAAAAACTCAGTAGAGAGTTGATACTACAAGATCGCATCAACCTTTAGTCAGACATGACTAAAAGGGGTTACTAACACTTATCCTTAATTAAAACTACCACTGTTCATTGTTTGTCTGCCTGCAAGGTTAGGAAACAATTGAGTCTTTACATTTGTCTGTAATGAACTTGGTCTATATTCCATAGTCGCAAGTGTTGAATGGAAGAAATGGTGACAGGTAAAAGGAATGAAAGCCACATAGTCCTGCTTACAGATGCTCTGGCCGTAGTCACAGCACTAAAAAGCCAGAAAAATACTGAACTTAATGAATTAAGAGCAGTACTCTGTCAACTATGCCAGCAGGCCGCACCAAAAAGAGTAGTGATGCAGTGGGTTCCATCTCACTGCAACATCCAAGGCAACGAGGAGGCAGCCAGACTGGCAAAAGAAGGTGCAAAACTACCACAACCTGATACTAGTATGACATACGAAGAGTCAAAACGGCTTATTAGAGCTAGATACATGACCAAATGGGAAACCGAACATACTGGCTACACCAAAAACGATGCCTATTACCAGTTGAACAGAAAAGAGCAGGTCGTGGTCTTCAGACTTCGCACTGGCCACAATAGACTCAGGTACCACCTATTCAACAAATTGAAGATAGGTGGCACCGACGAATGCCCGTGTGGTACCGCCAAAATGACCGCTGAGCATTTGCTGCAAAACTGCCCGACATACGAGGATCAGAGAGAGCAGATGTGGCCATCACCAGTGGCAACACTAGACAAGCTCTATGGCAGGCCTCAGGATGACGGCTGCTTTTTTCGAAAAAATAATGGTTACTGTCTGACTGCGTACGATGAAGAAGAAGAAGAAGAAGAGGAAGAAGAACTAGCCTAGTTATGGCACATTGCTGCTGCTGTTGTTGAATGCCCAATGATGAGGCTGAAGATGCAGCAGTGAATGAGCTGACAGCAGTGAATGAGCTGACAGCAGTGAGTGACTCACAGCTGACTGTTTGCATCAGGGTCAGAGATCCATAACTGACCAAGACCCTATTTCGCCTTCAAGTGGCGGCTGTGGACACAGACTGCAACCACGCAGCCAGGCTAAGAGATTAAGGACCGAATGGGAAGGCAAATTGTCCCAAAAATGTTCTGCTCAAATTAAATGTATCAGTCCATTAACCACAGATATCGCAGCCTGGCTGTAAACTACATCACAAATGTCCTTTTTAAGATGAACGCCAAAGAAGAATGCCCACAACGAGTAACTTTACTCTTTTGTCTGCCCTGATGTGGGGTTAAGTGGCAGGTGCAGTAGCTTTCCTCCCATACTAAGCCTGCTGATGAAGGTGGACCGGAGTCCTCCAGGCGGTTATGTTATGCTTGGATTCATTTGCCTGTCGCTGACTATTACAGGGATCACATTGATCTCCACCTCAAACTGGCATCAAGCAGTCTGTTTCCAGGGAGAACTGTGTGGAATTGAAACTGGGGTCTTGATCAGTATATTTCGTCTGACCTTGACTAACATTGTCCAATCTGTATGTTTTGCCTGACCCTAATAAATCTGGCGAGCATGATCAGAAGAAATTTGTTATCCGATATGCGAGGAGCCATGTGATGATTTTCACCTAAGTACCATTTTTACTCCATGTGCTCACATCCTCCATGTATTCTCCCATTCTTCTACGATTTGCTTGTTCATTATTCCTGTTTGTTGTCCCTGATGAAGGCCTATTGGTCGCAATGTAGGCTCCGCTTCTGTTTTCGTCTTAGCGCGGTGTTTGACCATACCTATTTATGTATGCCTTGAAGGGAAACAGACGCTAGCCCAGTCAGGCACAACATATTGACCAAGACGTCGCATTAGGGTTAGACACAATACACTGACCAAGACCACTACCTCTCTTCCATGTAGCGTTCCCTGGAAACAGGATGTTTTTAAGGTAGTCTGGCCGATGAGATGTGGATTGACGTGATCCCTGTAGCAGTGAAAGTCACGTAGATGAAGCCAAGGATAGCACAACCACCTGGAGGACTGCGGTCCATCTTTATCAGCATGCTCAGGATGTGAGGAAAGCTACAACCCACCACTTAATGCCACTTTCAAGGCACACAAAAGAGTAAACATACTTATTGTGGGCATTAAACAATAACAACACTCCTTGTATCAAATCATATTTGGGGATCAAGATGCCGAGTAGCGCATGAGCTGCAGTGGTCAGCGACCCATAGCTGACTGCTAGCGTCAGGCCCAGCGAACTAAAGCTGCCAAGACCCTTCTATACCTCCACGTGGTGATCCTGGATAACAGGCTGCAGCAGGGCAGACTGGCTAAGGAGAAGGGATCGAAGAGGGAATGCTAACCCGGTACTAAAAAAATGCTTGCTGAAGTCAGATGTGTTGGACAGAAAGCTGCAAATATCGCAGTCAAGCTGTAAACTACGACACAAACGCATTCCGTTCTGTGGACTACATTCTGCTACTTAAGCCCTTTCAGTGTTTGGTAGCGGGAGATTGAGAATGAAAGAAGCCAAGCCAAGCCAAATCATATTTGGAGAGGTTAATTGCTTAACGGGAAGAAGGCAGAGGGGGCAAAAAAAAGGGGTACTCTAAGTGGTGTGAAATAAAAAGTGGAGTGCCCCAGGGCTCGGTTTTGGGAACAATATTGTTCTTGATATATATATTCAAACAATTTATATGAAGATGAAGATATTGGATTCATGATTGCAAAATTTGCGGATGACACAAAACTATGCAGTAGTGGCTCATCTAAAGTAGAAATGGATATATTGAGGTCGTATCAAGATAAAATTTGGGAATGGTCTGAGAGCTGGAAAATGGAGTTTAATGTAGATAAATGTAGTCATTCACATGGGTAGACCTAATATGGAACATAATTACAGAATGGGAGTGAACAATATTTGAAAGATAGAAAAGGAAAGGGACCTAGAGATTATAACAGATCACAGTAAGCAAGTCCAGGTAGCAGTGAAAAGGGCAAATGCAATGTTAGGTATGAAAACAAGAAATATTAAACATAGGAGCAAGGAAGTGATTGTCAAACTGTATAAAGCATTAGTTAGATCTAGATTGGAGTACTGTGTACAGGTGTGGAGTATTTATCATAGAGGGGATATAGACATGCTGGAGAGAATACAAAGAAGGAGAGAATACAAAGAAGAAGAACAAAACTGATAGTGTGATTACAGAATTAGTCATGAGGAAAGAGAAAAATTGGCCGACAGTGTCTAGAAAAGAGAAGAATTTTAGGTGACTTATAATACAGGTTTATAAGATAATCAAAGGAAGTGATTAATTAGACTAAATATATAGTAATATAAATATAATAAATTAGGTTTTTCAAAATACAACCATCTACAAGAACAAGAGATTAGATATTGGGAAACCAGGTACAATCAAATGATCCATCAAAACACTTAATCACATAAAGAGATTAGATATTGGGAAACCAGGTACAATCAAATGATCCATCAAAACACTTAATCACATAAAGAGATTAGATATTGGGAAACCAGGTACAATCAAATGATCCATCAAAACACTTAATCACATAAAGAGATTAGATATTGGGAAACCAGGTACAATCAAATGATCCATCAAAACACTTAAACACATTTATTACTGTTTATTGTCTATCTTTTTTTTTCCTCCAAATATTTGAACTACAAAACATAGTTAATACATAGAATGTATAGGTAATAACTTTTTTTTTAAATACAAAAATTAACAATTATAATTCACAATTATAGCAAACATTTTTTATTATTTATAAATGCAAATATATGCACAAATAAATTAGGCTAGTCTTTAGAGACTGCAAAAAAATTATTTTCTAATCGCTGTTTTTTTTTCTCCAGTATTACGATGGTGCTATGGATTCTTGTTGTGCTGAGTCCGCAAGGTGTTAAGATCGTCTGATGTGATAACAAACATATATCTGTGGCAAATAACATGATAACAATGAATACAGGTGGAGATTAAGGAGAAAGGAACATTATGGATAGGACACACAAACCATATAACTAGATCTGAGTTGCATTTGAACCACAGGGAAAGAAAACTGGTAAGGAACAGTGGAAAAGGAAATATACAACTGGGGTCTCATGGGCAGTGCTGCAGGAAGTCGACCAAAACTGCAATTTGTGGACCGTTTTAATTCAAGTCCTTATGTTAGATAGAGGACCAGAAGGAATAACTTAAATGTGGTCTCAAATTATTTGTCATTGCCCACTCACAAACCTCTACAGAGAAGATCTGAAATGGTTTTGTTAATCCTGGTTTATGATCCTTTAAAAAAAAATATACAATGTGTACTTTCTGCAAGTGTATACAGAGTGAATTGAAAAAAAGGGAGGTGATACAAATTCATCATAAAAAATTCTTAGTTGACGAAATGTTATGAAAATTTGTACAGTAGTAGTTGTTCCCTTTCTTTTTTAATTGGTCACGTTTGTGTGATTTTGGATGTCATTATTAAATCTTGTCTTTTCCAAATTGGCGTTCTAGAATAAAGACACGCTATACATTTTTCTTCAATGGGAGACTCTTGTTTTGGTACATTCAACACTTTGGCCACCAAACAATCTCAATCTAAATCCTGTTGACTATGGAATTTGAGGTCTAATTATTCAAAAGGTGCATTGGTCAAAGAAACATCATTTCAGTTTAAATAGCGCGAATTTTGGACATGTCGTTTGAACTACATCAAACCACAATCAACAATCACCGAAAGGTGCAAACTCCTCTGAACTTGTTTTTCCACAAAAAAAGGAGGATACCTAGGACACAAAATGAAATAGCCAACACCATTGTTGGCTAATTATGTACACATTTTCATTTAATTTAATAAATGTTTCATAATTTTATGAGCAACTTGTATTGGCTCCTTTTTTTTATTGTCTTACTCACTCTGTACATCTTGCCTTGATCACATTCAAGGACACATGAATGATTTACTCTTATTTTTCTGCATCACATACGGGGTATTGTTTCTAGATCTTTTTTTCAACCTGATAAAAGACTATGTTTGAGGTTGAAATGTGTGTATATTTACCAATAAGAAAGATAAATCTGACTTTTAAGCCCCTCGCCACATGTAAACTTTCATACCCAAATATTTCTGAGAGCTATGCCAGCGGGAGTATTACTCCTCGCAGGAACACACAAGCCTTGGAGAGGGGCACCAGACTTAGTGGTCGAGGAGTAGGTGGGGCTCTATAGGTGCAGCTGCAGAACCCACGGACGAGTGGTACATGCTTTTGGCTGTACGAGTCCAACCCCACATCATTGGTTAAATGCATTCTTCTTTTATTCTTTGCTGTTTGTCCTCTAATAAATGATCTCGATGGATTAATCCTTTACAGTCCATCCTGTTTTACAAGATACTAGTCTTAATGTTCAAGACAAGAACAATTATATGTTTAAAAAAAACGACAAAAAAAGTCATTAAAACTAAAATTATGATTTTTACATTTAAAGATGCAGTTTTTGTTTATAAATCAAATTGTGCTAAATAAGACCATATGGTTGATGTGCAACATGTGACTTCAGATAAATCGGACTGTAAGTAGTGCTTGCTATACTCTAGTTGACTGCAATGAACAATTTGGACTGTAAAGGGTTGATAAGAGATGCAGGCCAATGGACATTGCATCTATTCTTCTTTGTGACAATCTCCCAGGTGGTGGGGAATACCAGATGTGTCTTCCTTGCAGATAAGCTAGCATGATTGACAGAGGAATGATGGGATGGTCGACTCGGATGAGTCTGTTGCATCCCTGGCATAACACGACAATCCTGTGACGCTGTCACACTGGACTGCCTCTCTTCAGGAATACTCAAAAGATGTGCCCATACCCTCCCCTTCAGCATCATGATGCCTCTTAAGACAACAGACTTTATACAGACTACAACTGAGGAAGGTGTGCTTTTGTTTGGAAAGGTAATGGGCTGTCAAGAGCTATCAGCTCCCAGATAAAGGGATACCATCCATCATAATTTTCAAACACATATGGCTGCTACACAGGCAGCATGGCTTTTAACATGTGTGAATATCCCAAGTCTTGCTTCCTTGGGGAATTTAACATTCATTGGCACACTGGCAACTAGCTTGACCCGAGCTGTAACCGGGATAAGAAGAATAGGACCAGTGTCACCTTCCATGCATGCCGCAAAAGGTGACTAAAGAGAGTTGTGCTTGCGGCTGGCAACCTCCATCATCACATTTAAAAAAAATAACCATTGCCATTATAATCAGCCACTGTAAAGGCTTGGGACACAGGCTTCCTGTGAAGAAACCAGCTGCTCCAGACACCTTACCTCCACATTGTAGCAAAGAGATGAATTATTGCAAATGCTTGGAAACGGAGATTACATGATATCAATTTTTCATCAAGAGAATGACAAAGAGAGCCTTTGTTAATCCAGATAGTCATTGTGTCTCACAACTGTTGCTTCTGAAGGCGCACAAGGGATAGCTATGGCATGAGCGAATAGCAGACACAGAGGCCTACAAATCTTAAGGAGTTCCTGGTCACTCTGGGGTTTATGACAATGAAAGAGATGACATCTTGGCTTCAAAAGTGCCAATAGTGGGGACATTACATATTGATGGTGGGGGTGTGGGATTAGATAATGATATGGGGACATTAGATACTGGCAGGGGGAAAATTTGATATTGGTTGGGGAATATTAGATATTGGTGGGGTAATATTATATATTGATAGGTGCACATTATATATTCATAGGGGGACATTAGCTATTGCTGGGGGCACATTATATATTGATAGAGGGGCACTAGATATTGGTGGGGACATTAGATATTGGTGAAGAGACATTAAATATTGATGGGGACATTAGATGGTGGTGGTGGGGGATTTTCAAATCTATTAATGACTGACTTTTAGATGATGATACAGTGGGAAGGCAAGCCTAGTACCAAAAAAAAGCCAGGTGTAACCAGATGTGTCGGGCCGAAAGGCACAGATATCAAGGTTCGTTGTAAACTACGATACAACGTCCTTCCCAGGACCAAAGCCAAAAAAGAACGAAGAACATGATGATGATGCAATCAATGAATTGGTGACTCCACAGATTGCAGTAGTTGGACAACAAAAAGGGGTTTGAGCAGATAGGTGAACGTAAGAGGACGGAGCAGGAGTGTACACAACCAGCAAGCTAGAGGAACCATCATCAAATTTCCTTTGCCATTTTCTGTGATAAACTGAGCACTTATAAATTTAGTGCAATGAAGTTTCTATTCTGTATAATATAACATAACATAACATAATAATGGTAATTGGTTCCAGAAAAAGCATCTTTAAATGAAAAATTAAACAACATTAAACAAGCATTGCCTTAGACATGTTAACTCATTACACCCTAACCTGCGTAGTACAGTTTGTTTCTAAACCGTTACTACTGCAAACTTTCAGTTTAATTTTATACTAGAATAGCATTTAAATCACATTAGTAAAGAAAGGAGGAGGTCACAGGTTCAAATCGTGCTGGAGACCGGGACTTTTTCATGTCAATCATCTGGTAAAAATTTCCCTTGATCTCTGAGTAGTGAGATCAGACACCTGTGTGCAGTGATGCGCACATTAAAAATCCTTTGGCACTAGGAAATTGAAAAGAGTAGGCTTAACGGCGAACCGCTTGGATAAAATTGAAGTTAAAAATCTACTCAAATTATTCTAGGGATTCTCGCCCCACAGGGAATATGTCGCAAAAAGGAAACCGTGTGGCCATAACATCAGGTCTTGGTTATGTGGTTAGCGAAGCGGCATAGATGGCGCCCAACAGACTGAGGGTCTACCTTGCTCTATTTACGCTTCTACCACAACCAATTCCAAAAATAAGTGATCATATATTCCAGGGGCTACCAACAGATAGATCTTTGTAACAGATATTGGGATTGACCTGGCAAGTCCCCAGTGGATTTTCGCCTGCCAAAAAATATGGAACAATGGACATCGCAGCTCCCTACGACATATAACGACACAAGTGGACTGAAGATTAGATAGATAAATAAATAGATAGATAGATAGTAAAGAAAGTGTTAAGGAGACAGTTAAAGAAGCATCTCCTCGCTGTTATTAATTTGTTTTTCATATTTTAAGATTTAGAGTGTTGTTATCATCCCATAGCTGCTGAGCAAGTCTGCTCTTGGCAGTCAATTGCTATTCTTAGATAGATACAGATCTTCTTCAGTCGTTTCATGCTTCGTACAGTGTGTTGACAATTATCGACAGTGCTTGTAAGAATCTTTTCATGCCCGCAAGAGTCTTGCACTCAAGGAGTAGGTGTCCTAACTGTTTTATCGAGGTGAGAGCAATGTCTGCACAAGGGCAGATGCTGCGGATTGATGTAGGTCAAGTGGCTATTGACTCGTGTGTGTCCTGTTCAAAAGTGAAAGATGAGACATTCATCTCTTTTATGTGGTTTATTAATGTCACCATTACTTTTTGGCTGTGATATTTTACAAATACACTGCAACCCATTGTTCCTTCCTGTCGCCTACTTGTTCATCCAGATTTCCCTGCTATTATTCTTAATAATTCGTTTTACTGTGTGGTTACTGCACAGTCTATCCAACTATTGTTTGGAGGCTCCTGTTTTTGCCAATCTGTCGGCCATCTTGCTTCCTGGTAGCCCAATATATCCAGGGATCCATTGCAAAGTGCCATTAATCCTGTGAGAGGTGATTTTGTGTGTGTGTGTGTGTGTGCGTTCGCCTTATTTCTCTAATCCCCAAGGCGGTGTGCTTTGCACTGTGGTTTTTATTTTGCGCCTGTCGGCCCAGTGCATCCGACTTCAGCATGCATTTTATGTAAGGGTCTGCTTCCTCCTGCATTTTCTAAGGGTTTGCTTCCCCGGGGTAACGGCCGGTGCTGTGATGGGGATCGAACCCAGCACCTTCGGGTCGTGAGCCGTGCCACTTAACCACGCCGTCCCCTGAGCGGTGATAATATTGTTGATCGTCCTCCCCAACCTTTTATTGTATGGAGTGTGCTACAGCGCCTCCAGAATTGAGTCACTAAAAATCACACATTTAGGGTCTAAATAGTTAAAGGCTCAATAAAAACAGTGTTGTTGCTGGGAAAGTGCTCAAATGATTGTTTACATGCTTGTAAAAAGGCTCTAGGTAAAAAGATAACAGCAGAACTAATTGGTAGTCGATTTATTCTTGAGTGCTGAGATGGAGCCCCAAAGTGATGTTGTCAACATGTTCTAAAGCAAGGTGAAATCATACAGCAAAATAAGACATCGATATCATTGGGCAAAATGTTCAGTGACATATCGTTAAGCAAAACTATTGTTTAAGTAAGCGAATACCGCAGCTCTGTTCGCATGCCATAGATGCCAACTTGTACAGTCTACCCACAACTTGTACGTGCCCTCCAGTGTTGTACATATATGTTCTTGCAAAGAGATTTTTGTTTCCTAGCAATTATGTAAAGATAATTTATATTTTCATACTCTGAGTATATGAGTAGCATTTGTCTGTAGCAACCGGAAAACTTCAGAGCAGAGCCAGACATCGTGAAAACTAAAGCAGAAGTTCTAATGTCAGATAAAAACGGAGAGACAAGTGGTACTTCTCAGACACACTGGGATGAAGATGGTGAGCAGTGCATGAGTTGCAGTGGTCAGCGGCTCAAGGCTGACTGTTAGCACCAGGACCAGATTCCCATAGCTGACAAGACCCTTATTACACCTCCATGCGGTGATCCTAGATAAAAGGCTGCAATAGGGCAGACTGGCTAAGGAGAATGGATTGAAGAGTGAAGGCTAACCCGGTACTCAAAAAATTCCTGTTAAAGTCGGATGTGTCAGACAGAAAGGTGCAAATATCACAGTCAAACTGTAAATCAACGACACAACGTAGTACTATGTTCTCCGGACAACATCCTGCCACTTGCAAAGGCCTTTTTAGAGCTTGGTAGGGGGAGTTTAAGAATGAACGAAGAAGAACAGACACACTGGTGAGTAATTGCGATACTTGAGAGCCAAATAAAAATACAATCTTTTATAAAAGCGTTCTGCTCTTATGAATGTATAGTTTCTATATCAAGGCTAAGGATGTAAAGAGTTAAAAGATTTTAAAAAACTGCTGTGACTGTTTTGACATAAAATAAAGATAGCAGACACAATGTGAACTTCTCAGGGAAAAACATTCTAGAAATTCACTGTTAATAGCATGCTATTTTTAGGAGCTAGTATGTTTTATAGTTTGGGCTATCCAATTCTGTCCATTGATTCTCACAACCCTCTCATAATAAACACAAACAGACACGCAGTAGTTTTTATTTCTTCGATCTAGTACTTGTAAAGTGTCATTTGAAGAAGTTTTCATCTTTGACAAGTTGACATGTATGACATATGGTCAAGCAATGGTTTCTATCTGGCCCACACACATACAAAAAAGTGAAGAAAAAAAAACAGAAACATATATTTTGTTATATTTGGGAGAAAAGTCAACAATTTTGCAAGCGGAGAAAATAATTGCTCTTTCACATTAAAATATCATGTTGTCTTTCAGTGCGAGAACAAAAAAATTAACACAAATTGTGAATGGTGTGCATTGAATGCTAGTTGGATAGAAAGGTTCTTCATTTCGGAACACCATAATACAGTAGTGCTTTGTTGTCTCATTTGTCAAGAACGAATCAATTACAGTTTTTAAAAGAGTACATTAGTTGACAGTATCATTTTAAGAACATGACCAATAATGAGAGAAGTGGGTGGTCGAGAGGTTAGAATACTGGTGTTGTAAGCAGGAGACATGGCTTTGGTCTCTGGCAATAATAATTTTCGCTTAGGCGTCAAAGGTCAGTTGCTACAATCGACCACCACAAGTCCAGCTACTGAGGATTGTTCATTGGTTCGATCGAAATCCCTACAGACTACCCAGGTGGAGCCCAGTACTCCGCAGCCTCAGAATTAGGGCCATGAGGAGTGTGTGTTGAACCAATGTTTGTGTTGGCTTTCCTACTCTGTCTGTGCCTGACTTCATTTCTTCGCATTCTGCCCGAGTGGCCTCTGGATTGTGTCCACCTTCGGATCAGCGTGACTCTCGCTGTGCTGAGAATACGGGGTTGGGAGAAGTATGTTGTAACCTCCAGTGGAGGGGGACAGGAGGAAGTCCAAGCAGGATCACCCTTGAGTAGTGAAAACCTGGGCTGAATTCTGTGGTACAGTCAAGCGGAACGTTCAATGCCATCCTGAACTGTTTTCTCACGGTTTAAGCGAGGCACAACCGCAGCATAACAACAGGATAACCGAACGAAAGCACATGAATTCCACAGAAAAAATTCCTAGATACCACCTGATGAAGGAGTCGTGAATTATAATCAAAACAGAAACTAGCAAACTGCAGAAAACGACACAAACACCGGAGCGAGTCAAGAGCGCAGCCAGTCAATTTTACTTGTAGGCTTTTTATTAATCAAGGAATGAAATAAAATCGTAGCCTGCACACTGTGCAGTGACTGCAGTTTTAATTTCTCAGCTGTATAAAAATGACCCCAATGGTCAGCAATGGGAATAAAACATCGCAAAGATATTGATGATCAACTAATACATTTTTTTTTTATTGAACGAGATATAACTGATCATATCAACTCTTCGGAAAAACATTATGGGCAAGTCATTTATTAAATGTCAAACTACAAATTCAGAAGCGGCTTTAAACAGAACTTTTCTCATAACAGAAGAAAACACCATTTATGGCCTTTTCAGTTCAGTTCAAGTTCCATCTCCGCATCGAAGGTCGGCTGCAATGGATCTCCAATTTACTCTATCTCTTGCCAAAATGGTGCAATCTGAGGAGCTTTTTCCAGTCCATCTCCTGATGTTATTCCCCTCCACTTAAAACGTTGTCTGCCTCTTGAATGACTGCCTTTCACCCTACCCTCCAGTATGGTCTTCAACAAGGAGGACCAAAATAACGTAACTGTCTAACCCTGATTTCGGTCATTAATTTTCTTTTTACCCCCAACTTTTCCAATACCTCCAAATTTGTTTTCTTCTCTTTCGAAGAAATGCAACCCAACATTTCAAAGGCTTCAATACTCTTTTATAACTTTTTATTCATTGTCCATGTTTCTGCACTATAAAGTAGTGACGAGTATAGATAACACCTGACAATTCTCATTTTCAAATTTTGATTTATCTGTTTTGATGTCAGTATGTGTCGCATACCATCTTGGTCATTCATATTCTCTATCTAATTTCTTTTTCATAGCTGCCTTATTCCGTTATTATATGACCTTTAATTTGAGCTTATCTGTTTGTCCACTGTAGTGCTTTGTGCTTCATTTGGCATGAATGAATTGTTCGCATTATTTAGAAAACATTGTTATTGATCTCCATTGTTCACATCATGTAGAATAGGGTCCCCACTGTAGTACTGTCAAAGGCTTCTTACAGGTGGTATGAGTCAAAGCACTCTGTGTGCTCTTGTAATACAGGTTTTCTAGCACTAGCTCCTTACAGGTAGTATGAGCTAAAGCACTTTGACTGCTCTTGGAGTAAAGGTTTCTGTAGCAATTTGTCTAATTCTTTTAAGTTTCATTTAACAATATGCGTGGAAGTATGCTTGACGTGCTACCTCCGGATTAAGGTAGCAGGGGACGAAAGAGCAGGGCGACGCAGCGCAAATCTTTTCCACTTTAATCTATTAATACGCAAGTCACAGTATCAGACAAACTGAAGAAGGATGGTGTGGGCTAGTGGTTAAGTGACACGGCTTACAATCCAAAGGTGCTGGGTTCGATCCCCATCACAGCACTGGCAGTTACCTCCGGGGCTCGGGGAAGCAAACTCTTAGAAAATGCAGGAGGAAGAAGACCCTTACATAAAATGCATGCTGTAGTTGGATGCACTGGGCCACAGGCGCAAAATAAAAACCGCAGTGCAACGCAAACCGCTTTGGGGAATAGAGTTTTAAGGCAAACGTAAAAAAAACACACCAAAAACAAACCAAAAATAAAAAACAACTTAGAAAATGAAGGCATTTTTTCACATTTCACAGCTCTTGTTTTGACGTTGTGGCCATATTTGCTTGCAATGGGCAACTATTATGGGAGTCCAGTGGTCATATTCCTTGCTTCACAGTAAGCGGCCCCAGAATCAACATGAGGAAAACTAAGTTAGTCGACACCAGTCAAATATGAATATTTAAAAGAATAGGCAGTGTCCATCCTCCTGCTATGGAATCACATGGAACAAGAGAGCTGATGCCTTGTCCAAAAAAGGTGCAGGATGGAACAATCTTCCCACACAGTGACTTATAGAGAAGCAAAAACCATCATACACATGCAGTACAACTCAAAATGGAAGAAAGACTTTTAGACCTAATTGGACCGAATTACTTGACTTAAAAGGATGATTAATTAGAATTAAAGGGATGATTAACTTGAATTAAAGGGATGACTAACGACAAAGAGATGAATAACTTGAATTAAAGGAACGACTTAAGACCAAATAACTTGACTTAAAGGGATGATTAACTTGAATTAAAGTGATGACTAATAACTTAAGACCGAATAACTTGACTTAAAGGGATGATTAACTTGAATTTAAAGAGATGACTAATTTTACTTAAGACCGAATAACTTGACTTAAAGGGATGATTAACTTGAATTAAAGGGATGACTAACGACAAAGGGATGATTAACTTGAATTAAAGGGATGACTAACGACAAAGGGATGAATAACTTGAATTAAAGGGATGACTAACGACTTAAGACCAAATAACTTGACTTAAAGGGATGATTAACTTGAATTAAAGTAATGACTAATAACTTAAGACCGAATAACTTGACTTAAAGGGATGACTAACTTGACTTAAAGGGATGACTAATGACTTAAGACCAAATAACTTGACTTAAAGGGATGATTAACTTTAATTAAAGGGATGACTAACTTGACTTTAAGGGATGATTAACTTGAATTAAAAGGATGACTAACTTGACTTAATGTGATGACTAACATAACTTAAAGAGATCACTCAATATGATGACTAACAGTCCTAAATAGGAATCAGCGAAGAGCATCTGTTACTACCCTGTTTCAAGGGGAGCCATATTAGTCATCCCAATAAGTCAAGTTAGTCACCTCATTAAGTCAACTCATTAAGTCAAGTTTGTCATCACATTAAGTTATTCCTTTAAGTCAACAGCTATTTGTTCATATATGTATTTTCTGTTGTCCTTCGTGGCATCCTTTTGGTCGTAACGTAAGGTTTAATTCTTTTTTCCTGTTCCATCAGCATACCTTAATCACGTTTTTATGCCCTGACACAGAAAAACTGACAGAATGCCAATGCCAGTCACAGCATGTTCCAATTCACCTGATTAAAGGAAGGCAAGACAGCAAGAACAGGAACTAGTCATCTTCCTACCTTACAAAAAAGCTAAAACCTCAGACATTGAATTTTCTAAAGCAGTGCTTTTCAACTTGGACGCTAGCGCCCACTAGTGGGAAATTTAAGCTTTCAGATAGGCGGCAGCAGAATAATGACATTCTGTATTAAAAATATATTATTATTGCAACGCAGAGGCTACAAAAACCTGAGGAAACTATAGCAGAATACCAGCAAACCAACAAAAGTGAAAATTGTTAGAATCTGTGCTCTTTCTTTGACAGCATTCGGCTGCAAATCTCAGAATACCAGCAAACCAACAAAAGTGAAAATTGTTAGAATCTATGCTCTTTCCGTGACAGCATTCGGCTGCAAATCTCAGAATTCCAGCAAACCAACAAAAGTGAAAATTGTTAGAATCTGTGCTCTTTCCGTGACAGCATTCGGCTGCAAATCTCAGAATACCAGCAAACCAACAAAAGTGAAAATTTTTAGAATCTATGCTCTTTCCATGACAGCATTCGGCTGCAAATCTCAGAATACCAAGGACCAAATAAAAAGAAGAATGAAGACACTTGACAAGAGTTGGGCATAGAAGAGAACTGGTTCATAAATTCTACAATGAATAGAAATACTTTGGCCACATCAGTTTTGAGAAAACAGTAATGGAAGGTATGGTGTCACGCAAGAAATCCAGAGGCAGACCAAGAAGGCGATTACACCAAAATGTCAATGAATGCTTATAGATGTTAGTAGTCTGTGGTGACCAGTTGTGTCAGGCAAAAGAAGATAGTTTGTTGGTTTCTTTTGAGTTATGCTTATGTTCCTGTCTTCTCTCCATTGGTGTACATACAAATTTCTGATGATGGTCTTGATCTCTCTGTATGATAGTTGTCCATCACAAGTGATGAAGACCACTATCTTTGTTCAGCCGTGTGGACAGCCGTATCTCTTGCCGTGTCCGCTGAAATGGGTGACTTGCGCTGTGATTTGGATAAAGTGAGGAAGAAACTGCGCCTTTTGTCAACCTCGCTCACAGAGCCTAAGCTACCTTTTGCCAGTGGCAAGACATTCATCGAGACGACTGGAGATAGCATAGGATGCAGATTTTGCCTCAGGGTTACCACCGAAGCCTTTCCGTAAACATGTAACCCGCAGGGTAGAAAGGTGGGATGGCATCTAACACAGTTTGTCGTGCCTTTTCGATAACCACAAGAGGTCGTATGGACAACACTCAGAGTGTGAGTGGGTCTGGCATCTCTCCCCAGCTGTATTCAGCTCATCATAGTAGCATCTAAAATTCCAGCGTTATTGTTGAGGATCTCTGGAGTCTAGTTCTGCTAACAAGATGTATAGAGTAATCTAGCAAAATTAAAAAGGTGTAGCGCCATAGCAGAAACTGCTGCCAGGGATGAAGTGTTAAGAGACTTTAATGTACTAGTCTTCATAATTGTATGAGGTGAATTCCCTCCCTTCTTTGCCTTTCCTTTCTTAAATGTAATCTATCTTACTTAGTCGCTCCTCTTCTACCGTGAAGTGAAGAGGTTTTCCAGAGAGAACGCCACACTGCTCTATCTGCCGTCTTTTTTCTGGCCTTTATCCAATCCAGCCCTCGATCACTTAGGGACTTTCCTATCTTGTCTTCCCAACGTACTTTTGCATGTCCTGGGGTCTGCGTCCTTGACTTTTTATCTCCCATGACCGCTTTGGTATCCGATCTTCTTCCATTCTACAGACATGGCCAAACCACTGTAGCTAGGACTGCTCCACTCGTGTCTGCAGGGTTTGAACTTCGAGATTGCTACGTATTGTCTGGTTACGGATCTTGTCCCTTTTCGTCACCTGAACCACCTTTCTTAGATATCTCATTTCTAAAGTTTAAATGTAAGCTGTGAACCAATTTACAGCTGGGTCAGCTTGAAAATGTTGATAATGTTAATTGAACTCAACACCTTTGTCATGAGAATCGTACACTATGCCACTCAGACACTCCTAGCAAATGAAACTACAAAATGATTATGTCCCTTCATATGTCCAAACGGATATCTTTAGAACACATAACCAATGATAGTCCAATCATTCATATGTACGATATTACCTTTATGTACAAACACAGGCTTAAACCACACATGTACAAAGTCGTGGACCTCAGTGTTTTAATTATGTGTTATGTGTCTAAGCAGACCCTTTGTTTGGCTATCTCCATAATAAAGTAAAGATCCCGCTAGCTCGCCAGTGTGGCATATTGGGAATATGGTGTTATGTCAATATTTTTACATTAATCTACATCTCCACATGCACGATTTCATTTCATTCTATGTATCATTTAACTGTGAATAATTTAGTATATAATATGTGAATGTTTATGGAACATCACCGACAATAACTAGGTTTAAAGTAAGTGATAATATTGAAGATCTCCCTTCACTGACATCATAGATGTCGCGCTGATAAGACAAAAGAGCGAAATGAGTTTACTCAATATTTGGCTGCCTGGCATCAGACACCCGTTTCTGGTTGAATACCAGGACTTACAGATAATGTGCTGCCGAAGACAGATGTGTCAGACCGAATGGTGCAAATATCGCAGTCAAGCTGTAAACTAGCGACACAACACATTCCGTTCTCTGGACTACATCCTGCTACTTGCAAAGCCCTGTTCAGAGCTTGGTATCGGAGATTGAGAACGCAGGCAGACGAAGAAGAATAAGAGTTATGTGCTGGAGTTTTAAGCAGAGAAACTGAACGATTTAAAATAAAAAGACAATTACTACAGGACACGACAAAACCCGGGTGCCAGGTCGTCTGGAAATGCTATAGAGCCTAACATTTCGGGATAGGTGTTATATTTACCCCATCATGGTATATCCATTTCATTCATCCTTTGTTGTTATTATTAAAACATATATTAAATATCCACATGTCAAAAGAAACTATAAATGTGGACATCATACTTTATATTTTCGTATTTCCACTTGCCCATTGTTCAATTCTACTACAAGTGATTATCCAAATAATTCAGAGTATTCAGGGAAAAATGGATTAATCAACACCCCCCCCTTCTGAAAAGAAGACAGCTACTATGATTTAACTAGAGAATAGCAAGTCATCATCTTCAGACTGAGAACTGGGGATCAAGATGCGGAGTAGTGCATGATCTGCAGTGGTCAGCGACCCATAGCTGACTGCTAGCATCAGGGCTATAGAGCCAGAACTGCCAAGACCCTTCTACACCTCCACGCTGTGATCCTGGATAACAGGCTGCATCAGAGCAGACTGGCTAAGGAGAAGGGATCAAAGAGGGAAGGCTAGCCCGGTACTCAAAAATGTCTGCTGAAGTCAGATGTGATGAACCGAAAGGTGCAAATCTCGCAGTCAAACTGTGAACTACAACACACCTTATTCTGTTCTCCAGACAACATCCTGCTACCTGGAAAGCTGTTTTCAGGATTTGGTAGCAGGAGATTTAGAACAAACGAAGAAACAATAGAAAACTGAGAACTTGGCATAATAGACTCAAGGGTCATCTTTACAATAAAATGAGCATTGGGACAACAGATGACAGGTGTCCATGTGGGAAGAATACCATGACCGTGCAACACATCCTACAAAGCTGCATGCTCAGGCAGGAAGAGAGAGAGCAATACTGGCCTCCCGAGACAGATGTGAGCCAAAATCTGTATGGAGATAAAACAGCCTTACAAACAATGATGGCCTTTCTAGGAGAAACCAGAACCTTGATTTTAGGATGAACGAAGAAGAAGGATGCACAGTCCTTAACCTTCAACACGCTTCCATAATTTTTGGAAAATGTTTTGCAAATTTCAATTTTGCGACTTTCAAAAATTGTAACTGCTCTGTTTGTTGGGTCAATAAATATGATTTTCTTGTGTGTAGAGACATAAATGAATAAAGAAGTTGTTGATGTTTTTGTTGTGTGTTTGTAAGTTTCTGAGATACAAGAAGATGAATGTGAAATTTTTTGAAAAAATTAAAATATTTGGCCTTTCCTGGCTAGGCCCAGTCGCTCCGATAGAAATCCAGGAAACCATAACAAAGTATCGATACTGTGTTTATAATATCGGCACATCTGTTAGTTTCCAATTCAAGCGTAGTTCTTTCATCTAAACAAATAAAATAAACAGATCTACCAGATAAAGATCCTTCCTAATAACCTACTTCACCTTTCCTGAAAAAGTTAGCCTGCTCCAATCGGCGAAATAAGAGAATAAATCGGTCAAAAGCCATTTGTAATCTAACATATGATACTTTTACTGGCAAAAAGTCTGTGTAGATGGACGTGACGAATCCAGCAGTATAAAAATGACTAATGGTAGGGTCTCCGTACTTTAAAAAAAAATAATTTCAAAACATTTTGTTGTTGACAGAGAGAAGTTTGGCTGTGTCAGACGGTCTGCAGTGTGCTAAATGTTGTTAAGTAGGACTAACTGTGTCAAGTCCGGATTTTCACATTGAGTTCCAACTCTGGGTTGGGATATTGTTAGTCTACAGGTGCTAAATTCTTGTACTTCTCTGCCAACTGCTTCTTTTTTCTAGTCTCATATTTGATGCTTCTGCAGCAATTTGTATTTGGGGGGTTGGTAAGTGTCCCTAGAGGTATATCACAGAGCAGTAGAGGTTGAAAAGGAACTATAAATAAATGGAGAGGCACAGAAAGAGTAGCCCAGAACCGAGTATGCTGGCGGTATGTGAACCATGGTCTATGCACAAAGAGGAGCTATAGCCTTTGATTGATTGATTGATTGAAGTTGTTAGCCCAAAGACACCCCTCTTTAGTGGCCTTTTAGAACATCCTTGGAGGGGAGAGGATACTAACATCTGGTTAGGCAAAACATACTGATCAGATTATGTCAATCACGGTCAGGTGAAACATACTGACCAAGACCCAACCTCACTTCAACGCAGTTCTCCCTGGAATCAGGCTAACGAGGTTGGGATCAACACCATGATCCCTATAGTGGTCAGCTTACCGAAGTGCCTCATATGTATTACAGCCTGTTACACCTCCTCAAGTGCACCTTGGGATGTTAGGAGAACCCTTGTAACCCACCACCAAAGAAAGTCATCAAGAGTACCTACCCAAGTATGAGTGGCATTAGCAACAATGACATGCATATAGAGCTACAGTGTCCCAATTCCGTGCTCCCTGGGATTAACACTCGTTACAACCAGCTTATTATACTATAATACTTTGTCCCTATCCATAATAATGTCCCTTTATTGCATTTACAAACAACACAGTCAATGATGTGTGATATTTTAACATAACACATTTGTTTACTCAGTAACAAATGCTCAAAATGTCTGGCCCCAATCCAGTAAAGTTTGAGTGTACAACCTCTTCCTCCAAGCATGTTCCACCACAGAATTGCTTGTTGGCGCCTTCTTGTAGATTCATCTTCAGACAACTGTAGCACAAGCATCAGACAAACACCTTAGCCAGGGCGTCAGCCCCAGCACTTGCAATGTATGGTTTCTGTGGGTGGAAGGCAACATCGTGAATGGACTCCTCGAACTTCTTGCGATGGGAGGTGATCTCCTGAACGCACGTTTTACTGTCTAAATTCCATAACCTAATCGAACAGTCGTGACCTGAAAAGAAGAGCGAATATAGAGGTTGAAGAATTCTTAAAAACCTGAATGCTAAAACAAGTTGCAATCATCAAAACTTTTTCAGCTTCCTGTGGAGTATATACTTACTTGGAATCCTGTTGTTCAAACAAGCATGTTTAATGTCTGTTGCCAGGTAGCCAAATGCTTTGGCTATGGGTAATAGGTATTTTAGAACTTCCTGCAGCTTACTAGGCTTGGGGGAAGGTACAAATAATTTGGGCAGATTTGTAGCTTGGTGACGTTGCTGACGACGTTCAGGACTAGCTCATTTTCTTATGGACCTATAGGTACTGTACTAACATGAACCCCATCATTGTGTAACTGCAAATGATCTTGCAGGCTGCTGGAACGTGCAAGCACTTTCCATCAGGGTTCTTGTATTACTTATTTGTCATGCTGCTCTTCCCACACTACTGACCAACTACTTTACTTGAAGTCAATAGGGAACATTATTATACCCGAGTGTTACGATATAAGTCAACATAATGAGTGGCAGAGTCTTCTTGAAACAAGTGTGACCCCAGTTTGGTTTTGACATGTGTTATTATTGAGTGGTGTCACATAGCAACCAAGATGGCGGTGCCTTTGTGTACTCTGCAAAAATAGGTTGCAAATAATCATTTTTGGTTTGTACTGTGATATAAATTGAATTTGATTCGACCTATATATAGAGAGTCTAGACATGCTACTGATGTGTATGATTGCTGACAGCGTGTTACTCTAGTTGTTGCATATTTCGTCATTTAAAGGCAGGCCGGAATAATACATTTTTGAAGGTCGGCAGCCATAGCGGATAGTGTCGATAGTTATAACAATGTAACATATCCATTGTGTAACAAGGGAACAGTTAGGTTCGATTCGTGGACTTACTGTGATATATTCACGATACTACGATGAAACCAACTGAAAGTACACACGTGGACGAGTGGTATTGTTGTGATTGTTACCCACTGTCGATGTAATGTATATTTCTAAGGCCCACCCACCACCTGTTCACGGGTAAGGCTTCCGGAGTAAACCCTGAGGAAAAATCCTAAGGCAGTCAAATGGTGTTTCAAACAATATTCTGACAACTCCTACGACATTGCTGATTGCAGGCAGTATCGACTAATGTTGTTCCCCTGAATTATTTAGCTTCGTGGAGAGAGGGGACCTGCTGCTCGGGCAACAGCTTGTTCTCTTTCGAAATATGCCTAGGCTTGCACCTTGGAGATGCCCTCGAGCCTTACCCTTCAACACTGACACATTATGTGCCACATCAAATATCCTATCTACCTGGGCTGTTGGAACGTCTGTACTATGTTGACTGGACTGTGTGATGACCTTCAGGAAATGAATGATGTCAGGAAAACATGCATTTTCAACAACGAATTAAAAAGACTCAATGTGGACATTGCAGCACTTCAAGAGACTCGCTTAGCAGGATCAGGATCAATAAGTGAGAAGGACTACATATTCTACTGGCAAGGGAAAGACCCAAATGAAATAAGAAAGTATGGAGTTGGCTTTGCAGTGACAATGCTCATAGCACGCATAGTTGAACCAGTCGAAATGGTTCAGAGCGCCTGCTCACATTCATACTACTGTCGGTCCCATCACCTGGGCAACGGCTTTTAGTTCTCTCTCTACCATGGGCTCTGCGTAACCAACTCCTATTTTCAGACAAAGCCCTAACATAAGGTTTCATGGATGCACCCACGATCGAAGCACTGGCATCAGCTTATCTGATTCTTGTGAGGTCTCTTCTCAAATCTGTTCTCCTCACGCGCTCCTACCATAGTGCAGATTGCGACAGCAGACTATGCACTGGTTCAATGTAAAATCAAATAGCAACCAAAAAAGTTGTATCGCACCAGACTATAATGTAAACCAAGGATCGACACGAGCAAAATGTCAGATCCTGCACTGATCATTCGCTTTAACGTCGCCTTCGAAGAAACTCTCAAAATTACACAAAGTGGCGCCATGATTACAAAAACCTGGAAACAACTTCGATCCAACATCCACAGCACTGCACTTGCTATTTTTGGAAGAAGCACAGCAAAATCCAAAGATTGGTTTGAAGTTTTAAAAAAAATGATATGACACCCATAATCAAAGCAAAGCGCACTGCTTGTCATAACTACATGTGCCTTCAAAATGCAGTTACTCTGCAATCCCTAAAATCCGCCAGGAGCCAAGTTCAGTAAATAGCTCGCCGCTGTGCAAATAAGTACTGGTTCCACCTCAGTGAAAAATATCCAGACTCCAGTAGAAACAGGCAATATCATAGAAATGTATGATGGCATTAAAAAATCTATTGGTCCCGTGCACAGGAAGAACGCATCACTCAAATCAATTAATTGGCGAGAAAATAACTGACAAAGCAAGGCAGATGGAGTAATGGGTAGAGCGTTACTCTGAGCTCTACTCATGCGGCAGTACGGTCACTCGCACAGCTCTTGATGCTGTTCAAGGACATCCTAGAATGGAAGAGCTAGATGTCGAATCATCTTTAGAAGATCTCAATATAGCCATTGACAACATAGCACTTGGCAAAGCAGTGGGCAGCGACGGTATCCCACCTGATCTGATCAAGCATTGTAAAAATGCACTCTTGAAACCGCTATACTTGTTGCTATGCCAGAGTTGGAAAGAGCCATCATACCCCAAGATATGGCTTGGCTTGGCTTCGTTCATTCTCAATCTCCCACTACCAAACACTGAAAGGGCTTAAGTAGCAGAATGTAGTCCAGAGAACGGAATACATTGTGTCGTAGTTTACAGCTTGACTGCGATATTTGCACCTTTCGGCCCAACACATTCGACTTCAGCAAGCATTTTTTGAGTACCGGGTTAGCATTCCCTCTTCGATCCCTTCTCCTTAGCCAGTCTGCCCTGCTGCAGCCTGTTATCCATAATCACCGCGTGGAGGTGTAGAAGGGTCTTGGCAGCTTTGGTTCGCTGGCCCTGACACTAGCAGTCAGCTATGAGTCGCTGACCACTGCAGCTCATGCGCTGCTCGGCATCTTGATCCCCTACCCCAAGATATGAGGGATTACAAAATTGTCACATTATTCAAAAATAAAGGTGATAGAAGTGACTAATGATTACAGAGGCATCACACTGCTCGCTGTTGTTGGCAAAGTTTTGCCAGAGTGATCTTACTGCGGCTGCACAAACTGGCTGAGCGTGTGTACTCCCAATGCAGATTCCGATATGGAAGATCAACGATCGACATGATCTTGTCTCTACGACAGCTAGAAGAAGAATCATGTGAGCAGAACAAGCCTTTATATGTCACTTTCATCGACCTGGCAAAAGCATTCCATTTCGTTAGCAGGGCTGAACTCTTCAAGATCATTTAAAAAATAGATAGGCTGTCCTAACAAACTGCTGCAGCTTATAGTGTCATTTCATGAGGATATGAAAGGAATAGCCCAATTGATGGTAATACATCACCATTTAATATTCAATGTGGTGTTAAACAAGGATGTGTTCTGGCCCCAACACTATTCAGAATCTTATTTGCTCTGCTACTGAAGCACGCATTTGGTAATGCAACAGAAGGGATTTGCCTTTACACTAGATCAGATGGCTGTCTGTTTAATCTTACGAGACTCCAAGCTAAAACCAAGATCAGGGAAGTTACTGTCAGGAACTTGTTATTTCCTGATGTCACTGCAATTGTCACTCACAGTGTGCATGAACTCCAGAGATTGATAGATTGCTTCTCCGTGCTTGGTCATTCATGAATATAGAAGTGAAAGCTGAGTACGACTTCCATGGTATGCCCCAGGCACGGTAAAGGTTGAACAACTGTGCATTACTTACTTACATTCCATGTCCTAGCATCACTACATATAACGTTCATCCAGTGCTCAGCGACTTGAGTTGTCCTGTCATTCGCCTTCAGCATGTCACTCTCGTCACATGTATCCTGAAGGTTGGTGGAACAAATCATCAGATGACCTGGATCTTGTATCACACCGCAGTCACATGTATCATGAAGGTTGGAACAAATCATCAGATGACCTGGATCTTGTACCACACCGCAGTCACATTTATCATCGTCTGAGAGATCACATTTCTTCATGTCCCTCCTACATCGTGATATGCCAATTCAAAGTCTATTTATTGTCTTCCAAAGTGAGTAGGATAAGTGATGTTCAGGGGCAGGTTCCTCCTGAAGCTCGATCCCCGAGTCCTCTATCATTGTGTGCCATAATTCAGTGCGATGATTTTCAGGGCTTGACTGTATGGGCTATGTTGATTTAAGAAAACTATGCCTGGATTTGAGTCTTGTGATCAGTTCTGCTCCTAGTGTCTAAACATTGGGTGTCTAGAGTTGTTTTCATGTGCATTGAACAATGAAGACAAACCTTCACACAAAGCTGTTTAGGAGCCTTGAAACATTCTGCATCACGGCGACCTTGATATAGATATGTAAAATATTGACGAACGAGGCGACGATGAATGCTCTCCTCCTCCTACTTGACCCAGAAGAAGACAAGGTATCCACTCTTTTATTCACTGTTCTTCTTCTGCGTTCGTTCTTATTCTTCTTCTGCGTTCGTTCTTATTCTCCCGCTACCAAGCCCTGAACAGGGCTCTGCAAGTGGCAGGATGTAGTCTGGAGAATGGAATGGGTTGTGTCGCTAGTTTAGTTTGACTGCGATATTTGCACCTTTCGGTCCGACACATCCGTTTCTGGAAGTCTTATTCACTGTATTGTATGAAGAGCATGTAGAGATGATGATGTTATTTTAAATACCAACAAAGAGTAATCTGCTCTTTTATGTGCCCTGAAATGGATGTTTAATTGTGGGCTGTAGTAGCTTTCCTCACATTTCAAGCGTGCTAATGAAGGTGGTCCGCGGACCTCCAGGTAATTGTACTATGTTTGACTTCATCTGCGTGGCGCTCACTTCTACGGGGATCACGTCGATCCACATCTCGTAAGCCAGACTGCCATGAAAACAACCCGTTTGCAGGGAACGCTACATGATTGAGAGGTAGTGGTCTTGTCAGTATATTGTGCCTGACCCTGACGTCTTGGTCAAAATGTTGTGTCTGACAGGAATAGCATCTCAGTTCCCCGGCATGTAGAGATAATTATTATGATGAACACAAAGGAGAAGATTTGACAAATTGTCTCTGGTCATGGATTTGTGAGAGCTATTTTTCTTCTTTGTCCTATGGTCATCAGACTACTGTTGGGGAATGAAGTTGTTAGAGACTTCAGTATACTAAGCCACGATTTTAATGAGATAGGGTGGCCAGTTCCTTTCCATGCCACCTTTTACTCCCCTAGCCATATACCAGATACCCATTTACAGCTGGGTCGACCGGAGCATGACAGTTGTAGAAGTTGAACCCCGTACCTTTGCCATGAAAAGCGAGTACTTTACCATAATGCTAATCAGACGAGCTGGGCTCTTCTTACACCTTATGAGGTACTGAAGTTGTACCTGAGTCCTCCTTACTGCAGTGCAAAGCAAGACAGTATGGTAGGACAACACATATTTTGGTCAGACAGCACAAATAGTATAGTAGGACAACACATATTTTGGCCAGACAGCACAAACAGTATGGTAGGACAACACATATTTTGGCCAGACAGCACAAACAGTATGGTAGGACAACACATATTTTGTCAGACAGCACAAACAAGTATTGTTGGACAGCACATATTTTGTCAGACAGCACAAACAAGTATTGTTGGACAGCACAGATAGTACTTACTGCCAGATAAAAGATATAAACCATTTGGATCTATTGCCAAACTTGTTACTGAGTCTAAGTGAGCTACCATAGAATGAATAATTTTGCCTGAAACAAAACAAACGTACACCAATAATACATCATCTTCAAGATGTGCCACATAAGAAACAGCAGTAAAAATAATGCAACATGTTATTTTATATTATACTTAGTTGTCCATCGCAAGCGAAGATTGCGACAGCGTCACACTAGTTTATTCAGATGTAACTGCATAGTTCGATTTGAGCGTTACAAACTCTACCGCACATAGGGCACACATGAACAGCATTTTTAGTTGGACAGTTTTGCATTCTTTCCTTTCGTACAGCTTGCTTTTCCTGCACCTCCGTGATGGTCCTCTGCTCAGCAGTGCAAGCACCATGTGTGACGGCAGTGTGCCAGGCTGAGCAATTCTGAGCAAGCAGCTCCCAGTCAGCAACATCAATGAAGAAACTTTTCAAGTTTCTTTGTATCGTTTCTTTTGTCCACCCTGCGAGTGCTGTCCTGTATTGAGCTCACCGTACAACAGTTGTTTAGGGAGGCGCTCATCTGACATGTGAACAACATGCCCTGTCCATCTGATCTGGGCTCTCTGTAGCAGTGTATGGATGCCAGAGAGTCTAGCCCTGCTGAGGACTTGGGGGCACTCTCTCTTGCCAATTGATCCTGAGCAGTATGCGGTGACAGTTTACATGGAAATTATTCAGTTTCCTGACATATCTGCTATAGACTGTCCATGTTTCGCATGCGTACAAAAGGGTAGTTAGTACAACAGCACGATACACACTAATCTTGATGGTAACATTGATTCCCTGCCAGTCCCAAACATTTCCCTGTAGTCTTCCGAAAGCAGCACTCGCCTTGGAAATCCTGTTGTGGACCTCAAAGTCAATATTTTCTTCTCTGGTGATGGTATTGCCATGGTAGGTAAAGCTATCAACTGCTTTTAGGCGTTGTCCATGTACAGTGACGTTGGTTCGTGGTAGGGCTCCCCGGGCACAGGTAGAAACATTACCTCCCTTTTCTTGGTGTTTACAATCAGACCAAAATTAGTGCATGCAGTTGAGAACTCATTCATGATTGCCTGCATGTCTGTTCTGAGAACGTGTTAATTGCTCAGTCGTCGGCAACGAGGAGATCTAAGATAGTTGTTTTTTTTTCACCTTTATGAGGGCCTTTAGGCACCTCAGAGTGAACAGCTGCCCATCCATGCGGTATCTGATCCGTACACCAATGTCACAGTCATGTGTTGCATCAGAAAGCATGGCTGCAAATACAATGCTAAAACGTGTTGTGGCCAGGACACAGCCTGTTTGACTCCATTTATGACTGGGAATGCTGCAGAGAGTATGTAATTATCATCTACATATGTTGCTACAAACAAAATAAAAGGATTCGAAAGGGATGCAAAGAATAATAACACAGCAACCTGCCAGGAATGTCAAAAGGAGTATTGGACATTGGTCTGGCTACAAAATCCTGCAAAAAACTATAAGCCCTGTGAAAAAGAAAAGTAAACTTATGAACCCCAGGGTAGAAAAGGAGCAAATATATTTTGATTTGCTACCTTGTATTTTTTTTTTTTTAACATTTATTTTACATATCATTTTATTCCTTTTCTTGTTTCATTGTTCTTTTAGCATCAATAAATTGAAAACATTCATCTGTCATTCATTCCTTCTTTACAGTTCAATTTTTCGGTCTTGTTTCTTTTAGTGCATGGCTATCTGTTGTCTTCACCATTCATCATCATCTCTACTTTATTTCTGTTTCTGTGGCTCTTTATCTCTTCTGTACTTTAATATTTTATCTCAGTCATTAAGAAAATTTTACTTATGCAGCGTCTTTTAGCCAAAGATGTGTGTATATGTACTTTGTCCCGACTTCTTTGTTAAAATCTTTAGTGTTATCTCTAGCGTTTCAGTTTATATTATACAGAATCAACATCACTGCCCTTTAGGTAAACCCATAGGTGCTGAGTTCCTCTCTCAGCACATGACAATGATTATGGATACTAATGGTACCTGTAGTTCATTGGTGACACATATTTATGCTTCATCCTATCAGGCTGCATTGCATAACATCACTAATAGCTGTGTGGATGACTCCAAATCCCTTCTTTTGTGTGTGTGTGTGTGTGTTGGAGAAGATAATTAGGGCCCTGCACCTTACTATTTTTATTTATGTAGTAAAAGGTGGCTAAGGACCACTGCATCTTACTACCTATATAGTAAGAGGTGACTAAGGACTACTGCATCTTACTACCTATATAGTAAAAGGTGACTAAGGACTACTGCATCTTACTATTTATGTAGTACAAGGTGACTAAGGACTACTGCATCTTACTACCTATATAGTAAGAGGTGACTAAGGACTACTGCATATTACTACCTATATAGTAAGAGGTGACTAAGGACTACTGCATCTCACTATTTATGTAGTACAAGGTGACTAAGGACTACTGCATCTCACTATTTATGTAGTACAAGGTGACTAAGGACTACTGCATCTCACTATTTATGTAGTACACGGTGACTAAGGACTACTGCATCTTACTATTTATGTAGTACAAGGTGACTAAGGACTACTGCATCTTACTATTTATGTAGTACAAGGTGACTAAGGACTACTGCATCTTACTATTTATGTAGTACAAGGTGACTAAGGACTACTGCATCTTACTATTTATGTAGTACAAGGTGACTAAGGACTACTGCATCTTACTATTTATGTAGTACAAGGTGACTAAGGACCACTGCACCTTTCTATTTTTGCAACAAAAAAAAAGGTTGCCTAAAAGCCATTGCACCTTTCAGAATGGAAAAAACATTCGTCACTTCATTTGTCTTCAGTAACATTGTGTACGGTGTCCTAGCTTAATGCCAATAGCTTCTTTATGACTTTTAACATTGGCAGCCATTCAAGCTTTGTACATCTTATGTCCATTTCCCTGAAAAACTTGGATTAATTGATATTTCTGAAACATAGTAGTTTCATACACAGAAGTGATAGTGCTGTACTAAAACCTCAGAACCTGGAGGACCAGGGTGCCTATTTCAGTCTGACCCATACCAGTGCAGACCTATCCAGCTTGGTAGAACATGCAACGAGTAAAACTAATTATTTAAACCAATCAAGAATTCAGTCATTCTGTCTGTAATCAGTATTCCTGGTATTCAATCTCTCAGAACAAGTGTCTAGTGCCAGGTAGCCAAATGTTGTTTACTCATTTCTATCTTCCATACATTTCTATCTTCCATACCTTTTCTTTAAATCTCATACTGGCCCCCATCTATTTGTTTTCCTTTGCCCCCCCCCCCATATTAATTTTTTTCCACACCCCCCCGGGTTTATATCACCTTCTTTTTGTTCTCTCACTTGGATCACTATTTGGCCTTTTCCTTACTTGGTCACCACTGGCTTATCTGGCCCATTCCCCCTCACTTCTTACGTTCTCCTGGCCCCCTTATTTGACCGCTCCCCTTCATTTTCAGTCGAGTTTCCGACCCAACCAGTCGCTTAGACAGACTGGGTCTAACATCAGATAAGTAGACCATTTTTTTCCTTATATGAAGATTTGCTAGTTCAGTATTGTTGTTATTTGCTATCCCTGATGAAAGCCTATTGGTCATAACATAGGTTTTGTTTGTGTTCTCGTCTCAGTGCGGTATCTGACCATACCCATTTTTAAAGTTTGATTAAACTTAATTATAATCAGCTTTACATTTGTTTCATTTATTTTTTCCCATTTACTCATTTCGGTACTTTGCTTTGCATAACCCTGTTGGGCAAGAGCTTTACTCAAACAATCTTTCCCATTTCATTGACGATCACCCACATGAATGCTTAGAGTTGTAGGACCGTCAGTGCTTCACTTTACAAGTTTATCTGTTGCCAGATCTTGGATTGGCTTGGCTTCGTTCGTTCTCAATCTCTCGCTACCAAACCCTGAAAGGGCTTAAAGTAGCAGAATGTAGTCCAGAGAATAGAAAGCGTTGTGTTGTAGTTTACAGCTTGACTGCGATATTTGCACCTTTCAGTCCAACACATCCGACTTCAGCAAGCATTTTTTTAGTACCTTGTTAGTATTCCCTCTTCGATCCCTTCTCCTTAGCCAGTCTGCCCTGCTGCAGCCTGATATCCAGGATCACCGTGTGGAGGTGTAGAAGAGTCTTGGCAGATCTGGTTCGCTGGCTCTGGCGCTAGCAGTCAGCTATGAGTCGCTGACCACTGCAGCTCATGCGCTGCTCAGCATCTTGATCCCTGATTCAGATCTGCATTTTCTTAAAAACACAGCATCTGCGACACTATTTAACACCTGATTTTGGTATTGTGAATTCTGTTCTATAGAAGATTGTCAATGTTCTTCGCTTCACTGCCTCTTGAAAAAAACTTGAAGCCCCTCTGCATCTACAAGGCATGTTCAAATGAAACCGGACCTAACTGCACCAAGTGAACATACGTACGATGCGCATGATGATGTCACTTCTGATGTAAACAGCACATACCAACCATCAAGTTTGCAAAATTTCATTATCCTCCGACTCATGGTTTCCTCAGCAGACTGTTGAGAACATGACGGGTGTGATACGGAACCCGCCCAGAGTTGATCAGTGAGCGGTGATTTGTTTCTAACAGCTGAAGGATGTTGACCAGTTGACATTGATCGCAGAACGCAGGCAGTGTATGGTGACAAGAGTGACAATATATCATTTCACCATTTATTCCATTGATTTGTCGTCTTATGAGGAGAGACAAAGATCAGCTCTGCTTACCTGTATTATTGTCAAAGAATCGTATGTGCCTGTCCTCGTGTGCTGTGATGGAGATTGGCAGTGTTGGGTGGTTGATCACACGGTTGATCTGGTTGCTTCCAGTGGAATCTGAAGTTGTGGGAAAATATAACAAATTATATTGGATTTGAGTTAAACTTTCTGGTTCCCCTGAAAACAAAAATGATGCACTGCAACAGCTGCTCTCCAGCAGTACCTATTTTGGGCCATCAACAACTGTGCCACTTATGAGACTCCCGTTTCACTTATCACACTTCAGTGCCACCTATGAGACCCTAATGCTACATGAGACCCCAGTGCTACCTATGAGACCCCAGTGCTACCTATGAGACTAGTGCTACATATAAGACCCTAGTGCTATCTATTAGATCCCCAGTGCTACCTATGAGACCCTAGTGCTATCTATTAGATCCCCAGGGCTACCTATGAGACCAGTGCTACCTGAGACCCCAGTGCCATTTGAGACCACATTGCTACCTATGAGACCCCAGTTCTACCTGTGAGACCCCAGTGCTACATATGAGACTAGTTCTACATATGAGACTAGTTCTACATATGAGACCCCAGTGCTACCTATGTGACTAGTTCTACATATGAGATCCCAGTGCTATCTATGAGACTAGTGCTACCTATAAGAACCCAGTGCTACCTATGAGATGAATGCTACCTATGAGACTAGTGCTACCTGAGACCCCAGTGCCATTTATGAGATCACAGTGCTACCTATGGGACCCCAGTGCTACATATGAGACCCCAGTACTATCTATGAGACTAGTGCTACCTATAAGACCCCAGTGCTACCTATGAGACGTGTTACCTATGAGACCCCAGTGCTACCTATGAGACTAGTGCTACCTATGAGACCCCAGTGCTACCTATGAGACCCCAGTGCTAGCTGAGACTAGTGCTTCCTGAGACCCCAGTGCCATTTATGAGACCCCAGTGCTACACATGAGACCCCAGTGCTATCTATGAGACTAGTGCTACCTATGAGACTAGTGCTACCTATGAGACTAGCGCTACCTATGAGACTAGTGCTACCTATAAGACCCCAGTGCTACCTATGAGACCAGTGCTACCTATAAGACCCCAGTGCTACCTATGAGACTAGTGCTACCTCTAAGACTAGTGCTACCTATTAGACCCCAGTGCTACCTATGAGACTAGTGCTACCTATGAGACTGGTGCTACCTATGAGACCCTAGTGCTACCTATGAGACTAGTGCTACCTCTAAGACTAGTGCTACCTATGAGACCCCAGTGCTACCTATGAGACTAGTGCTACCTATGAGACTAGTGCTACCTATAAGACCCCAGTGCTACCTATGAGACTAGTGCTACCTATGAGACCCCAGTGCTACCTATGAGACTAGTGCTACCTATGAGACTAGTGCTACCTATGAGACCCCAGTGCTACCAATGAGACTAATGCTACCTATGAGACCCTAATGCCATTTATGAGACCAGTGCTATCTATGAGAACCTAGTGCTACATATGAGATTCCCTCCCGAGTGATCCAGTCTAATTTATCCCATTTCTTGATTATCTTATAAACCTGTATTGTCACCTCTTCTTCTTCATCGATCAACTAATGCCATACTTCTAGTCCGATGAGGTTCACAATGGAGACTGCATTTCAGGTCTTAGCTCGTCCCCCCCACACCTTTTCGAGCATGGTTGCTCCCCCAGGCCAGACTGCCTCTCTTTGGTCTGCATAGGTAGGGCATTCTTGCAGAACATGTTCTGGTGTTTGCTTGGGTGTTCCACAATCACATGTGACAGTGTCTCTGAGACCAATTCTGTGGAGGTAGGCCTAGAGTCTACAATGTCCCGTTCTGAGACTGAAGATCTTTGTCTGCCCATCTCTGCCAAGTTTGTCTACGCTGTCATTTTCTGACTTGTATTCTTTGTGCTGTTCTCTCCATTTTGTCCTCATGGATTGTTTGATGAGTGTCTTTGCTTCTTTATATCTGTGAATGGGGAATCTGCTTGCCACTACTTCCGGCTTCTGCGAGCTCAACTGCTTTCTCGTTTCCAGGGATCCCACAGTGGGCTGGAATCCATTGTAGGACTAAATATGTTTTTTTTTAGACAGCAATCCTATGTTGTATTTTATTTCATGTAAGAGTCCATCTTGTTTGTGCCTTGAGATGACTTGGAGTACACTCCTGGAGTCTGTTAGAATGACCGTTTTCCTTGTTATGTTTTAGCTGATAAGAATCTGAGTTGCAGCATGAACAGCTCTTGCTTTAGCTCTGAAATTGGTACAAGTCTTTCCTGCTGGTATGGAGTGATTTTCTATGTCGCAATTGGAGTATTCAATATTTGTGTTGAACTGCCATATTTGCACCTTTTCAGTCCAACACATCTGTCTTCGGCAGCTTTCAGCATATTTGTATCCCCTCTACGATAAGGACTCCACACATGTACACAGTGCTCGAATATTGGTCTAATTCTAACATATTTTATACAGTTTGATTTTCACTTCCTATGTTTAATGTTCTTCTTTTTCTTCTTTGCGTTCAGGATCTTTTGGTCATGCTATATCTGCAGGCCAGTCGCCATGATGAAGTCTGTAGTCTTCACCAGGTCGGAGCGGCTGCCCCACAGCTTTTGTCTCAGCTCCGCACCCTCTGGCCAGGTTTGGCATCTCATTTCCCTATAGATTGGGCATTCTTGTAGAATATGATAAGGGTTCTGGCATCCTGTTCCATATGGGCACTCATCGTTGTGTGAGATCTTCAGTCTGTATAGATGTTCTAGTAGTCTGCAGTGTTCAGTTCTCAGGCGAAATAAGGTACTTTGTTGATTTCTTTTGAGATAGTGAATTGGGTCTGGTGTATTGCTTATGTTTCTGTCTTCTCTCCATTGGTGTATATACTGATTTCTTATGATGTTCTTGATGTTTAATGTATAACATTGCATTTGCCTTTTTCACTGCTACTTGGTCTTGCTTGCTTACTTCACCTGTATCTTCTTCTACTTCGTCATTTGTTTTCAAAATGACGCTACTAAGTCCTGAAAAGGGTTTTGCAAGTAGCAGGATGTAGTCCAAGGACGGGATGCGCTGTGTCATAATGTACAGCTTGACAGCGATAGTTGCACCTTTCAGACCGATACATCCGACTTCAGCATATTATCTATTATAACCCCTATGTTCCTTTCCTTTTCTGTCTTCCTAATATTGTTCTCTCTCCTCCTGTTATTATATTCCATATTGGATCCACAAATAGGCTGACTGTAAATTTATCTACAATAAACTCCATCTGCACATTCGCAGACCATCCTTGAATTTGATCTAAATCCGACCTCAATATATCCACCTTTGCTTTAGATCAGACACCTCTCCTCTGCATAGTTTGATGTCATTTGCGAATTTTGCAAACTTGGATCTGATATCACTGTCTAAATCAATCATATATACCAAAAACAAAATTGGTTCCAACACCGAGCCCTGTGGCACACCACTTTTTACCTTACACCACTCACAGTACTCATTTATGTCCACTCTCTGCCTTCTTCCCGTTAACAAATTTTTTTTGTGTATCTATAAACAACAGTTCAATTTTGATTTATCATAAAATCAATAAGAAACTTGAATACCATGAGACTGTAATAACAATAGGAAGATATAGAAATTATATTGTTTGTTGTTGCTGTTGTTATCCCATAACTCTGGGAGTCGTTGTGGTAGAGATAAAACACTTGCCTCTCAAAGCGATGAATGGAAATGGTGGGCGACTTAATCCCGCATGTTTCAAGCGAGCACTGATCTCAAGGGAGGTAAGACCAAAGTGCCTGCATCCTTAGTTACCTCCAGTTGTTTTGACTTATGACCTTGCCACTGGTCAACAGTAGCTCGGGGCGAAGGAGAGGTTAATGACAAGCATAGTTTCTTCCTTACTATAATCTAAATACAATGCAAGTTACATTATCAAGACAAAACCATGTGATGTTATCATCATCGCTTGCGATGGGCAACTAACTAACTTTTTATCCTATAGTTGTTGACCACGTCCGTTCATGGCAGCCCAATGCCCTTCTTATATAAATGTAGGTCTTCTTAAGTTGTTCCACTGTTCTACACAGTGTAGTGGCGATTGGCGTCGGTATTTGTAAGAATCTTTTCCTCATGACTGCAAGCGTTTTTCACCCAATGAGAAATTTTCCTTCTGCTTCATTGGGGTGAAAGTAATGTCTGCACAAAGGCAAGCGCTGAGGATTGATGAGGTTAAAGTGGCTTTATTACTCTGGTGTGTCCTATTCAGAACTGAAAGACATGACTTTGTTCTCTTCTGTGTTATATTTTTTACTGTGACATTTCGCTAAATACACTGCGACCTGTTGTTTAAGACTCAGATTGTACACGCTAAAACGAGTTTTTAAAAAAAATGAAACGGGTTTGGCCCTTGTAAATTGGTCCAATTAGAGGTCAAGATGGACAAGTGCATGAGCTAACAGCAGTCAGCAGTTCATAGCTGACTGCTTGCATCAGGGTCAGCGATCTATAGCTGACTAAGACTATTCCGTCTCAACATGGCAACCTTGGAATCAGGCTGTATTAGTCACTAGTGTAGATTGGCCAATGGGTTAAGGATTGCAGTGAAAAGGCAAACCCTGTACTAAAAGATTACAGCTAAAATCAGATGTGTCTGGCCAAAAGGTGCAGTTATCGCAGCCTCGCTGTAAACTGCGACACATCATCTTTTTCAGGACGAACTAGACACCCCAAACACCCTCCTCTTCCACCATAATAGACTCATTAAAAATGTACTCACCAGAGTTAGCTTTCGTTTCCAACATGAGTACCTGTTTACCCGTCTCAATGTCAAAAATGTAAGTGTTTGAAGATGTGTAACTAGCCACCATCTGGTGGGGATCACAACGTACAAAGTCCACGGATGTGGGCACACCTTCCTCTGGAAAATTGAGGGGAAACAGTATGCAATGAATACAAAACATTATCAAAGAAAAATAGGCAGAAACAATCATAAGATTAAAAGCAAATCTTTTGATCCCCTGGAGAACCAATCATTCTCTCCTTTTTTTATTTCTGTATCCTATATCATTTTGACTTCTGTGGTTCTTTGCCAAGATGTCTTAGGTCAGCCTTTCTTTCATATTTCTTCTGAAGTCCATGGCATGCCAGTTATGGTGATATGTCCTCTTTTTATGACATCTGATCCAATTCCGTCATATTTGCAGGAAATAAAAATGCGTATTTCTCAGCTGTGAAGTGGTCAGGCGAGAAAAGGACCTCAACCATTCAATCTCAGCTCTGGACCCTATGAATTTCCTGTCCACCTTGGACAGAAACCAGAATAAACAGCAAGATGCAAAATACATTGCAAGACAAAATTAAGATTTGGTTCACTACACTCGTTGGAATAGAACCTGATGAGCTGCTACTGTGCACCTACATCCCAAAAAGATCTAGTTATAGAGAACTTGAATTATCACATAGCAGATGGATAGATGCTATAACAGAAATCTTACAACACAGACCTACAGCAACTCATGCTACACACTTGAGATCTTTTATCTCTTCTGTTGGTCCCAACGAAAACAAGTCATTCATACTTTTATAATATATGAGACATTGTTTCTAGAGCAGCCTGTCTTTTTTTTTTTTTAACTTATCTTTTCTTGCTCACATTGTATCCTAGGGTGCTGTATTTGTTTTGCATCTAACAGACCAGTGCACCCAACCTCAGCACCAATTTTTTAATGGGCTATGCCATCACTGTTTCTTGAATTCAGACACAAACATTTTTGGCATGTGGGCTGTGCCACTAATGAGTCTTCATCAACCATTTCCCCCCTTGCCCCAAAGCTTTCTTTCAACCACAGAAGTCCACTCCATTTTCTCTGCATGATCTTAGCCCATGTGAATAGCAGGGTGCACTAAGAACTGAGTTTGAGTGCCTTTTACCCTACAGAAGTTGCACTGCACTGCTACACACCTCTAACAACATGCTCTCAGCGTGACAGCAATCCTATTCTTTTTTCTGTCACATAAAGAGACCTTGTGGAACCCAACCACTCCAGCAGTACACCTGACACAGAAGAGGAAGCATAAAAGGACAGAAAAAAAAAATCTGGTAAAATTACAGGACTGAAGATGCAGAAGTAAAAGAGCTAACAGCAGCCAGCGACAGACTGCAACCATACAGCCTGACTACAAGATCAGGGATCGATGAGGGAAGACAAACTGAGTTCCAAAAATGGCGTGTTGAAATCGAATGTGTTGGGCTGGAAAAGTGCAAATATCAGTTACGATACTTTTCAGGACAATTGCCGAATAAGAAAAAGAAGTAAAATGAGCAAATTAATTTGTTATGAAGCTGTAACCCAACATGTAGATTTGGACAAAGATTTTATATTCCTGTACACAAGAACACTGCTTCATAGCTCACCTGTATCAACAATGAAGGTACTGAGCAGAGGGGACTTGCTACCAGGACTCCACAGTCGCACAGTGCCATCTCCTGAACAAGAAAGTAGCTGGTTCTTGGAGCTGTGTATTGACAGGCCCCACACTGCGTCTGTGTGGGCCTGCAGGGTGTCTGACAGAACATTGGGGTCTGTTAGACAAAGAAAAAACAAAATGAACTAGCATTAACTTGGATACTTCTGAATACTTAGGCCCTTTACTGAGGTGGAACAAATAGGACCACTGACAACAACAATATATAATAAAAGGTGGCCATGTTGGCTGCACTATGTTTTTGTTTGAAGCTACTTGTGTTAAGTTAATTCTTGACGCTCCTTTGGTAGCAGGTTACAGTGGTTCATCCTACATCCTGAGGTGTATTTGGGAAGGTGAACAGGGTTTCTCATGGCTGTAGTGCTGCTCATTAAGATCACCACTATGTCGATCCCCAACTCATTGACCAGTCTGTTGGGAAACAGCTTAATTACAAGAGCATAAATGAGGAAGTGAAGCCAGTGTCTCACAGGGAATAATTTATACCCTGGATGATAGTGTCAGTGGACATCCGTCACCCGTGAAAGCATCTACTTCAAAAAATCCTGATTTCGTGCTTACTGAAGAGTCTGCACCGCCACATAAAATTACCAGAGTGAATTGAACAATCTAAAATTGCCAAAAAAATAAAGCAGAGCTGTTGGGATCCAGACTGCTGCAATGGAATCTACTAGAAGACAATGTGCATGTTTTTGTTTCGTAGTCTGCAAAAAGATCTGCTTCCATATTTCAAGATGATTGCGTTGATATAGTGGGTCTGATGGGAGTACTTAACATTAACTGTGCATTTACGCCGGTTTGATTTAATCATCATTGAGTGCTGTGAGCCACTGTGGCCTCATTAGCTGCGCTCGCCTAGCCATCAATATTACTAGCAATTTTCTATACACATTCCGTTTTAATTGAAATATCATGGGCAGCTAATTTAGAAGTGCACAGTTGGTGGCGGAGGGAACGGTGCAGCAGCCGGACAAAAGTAGTGAGACCAATGACCCTGCTCAAGCCTGATCCGCTGATCAGAAAGAAGATGGCCTATGCCAACCCCAGAACCCTTCAGCGCCAGCATAATGGCGCAGGGACGAATTCAGGTGGCATGAACATTTCAATCGTCCACTTGTCGCTTTGTGACGAAACTATATGACTGGAATGACAAATTGATTGTCTACAGATTCTGCGGAGTCTTCTAAACCAATATAAAGACGTTAAGTTAACTACACAGATGGCTATTGGAGGCTGTTCGTTGATTCGCGGAAGTTGAACAACTATTACACACCGTCAACTACGACAAGTATAAGTAGCGGAATTGTGGTGAATTGAAGGCCATTGCCATCTTGATGCGACTACAGCAGGGATAGATAAAGTTTTGGTGTTTCCTATGTCTGTGGAACAGCCATGCCAGGATGTCCCACTAAAAGAAAAAGAATTATTCCACAATGACAATCACTTAAACAAGGAAAAAATAATGTACTTAATGAACCACTTGTAGAATCCCACAAGATCTTGCTACCTCCTCTTCACACCAAATTTGGACTAATGAAGAATTCTGTAAAGAGCAAGGATTGAAATGGAGCAAGATTTTTCTACCTTTGTGATGAATTTCCAAGACTTAGTGAAGCCAAAAATAAGGAAGGTGTATTTGTAGGTACACTGATATGTCAGCTCTTCCAAGATAAGAAATTTGTTAATTTCATTGCAGGTTATGAAAAGTTCGCTTGAAATGCTTTCCAGCAAATGGCCACAAACTTTCTAGGAAACAATAAGGCTGGCAATTACGAGGAGCATGTAGAAACCCTGTCGTAGCGCTACGAAAGACTAGGGCGCAACATGTCCTTGAAATTACACTTTTTACATTCTCATGTAGATTTCTTCTCTGCTAACTGCTGTGCTGTAAGTGATGAACACAGGAAACAATTTCATCAGGACAATACGACCCTAGAAAAAAAGGTACCAAGGGAGATAGAATGCAGCAATGCTAACAGACAATTGTTGAATCCTTGTGAAAGATGCTCCAAAAATGCATTACAAGCCACAGGCAAAAAGACGTCAGTATGAATCATTTCTGCTATGAGCATTATCACATGTGCAATTGCGTAAAACTTGTTTTTTAGATATTTAAAAAACTAGAACCATCTCTTCATCTCATTGGTGGACACCCAAGTGGATGTTCAAAGAAGTAGGGCCACAAGGGCATCACCTTTCGTGCCTGTCTGGTGTCAAGCATGCACACCACATGCCAGGCCCATCTACATGTTCTTAATAAAATATCTATAATGTCATTGAAGGTGTTTTAATGCCTAATTTCTGTATTATGAATTGAGAGACAATGTTTATTCCTCTGCTGCCATTTAAGCAGCTCAAACCAACCCTGCATCTGCATTTCTTGTGTAACCATCTGCGTAACCTTGTTAAAATAAAATAACACAACATCAAAGACATGATACGTAACTCTTACCAAAAGAATCATAGGGGTCAATATCAGATTTGGGTATGTTCCAGCAACGTATGGTTGTGTCCATGCCCCCACTATAGCACTGCTCTCCTGAAGGGCTCATTGCTAAACACAACACTGTGCCCACATGGGCCCGGAACGTATAGACAGGCTCCACATCCAGAGAAGCAGCTCTGAAAAGAATGCACAAAGTGCTGAGTACTCAATAATAGTTAAAGTGCAGTCACTCAAATAATTACTCGTCCTTTTCAGAATTATCACCATCTAAATTCAATTTTTCAGCCTCTAAATCCCTGAGAATGATATGTTCTGTTGTCAGCCTTTTAGAACGACCACTTTCTGAATTATCTAAACAACAATCCATCACGAAAATCATTTAAAATGTAATGAAACAGAATTTGATAGGTGCGCCGCCATATTTTTTATTTCCAGAAATGTGTGTACTGTGTAAACATCACTATATTGTGGCCAAAATTCAAGCAGTACAGTTCAAAATACACCTTCAATTATGGGTCCATCTGCCACACCGAAAAATAGGTGGCTCGGAGAATGTGGTATTTACACACATATATATGGATGTCGTTTCTTTCCGAGGGTGTCCCCACATTATTCTTCCTGACTCCAAATCTCCTGATGTATTGGTTACTATCTTATTGTTTGCTACAAATCTGTATTTGTTTTGCCATCTAACATAAAGTTCGCGATGGATTCTCCTTTTTACTCAGCCATAAATGGATACTAAACTTAGGTAAGGCGAGGCAATGAGGAGGGAAACGTGTCCCAACCACCTGACAAAAGTTGAGCTCTTGATTGGAATCCTGGTACTCAAACAGGCAGTTTTATTGCCTGCTGCCAGGTAGTTGAATACCACATGGGGTACATTTCTCTTTTGCAATTTTTACTTCTTGCAACTTAATAGGCTTCGAAGAAGGCAGGTTGTGTATTGGGTATGAATTTCATTACTTGGGGAATTTTGGCAGATCAGTGGCTAGCAGCCTACTCTTTATCGATTTCCAACTACCAAGGGTTCTTTTACATGCACAGGGTGTACACAGGATCTCCGAGTTTTTTCATCAATCTCCAATATAACTAGCTGCTGGTCCGAACCTACCTTGAGACCAGGGGACACTTTAAACTTATGGGATGTGAAACCCCACCATTTCACACTTTCATTTCTTGAGAGGTAATGAGCTCTTGCACAATGAAATAACCTCCTCCTGATAGGAGCACCTGTAATGGACTAACTTTCCTAACCTTTTTCAAAACTGTTTCTGTCTATTTCTCAGACATATAACCAAAATTGTTATATATATAATGAAATATAAATATTTTATAATTTTTATAATTGCTGACTATTAGTTTTACACCAATTCTCCAGGGTGCTAAGATCCCATCTCACATCAACACCAGGCACATGAAACAGGTTGTTATACAGCAGTCTGTGCAACAATATGGGGATTGTCAAGGTTACCCCTACCGTGATGGTCCTACTGAGAAGCCTATCATTGCACTACAGTCAGGAGAGTCTAGTTCTACCTTCTTCTGAACACCCAAGGATATAAGAAGAATGAAGAACTCAGCATAAGTAGCTTCGGACAACAAGCCTTGTTCTTCAAGTGTTGACCCCACAAGAGCACCACATCAACAGCACTGCCTCCCAAACCTACCCAAACAATATACTGAACTGCATGGCAGCAAGAGAAGCCCGAGACAGATGGGACAGATGTGGCTATTTGAGAGTACACATATGGCTATTTGAGAGTGTAAACTTGGTCAATTGAGTTTACACCCTTGACTATCTGAGAGTACAAACTTGGTCTTTTGAGAGGACAAACTTGACTATCTGAGAGTACACACTTGGCTATGTGAGGGTACACACTTGGCTCTCTGAGAGTACACACTTGGCTCTCAGAGTACAAACTTGGTCATTAGAGAGTACAAACTTGGCTATGTGAGAGTACACACTTGGCTATGTGAGGGTACACACTTGGCTATCTGTGGGTACACACTTGGCTATCTGAGGGTACACACTTGGCTATCTGAGGGTACACTTGGCTATCTGAGGGTACACACTTGGCTATCTGAGGGTACACACTTGGCTATCTGAGGGTACACACTTGGCTATCTGAGAGTAGACACTTGGCTATCTGAGGGTACACACTTGGCTATCTGAGGGTACACTTGGCTATCTGAGAGTACACACTTGGCTATCTGAGGGTACGCACTTGGCTATCTGAGGGTACACACTTGGCTATCTGAGGGTACAATTGGCTATCTGAGAGTACACACTTGGCTATCTGAGGGTACACACTTGGCTATCTGAGAGTACACACTTGGCTATCTGAGAGTACACACTTGGCTATCTGAGGGTACACACTTGGCTATCTGAGGGTACACACTTGGGTATGTGAGGGTACACACTTATCTATCTGAGAGTACACACTTGAGAGTTTGATAAAAACAATGAGGGAGGCAGGACAGAAGTGGGAGGTGTTGACGTTCAGAGCGAAAGACAGACAGACCTGGCGTTTGTTAGTCGAAGACCTATCCTCCATAGGCAGTGTCAGGGTTTTCATCGATTGATTGGTTGAATGATTGATCTGGGAGTAATCAATAAAGAATAACAGGAAGTTTCATATGCAGAAAATTGAGTGTCTTACTTTTTAGCTGGCACCGTTTTTTGCAAATTCCATAACTTTAGGGTGTGGTCTTCAGATGCTGTTAACAAAACTGGTTCCACCGGGTGAAAAGCTAGAGCCCGAACACCATCAAAGTGGCTGCAGGGTAAAAGAAAAAAGAACACAAAACAGATTATAGAATGTATCTTCTTCTTCGTCATTCGCTCTCAAATAATCGCACCAATGTCCCCCATAAACTTCATGGGTCGGTCTCAGACTTTTCTCATTGCCATACATTTTGTCCTGCATTTGGGATAGGAAGGGTCATGTTCCCACTATGCTCCTCTCATGAACTTGGCAGACCTGGAGAGCTGTTTGACTATTTGTTTGTTTTCCCCTACATGGACCAATACTTGTGTGCTACTATTTCAAATTTGTTGAATAGATGATTTTTGTCAGTCTTCAGTGGCCTGTTTGCAGAATATTGTAACTTTAGAATGCTTTGACTACACACAACCGCAGCTTCTTTTAGAAACTATCAGAAGATGTACAAATACATATCTCAACAGTGCTAAAACATGTCAATTATTGCCATACAGCAAATGAGATGTGGTTATTTTATGAAAGCTGGATTGTATTTAAATAAACCTGAAATGCATTTTGTGAAGTCTGAATTTGTATTTTGTGAAACCTGAACTGCATTTTGTGAAACCTGAACTGCATTTTGTGAAGCCTGAATTGTATTTTGTGAAGCTTGAATTGTATTTTGTGAAACCAGAATTGTTATTTGCGAAACAAAAACTGCAATTTGTGAAGCCTGAATTGTATTTTGTGAAACCTGAATTGTATTTTGTGAAAGCTGAACTGCATTTTGTGAAGCCTGAACTGCATTTTGTGAAGCCTGAACTGTATTTTGTGAAACATGAACTGCATTTTGTGAAACCTGAATTGTATTTTGTAAAGCCTGAATTGTGCTTTGTGAAAGCTGAATTGTATTTTGTGAAGCCTGAATTGTTTTGTGAAAGCTGAATTGTATTTTGTGAAGCCTGAATTGTATTTTGTGAAGAAACTAACAGAACAAGAGCTGATCAAAAGTACTTACTGTACATACAAAAAGATTTTAACAATGAAAAAGGAGAGGAAACTAAAGTCTGGTCAGGCAAAACATACTGATTTTAGTCAAGGTCAAGCAAAATATACTAGCAAAGACCATCAACTCCTCTCAGTTCTCCCTAGAAATGGGCTGTTTTCATGGCAGTCTGGAGGAACTCGGCCCACCTTCATCAGCACGCTTGGGATGTGAGGAAAGCTACTGCAACCTACCACCTTATGTCCTTTTCTCTTCTCTTTCGCCCAGAGGTGCATAGGACATCAACCATCCCTCGCCAAGCAGCTCTGTCCTGTGCAATCTTTTCCACTTCCTTTCAGCTTTTTCCTGTTTTCTTCACTTTCGCCTCCAGATCTCGTCTTCATGTATTCCTTAGTCTGCCTATGCCTTTCCTTCCCTGGGGGTTCCATGACAGGGATTGTCCGGTGATACTGGCCTGGGGCTTTCTTAATGTATGACCCATCCGTCTCCACCTTCTTCCTAAGATTTCCTGTTCCAATTTATCTTGTCCCGTTCTCTACCACAGTCTGTCGTTTGTAACTTTATCAAACTATTTTATACCAAGAATCTTTCTCAGTCATCTGTTGACAAAACCATTCAGTCTCCTGTCTTTGCCTTTGGTCATCCTCCAGGTTTCCACTCCATACAGCAGGACTGGCTTGACATTTGAAATGAAAATCCTTATTTTTGTCCTCCTTATTTCCTTGACGTTCCATATGGGTTTCAACATTCCGAATGAAACTCTTGCTTTTTGTATGCTTGTTTTTTATATCCTCATATGTCCCTCCTTTTTTGTTGATGATACTTCCTAAGTATGTAAATACCTTTACCTCTTCCAGTAGCATTCTTCTCAGCCTGATTGGTTCTGTGTTGGCTGCATTGACCCTAATTATTTTTATCTTTTCCTCATGGATCTTCAAACTTTGGGACAGAAGGGCTAAGCATTCTTCTCAGCCTGATTGGTTCTGTGTTGGCTGCATTGACCCTAATTATTTTTATCTTTTCCTCATGGATCTTCAAACTTTGGGACAGAAGGGCTATATCATCCACAAAATTCAGGTCCTCCAGCTGTTTATTCAAGGTCCACTGGATTCCATTTCTCTCATTTGTTGTCACTTTCATAATCCAGTCCACTGCCACGATGAACAGGAAAGGCTACAGTAGGCAACCCAGTCGTACCCCTGATTTAATTTTGATTGGCCCTGTGAGTTGTCCTTCATGTATAACTACAATGCATACTTTTATACGTCTGTCTAAATAGGTTTGTGAGCTTTTGAGAAATTTCATAGTCCCTCAGTAGTTTCCAGAGTATATCTCTGTCCAAACTGTCGAAAGCCTTTTCATAATCAACTAAATTGATGTACAAACTTGAATTCTTCTTCTTCTTCGTATGCTGTCAGACGTCAACTTGAATTTGTTCGAAGAAAGCAGCTGTCATCCTGAGGATGTCGACACTGCCATAGAGCTTGTCTAGTGTTGGCACTGGTGATGGCCATATGTACTTTCTCTGGTCCTTGTATGTTGGGCAATTTTGCAGCAGATGTTCAGCAATCATTTTCCCTGTACCACAGGTGCATTCGTCAGTGTCACCTATCTTCAGTTTATTGACTAGGTGGTTCCTCAGTCTGTTGTGGCCTCTGTCGAGTCTGAAGACCACGACCTGCTCTCTTCTGTTCAACTGGTAATAGGCATCATTTTTTTGTGTAGCCAGTATGTTATGTTTCCCATTTGGCCATGTATCTGCCCCTAATAAACCTTTTGGACTCTTCATAGGTCACACTAGAATCTGGTTGTGGTAGTCTTGCACCTTCTTTTGCCAGTCTGTCTGCCTCGTCGTTGCCTTGAATGTTACAGTGGGATGGAACCCACTGTACCACTACTCTTTTTGGTGCGGACTGCTGGCATAGTTGACAGAGTACTGTTCTTAAATCATTAAGTTCTGTATTTTTCTGACTTTTTAGTGCTGTAACCACGGACAGGGCATCTGTAAACAGGACTATCTGGCCTTCATTGCTTTCGCCTGTCAGCATTGCTTCCACTGCAGCCTTCAGTGCCTCTGCCTCCGCTCTGAAATTGCTTGAGAATTTTCCAGTTGCCACTGACAGTGTTATTTTTCTACCATTTGTTAGGCTCAGGAATACCCTTCCCCCTCCATTCTGTGTTGTGTTTGTTACAGAACCGTCGGTGTACGCATGGGTCCAGTTCATGCTTGGGTAGTTTTTCGCTATGTGCCTCAGGGTTATGTATCTTCTTTCTTTTTCAATCTGGCTATTCTTGTTTCCAATACCTGGTATATTTTCTACTACCTCTGGAATGATATGCTGCTTCCAGGTGGATTTGCGTACAGTAGGGATGGGCTTCGGTGTTGTTATGGTGTTCATAGGGTCTTCGCTCATCTTTGCTTTGGCTATTTCTGCAAAGTTTCTCCGCTTTAGTTTCCCTTTTCCAAATCTATTTAGTCTCTGATGCATTGGATGGTCTGTCAGTCTTCTGAGTTTCTCTGCTTGCTGCTGGGCTCTGCTGTCTCTTCTATCGGTCATGGATTGCAGATTTGTAATCTTTTCAAGTTCTGCAATTGGCGTTGACTTCATGCCTCCTGTTATAACTCTCATGGCTTGGTTTTGAAGTTTGCTAATTTTATCAAAGTTCACCTTTGCTGATGTTGCCCATGCCGCAATGCCATACTCGAGAACTGGTCTCACTCTTTCAGTGTACAGTTTCTTTAGTATGCTTTTGTCTGCTCCCAAGCTTGTGCCAGCAAGTTTCCTCATGATTGCCATTCTTTGTCTGGCTCTCATTCGGTTTCTCTCGATCTGACTTTTCCTTGTTATGCGCCGATCAAATATGACGACCAAGTACAGACTTGAATTCCATTCCAATGATTGCTCCACAATTATCCGCAATGTGGCTATCTGGTCAATGCATGATCTATTCTGTCTGAAGCCTGCCTGCTCATCTCTTATCTTGTTATCCACTGCCTTTTTGAACCTTTCTAGTATTTCTCTATTTAACACCTTTCCTGGCACTGATAATAACATTATTCCTCTATGGTCTTTGCATTCCTGTAAATCTCCCTTCTTAGGCAATTTCACCAGGAAGCACTCTCTGTAATCTTTTGGTAAGCTTTCTTGCTCCCAGATGGCACCTATCAAGTTGTGGAGCATGCTAGTAGATGTTTCAACATCTGCTTTTATGGCTTCTGGTGGTTTCCCCATCAGGTCCTGCTGCTTTTAAATTCCTTAGAAACTCTATTGCCCTTCTAATCTCTTCTTTACTTGGATTATCACAGATGGTCTGTAGGTCCTCCTCTGCTGATGGAATGTCTGTTGCTGGTCTGTTCAAGTATTCTACCCATCTTTTCTTCTGTTCTTCAAGGTTAGTTATCTTCCTCAAGTTTATTTTTGAGTGGTATACCTTGTTTTTGATGCTTCCCTGGTAGTTTCTTGGTAGCCTCATATAGACCTTTCATATTTCCCTTACCTGCAGCCTCTTCCGCTTCCTCAGCCAGACCATCAATTAACATTTTTCTCCGCCTTGATGCTCTTTTTAATCTCCTTGTTGCTCTCTACATACTCTTTCTGTGCTGTGCTTTTGCGGCTCTAATTTTACTATTTAGTAAGGCCATTTTCTTATTTCTTCTCGATCTTATTGATTGTTTCTGCTGTTATCCATTCTTTACGCTGCCGTTTCTTCATTTCTAGCACTTCCTCACATGCAGTTTTCCATGTACTTTGTACTTGTTCCCATTTATCCTCAATACTGGCCCCTTCATCTAGCTGCTCCAGTGCTGGGTATTTATAAATAATAATAATAATAATGTTTACATAGGCGTCAAAGGCCGTTGCGTCGATCAACCAATACCATGTGCAACTGCTGAGGCTGTGTTTATGCGTAGCATGTCAACTGAAATTTTTACATACTCCCCAGTTGGAACTGTGTACTCCGCAGCCTTGGGATGAGGGCTGCAAGAAGTGTGTAAGACCAATATTTGTGTCAGGCTTTCCGTGTCTGTCTGTGTGAAACTCCCTATTTTTACGTGTCCCGCCACCGAGGCAACTGATTGTATCCACCTGTTGGCCAGCATGATCCTTGCTGTGCTGAGAATACGAGGTTGGGAGAGGTATCGTGTAACCTCAAGTGGAGGGGGTGTGGGCAGGAGGGAGTCGGCTTCAGTCTGAGCAAAAAGGTCCTTGAGTAGTGATAATCTGGACTGAATTCTGGTGTGCAGTTAAGCGGAACATTGAACTCCGTCATGGACTGGTCTCCCACGGCTTAAGCCAGGCATGAAATGCAACATAACAAACAGAACAACCGATCGAAAGCACATCAATTTCACAGAACAAAGTCCTTGATACCACCTGGTGAAGGAGTTGTGACATATAATCCAAACAGGAACCAACAAACATCGGAAAACTCTACACAAACACAGGAGCGAGACGAGAGCACAGTCACTAAGGAGCGGCCATCTAACTTTCTTCCATATTTATTCATGAGTGTTATACAGAACAAATTTTTCTTATCATCTTTCAGATATTGAACACAGTACTGTGGCCTGCTGACTTGCGTCGTTCTGTTTATCCTTAACTTCAGACACCCTTTTCAGGGCACACAAAAGAGTACACCTACTCATTGTGGGTATTCGAAACAACAACGACAACAATCATAAAAGGATGCAGAGAAGCTTTGAGTTGCTCAAAAGGCAATGACAACTTGAAGTGTCCACTCTGATATTTAACAATGAGATGGAGAGATGGCCTGAGTAAAACCTATGGCCCAGCATGGTGCTCCAAGACGTGAAGCTGAAATGAGTTTAAACAACATTTGGCTACCTGGCATCAGATAACTTGTTATGCCTGATTGAATCCAAGGACAGGGGACGGCGTGGCCTAGTGGTTAAGTGGCACGGCTCACGATCCGAAGGTGCTGCGTTCGATCCCTATCACAGCACCGGCCATTACCCCGGGGAAGCAAACCCTTAGAAAATGCAGGAGGAAGCAGACCCTTACATAAAATGCGTGCTGAAGTCGGATGCACTGGGCCGATAGGCGCAAAATAAAAACTACAGTGCAACGCACACCGCCTTGGGGAATGGAGAAATAATGCGAACGCAAAAAAAAAAAATAAAAAAATCCAAGGATTACAGAAAAGATAACTTGTTATGCCTGATTGAATCCAAGGATTATAGAAAAAGATGGTAATCATGGCCAAATTGAAATGATTTTAAAAGTATGTCTCACCTTCTAAGAGTATATTTAGCAGTCCATGTTTTTCTATAAACTTCTTTGGGTGCTGATATCTGTAGAAGGAAAAAATATGTTGTTAACTCTCAGGTTCAAGTGATAACTTTGGAATTGTCATGTCTTGGATATAGTTCTGGTTGGCCCAGACAACACAGCACTGAAACGATCTCTCGAGTGTCTAGTCTGCGATACAACAAATATGGACGCATTGATATGAACAAATACCTCAAAACAACTTCAAAGAAGAATGGCTGAATCGATGGACGGAGGGGTCTGCTAGGCATGATATGTATAAAGAAACACCCCAACAAACTCCAAATTATGGAGCAGAGCATAGTCTTCCAACTTAGGACAGAACACATCAGACTTCACAAATACATAAATAAGTTAGAACCTGCACACAAACTCTTAACTGCTGCAATTGCACTAATTCATATGAAACAATGAGGGGACGGCGTGGCCTAGTGGATAAGTGGCACGGCTCACAATCCGAAGGTGCTGGGTTCGATCCCCATCACAGCACTGGCCGTTACCCCGGGGAAGCAAACCCTTACATAAAATGCATGCTGAAGTCGGATGCATTGGGCCGACAGGCGCAAAATAGAAACCACAGTGCAACGCACACCGCCTTGGGGATTAGAGAAATAAGGCGAACACAAAAAACAAAAAACAAAAAAAATATGAAACAATGCAACATGTGCTGCTTGCTTGCTCATCGCCACATAAACAGTAAAGGTATTGCCAGGTGCCCCAACAATCACTAACATGTTATACAGCTTCCTCACCAACTAGAAAACACCCATAAATTCTTAAACAGGCACTGACTGTCAAAGAGCGACCAGCTCGGTAGACTTTGTTAATGAACAACAACAACGGACCAGTCCTTAGTTAACAGATGCCCACAAAGAATAATGGACATAACACGGCTGCCATGGCGAGAAATAAAGACCTGTGGGAAAGAATGAACAAGTCACTGGAATAACAAATTAAGAAAGAAAAATGGAGTTGGATAGGACATACATTGAGGAAGACACAGTACAACACACTATCACAAATAGAATCCTCAAGGGAAGAGAAAGAAAAGACCTAAAAATGCATGGAAAAGAGAAAGTGAGAGAAGGATTCCACAATTAAAATGGTTACACCTGAAGAAAAGAAAAGCAGAAAGAGTAGCCCAGGGCCGTGTATACTGATGAGATGTGATCAATGGCCTATGCACCATGAGGAGCAATGGACTTTGATTAATTGATATGGCCAAGAAACATGGCAAGCAAGTAAAAGTATCACACTCAGACTGTAGATATTTACCAACATGTATCTCTGCCACATATTTTGTATCAGATGAGATAATGTAATAGTAAATACAGATTTGTGACAAACTAATTAGTGTGCATAGTAATGTAATAGTAAACACAGATTTGTGACAAAGTAATGTATGAGGTGTTCTTCTTCTTCTTCTTCGTACGCTGTCAGACGTCAACCTGTATTTTTTCGAAAAAAGCAGCGGTCATCCTGAGGCTGTCGACACTGCCATAGAGCTTGTCTAGTGTTGCCACTGGTGATGGCCACGAGGTGTTTTCAAATAAAGTATCCGGACCATATTTTTTCCCCCGCTGAAACAAATGAAGCATGGATGCTGTTCTTCGACAGGGAAGTGTAGGGGATCTGCATGTGCAGGTGTGAATTTTTTTCACGCCCACAGATTGTGCAAGTCACTGGCTGTCAGCCTAACATTGTTGAGTGCAGTGAGCAACCGTTGAGTTTTCATTCACCATGAAATGACGGAAAGAATTGAGCAGCAATATTTTGCATTAAATTGTGCCAAAAGATAAGCGATACCCAAGTGGAAGCCATTTGAAAGATTCAACAGGCTTCTGGTAACGATGCCATGAGCGGCACATAAATTAAGGAGTGGTACAATCGCTTTAAAAGATGGCTGCACATCGGTGGAGAGCTGATAATATTTTGGTAGGCCCTAAGCAAACTGAAATGATGAAGTCATTGACCAAATACGGACCTTAGTCTAACAGAAACGTCTTGTCACCATTCGAGAACTTGCAGATGAGGTGGAGATAAGCATTAGTTAAGCGAGGATTTGGTTATCCGCAAAATTTGTACTGAAGCTGCTAACGATGGAGCCGAAACATCTCCGTCTGAAAGTTTCACAGGACATGCTGGCCTGCACAAATGGTGATCCCGACTTCTTGAACACTGATCACTAGTGATGAGTCATGGGTTTATGGGTACGACCCGGAAACCAAACTGCGAGCATCACAGTGGAGACATTCTTTATCACTGAGGTCGAAAAAAGCCAGGCAGGTGCACAGAATGTCAAAGTCATGCTGACCGTTTTTTTTTAAAATCCCGTGGGGTTGTGCATCATTAATACATACCACAAGGTCAAAACATTACCGAAAAGTACTACCTGGAGGTCATTGGTGATTCTGTTCGAGGCAAATGACCAGACCTCTGGACAACGGGAACTTGGCAGCTCCACCATGACATTGCACCCGCCCATTCTTTCCATCTGATTCAGACTCTCTTGGCCAAACAACAATTCCCCCATTCTCCAGGTTTCCTATTCTCCTGGCATGGCTTTCTGCAATTTTTGGCTACTCCCCCAAGCTGAAAACTCAGCTGAAAGGGACCTGATTTGACTCGAAATGCGATGACCCGGCTGTATTCCATTCCTAAAGAGGCCTTCCTGAAATGCTTCCAAAAATGGCTGGACCACTGGGAGAAGTGTGTGGAGTCTGAAGGCGAGTGCGTTGAAGGGGATTAGGGTTTCAGACCACCAGGTGAGTAATTTTATTTTTCTGGCCCGTGTAGCGCAGTTGTTAGCGAGCTGGCTTCGCATCTGAGTGGTCCTGGGTTCATTTCCCAGGTGAGGCAGAAAAGTTTTTAAAGACCGCAAGGGCTCCCGGGTCGACACAATCTTAAATGGGTACCGGTTCATTACGGGAAGTTGAAGCGGGGTGAGGCGCTCATATAACCGAACCTTGAAGTAAGATGGCTGCGTTCTCAACTCTCCGGTGTTTGTGTCGAGTTTTCTGATGTTTGATGGTTCCTGTCCGGATTATATTTCCCAACTTCTTCACCAGGTGGTATCAGGGACTTTGTTGTATTCTGTAGATTTGATATGCTTTCGATCGGTTATCGAGTTTGTAATGCTGCATTTCATGCCTGGCTCAAGCCGTGGGAAACCAATCTATGACGAAGTTCAACGTTCTGCTTAACTGCACACCAGAATTCAGTCCTGATTATCACTATTCAAAGACCTTTCTGCTTGGACTGAAGCCGATTTCCTCCTGCCCGCCCCACCCTCCACCAGAGATTACATTATACTTCTCTCAACCTCGTATTCTCAGCACAGCAAGCGTCACGCTGACCAAAAGGTGGACAAGTAAAAACAGGGAGTTTGACACGGACCGACACAAAAAACTTTACACAAACATTGGACTAACACACTCCACGTGGCCCTCATCCCAAGGCTGCGGAGTACATGGCTCCACCTTGGGAGTCTGTAGGAATTTTGGTCGAATCGCTACACATGAACACAACTTCAGCAGTTTGACATGGTAGTGGTCAATCGACGCAATGGGCCTTTGATGCCTTCGCGAACATTATTATTATTATGAAATGTGAGGTCGCTTTCACTTCACACCCCTACGGCAGTTAATGCTATGGGTTACTTTTGAAGGTCAGATACTTTTTGAACACACCTCATAATGGCAAATACAGATTTGTGGCAGAGTACACAATATCAAACTACTCAGCTGTGCCAATTTTCAGGCTTTGTATGAGCCACACCCCATTGAGATGTAATTTGAGATGTAATTTAACTAAGCCAGGTAGCTGCCATCCCATAGTAAATGTACCAGGGATACGAGATGACAGATAGACTTCCAAAATGGGAGGAGAGGGTGAACAAGAAGACATTGAAATCACATATTTTGAGATAAAAAAAGAGCTACCCAGGTTGTCTGAAGTGAACAAAATCAACCCAACGACGACTACCACACTTTTGACCAGCAGGGATCACCATTATTCGTATCAAGACAGGGCAACGCAGACTGAATAAACCCATATACTTCTTCTTCGTACGCTGTCAGACGTCAACTTGTATTTGTTATTTATATGTCATCCTGAGGATGTCGACACTGCCAAAGAGATTGTCTAGTGTTGCCACTGGTGACGGCCACATGTACTTTCTCTGGTCCTCGTATGTCGGGCAATTTTGCAGCAGATATTCAGCGGTCATTTTCCCTGTACCACAGGTGCATTCGTCAGTGCCACCTATCTTCAGTTTATTTAATAGGTGGTACGGGATCAAGATGCTGAGCAGCACATGAGCTGCAGTGGTCAGCGACCCATAGCTGACTGTTAGCGTCAGGGCAAGTGAACCATAGCTGCCAAGACCCTTCTACACCTCCACGCGGTGATCCTGGATAACAGGCTGCAGCAGGGCAGACTGACTAAGGAGAAGGGATCGAAGAGGGAATGTTAACCAGGTAATCAAAAAATGCTTGGTGAAGTTGGATGTGTTGGACCGAAAGGTGCAAATATCGCAGTCAAGCTGTAAACTACGACACAACGCATTCCGTTCTCTGAACTACATTCTGCTACTTAAGCCCTTTCAGGGTTTGGTAGCGGAAAATTGAGAACGAACGAAGAAGAAGAAGAATAGGTAGTACCTCAGTCTGTTGTGGCCTGTGCAGAGTCTGAAGACCACGACCTGCTCTCTTCTGTTCAATTGGTAATAGGCATAATTTTTTTGTGTAGCCAGTATGTTGTTTCCCATTTGGCCATGTATCTGACCCTAATAAACCTTTTGGACTCTTCGTAGGTCACACTAGAATCTGGTTGTGGTAGTCTTGCACCTTCTTTTGCCAGTCTGTCTGCCTCCTCGTTGCCTTGGATGTTATAGTGGGATGTTGTCTAAATCCTGCTTGCTGTGGAATTAATATGTGTTTTTCTTCCAGGTGCCACATCAGTCTGGTGTTTATCATACGCTCCATCAGTTTACCTACACAGCTCAGTAGACTGATGGGCCTGTATCCATTTGGGTCTGTTCTATCTGTTTCGTTCTTTGGTACTGGTATAAGTACAGCATCTTTCCAAGCCTGCGGTACAATTCCCCTTTTCCAGCTTTGGTTCAGGACTGATAGTAACTTCCTCTTTGCTGTTTGGTCCAACCCAATCAGCATTTCATTTGTTACCCCATCTTTTCCGGGTGATTTCTTTTTCTTTAAAGTTCTCACGGCACATTCATTTAATTCACTGTTAGTTTTGCCATCATGTGCTCCTCTGGTGCCATATTGATGTTGTCGTGGCTTTTTTGTTCTTCACTAATGTCTGTATGCCTGTCTGTAGGGACATCAATGTGGTTTGCTCTGGGATAATGTTCTATAAAGGCGTTTGCTGCTTTTTTTCCGGTAAGCATGTTGTCACTCTGCTTGATGGTAATTTGTTTATTTGATGGTGCTTCGTCATTCATGGCTCTGACTAAATTCCATAGTTTGTTCCCTTTTTTATCTAGATTGAGGCTTTCTGTTTTTTTTTTTTTCCAGCTGTCTCTTGTAATTTGGTTCAGTGTTCTTTTGTACTTCGCAGTGATGGCCTTGAGGGCGATATTTGCTTCCATAAATCTGGCAAAGATGGCGCCGTAACTGGCTGCGAGTCTACATTTCTCTACTGTTTTGGATCATTATGGATGCCGCCAGACCACGGATTTGCCTGGAATTCACACTAGTCGACGACTTACACTTGTGTTCACGGATACGTGGAGTTGTTTTCCGTCTGGACTTGTTATTTCGGGTTTTTTTTTGTGATTTCTTCCATCCGTTTATCCTGGTCTGGATGCCGGCTGAATGGCGCTACGCTTAAACTAGTTATACCTGTGTCGTATCTCACGGGTTAGTTCTGCCGGTTCACCTTCACGAATATGGCGTGTGGGAATTTTAGATGCTACTATGATGAACTGAATACAGCTGGGGAGAGATGCCAGACTCACTCACACGCTGAGTGTTGTCCATACGACCTCTTGTGGTTATCAAAAAGGCACGACAAACTGCGTTAGATGCCTTCCCATCTTTCTACCCTGCGGGTTACATGTTTACGGAAAGGCTACGGTGGTAACCCTGAGGCAAAATCTGCATCCTATGCTATCTCCAGTCGTCTCGATGAATGTCTTGCCACTGGCAAAAGGTAGCTTAGGCTCTGTGAGTGAGGTTGACAAAAGGCGCAGTTTCTTCCTCACTTTAATCCAAATCACCGCGCAAGTCACCCATTTCAGCGGACACAGCAAGAGATACGACTGTCCACACGGCTGAACAAAGAGAGTGGTCTTCATCACTTGTGATGGACAAACTATCAGATTGCTCTCTCTCTGCCATGTTCCTAGCATTTGAGACTTTATCCTCAGCTTTCTGCAGTTATTGATTCCAATATGGCTTGTAGTTTTTCCTTGCCCCTCTTGGGATGGTTTTGGTGGCTGCTTGCAGTATTGCTTTGCTTAGGCTTTCCACCATAGGCTTCATATTGTTATTTCGTGTGTTGATAGTTTCACACAGTTCATCTGTCAGCATTGCAAATCTGTCCCAGTCAGCTCGTCTGTAGTTCCAACGTGGCAGCGGTTTTATTTCCTGGGGACCTAATCAATTTCTAGCCTAATTGGCCTGTGGTCGTTACCTGCCAATTGGTCAAGCACCTGACGATCTATTTTGTGGTGAATATCCCCCGTGGAGAAGGCCATCCCCTCTGGTGTCTGTATCTGAATACCCCCATCTCTCCGAGTGACTGTTGAAGTCTCCAACCATTAGGCAGCTGGAGTCCTTGATTTCCATACTCGAGAGAGAGTGGTCTTTGTTGGGTGAGCCATACAGGTTGAATATACGGATTTTTGTTTCTTGTGTCATTATGTCGACGCCTACAATTTATGCTTGTCCGGTGTGATTTACAGATACTGCGCTACTTGGTATGCAGTTACGTGTCAGTATCAGAACCCCTCCTTTGTGACCTTCTCTATCAAGACGGAAGGTCTGGTATCCTCTGATTGAGAATATGTGGTTTTTGTTGAGGTGCGTTTCTTGGATGCATGCCACGTCTATCTTACCTTCGTACAGGTGATTTGTTAGGGAAACCTTTTTGTTAAGGACTCCCTCTGCGTTCCACTGTAGAATTTTAAGGGTCTTGAGTTTTTGGTCAATAGCTCTTGCTCCCATCTCCTTGTGCCTTCACTCCACAGCACATGGGTGGGTGACCACCAGTAGCATCAGGTGGGCCCTTTTGAGGCGTGGGGCCCGGCACTCTCGCTGCCTGGTGGGACTCCACAGGATGAGCACCATGCTTTCTTCTTTTAAGTTGTGACGTCATCATACAGCGATTTACGTTGCACTGTTTTGTTAAGCCTGTGGCCCAGTGCATCCGATTTCAACAGGCATTTCTGTAAGGATGCCCTCCTTAGCCTTTGGCTGTCCCCAAACCATCTGCAAGGCAGCAGTTGTTTGAGGGCAGAGTTGTCTCTCTTAGGAAGGTTGTCTTGCAGGTCTATCGAGCCTTCCCCACTCGTGTCGAAGGCATGTGATGTAGATGATGATATGATGGACTTATGTACTAGTTTTTCAATTTTCCCGGAAGAGAGGCTTCTCGGCTCCTCTGCAGTGATGGTACGCCTAGTATTCCCCGCCACCTGGGAGGTTGTCACAAAAGGGCAGAGGTGCAATGTCCGCTGGCCTGCATCTCTTCTGCGTCCATTTGGGATGACTGATAGAAGACAAAAGTAAAGAACGAGGCATGTAGCCAGGAAACAAGCTTGGTCATGGCACGGAGATGTTGTTCGTCTAAACCCATATTCAAGCTTATACTATCTTGCTTCACCACTGTGGATGTTGAGACTGAGCTAAGGAACTGTGGAGCACATTTTACAGGACTGTCCCCTGTTTGGCCAGTTAAGGAAGAAACACTGGCCCAATGATTCAACACTTTTTCTCCTTCGTCTTGTTCGATCAATTGACGCTATGCCTCAAATCTAGTGAGGTTCACAAAGGAGACTGCTAGTCAGGTCTTCGCCAGTCTCCCCCCCCCCCCCCAAGAATGGTCTCTTCCCCGGACCATGCTGCCTCATTTTGGTGAGGCAGTCTTGCAGGATATGTTCTGGTGTTTGCTTGGGTTCTCCACAATTGCATGTGGCAGTGTTTCTAAGACTCATTCTATGGAGGTGGACCTTCATTCTGCAATGTCCCGTTCTGAGTCTGAAGATCTTTTGTCTGTCCATATCTGTCAATTTTGACTATGGTGTCATTTTCTGGCTTGTATTTTTTATGCTGGTCTCTCCATTCAGTTCTCATGGATTGTTTGATGATCGTCTTTGCTTCTTTAGAGTTCTATGGATGACGAGTCTGTATGCCGATTCAACACTAAATTCGAAGCTCCATGGAACCAAAAAGAAACTCCATACGATTGTCTAGATCATCACAGGAACTCATATAACAGTGTAACATATAAACACAGTGTAATCATCAAATCAATCACAGTAAGATACAATCTATCCAACAAAGTAAGGAGGGGATTCTCAGATGAGTGTATCTGTGGCACTGATAGAATGACTGCTGAGCATTTGCAAAAAATGGTCAACATGCGAGCAATAAAGAAAGACAGGTCATCACCAGTACCATTGCTGTCTGATGTACAACAGTTTCCAGTAAATCATTGACCCGCAAATCCAAACAACCCAAACCAAAGATTGCAATGTCTCACATCATAATTCAAGGGATCTGCCTCGTTGGTGACGGTCAGCCCAGCTAACTCTCCAAGTCCAAGTCCACCATCTATGTTCTCCTCATCATCTGGCATGCCCATCATAGGCTTACGGGCATAGCTTATCTGGCTGCCTGATGTAACATCTGGCAACAGAAAAAACAACCCATAAACAGGATGGAAAAAACAGCTACAATAGCATACATAACATTCATGAATCATCACTGCCCACACAATTTATGGTGAAGAAATAAATCACATATGACTTGTATTCCTTCTTTCTCAATCTCCCGCTTCCAAGCCCTGAAAGGGCTTTAAATAACAGAATGTAGTCCAGAGAATGGAATGTGTTGCAGTTTACAGCTTGGATGTGATATTTGCACCTTTCAATCTGACACATCCGACCAGCAGGCATTTTTTGAACACCGGTTAGGCCTTCCGTTTTTGATCCCTTCCCCCTAGCCAGTCTGCTCTGTTGCAGCATGCTATCCACGATCACCACATGGAGGTGGAGAAGGGTTTTGGCAGCTCTGGGTCACTGGCCTTAACACTATCAGTCATGCCCTGCTCAGCATCTTGATCTTCCCTCTTTGATCCCTAATCTAAACTGAAGATAGGTGGCACTGATGAATGCACATGCAGTACTGGGAAAATGACCGCTGAACATTTGCTGCAAAACTGCCCAACATACGAGGATCAGAGAAAGCAGATGTGGCCATCCTTTTTTTCAAAAAAATAAAGGTTGATGTCTGACTGCGTACGAAGAAGAAGAAGAAGATCCCTAATCTCTTAGCCTGCATGGCTGTAGTCTGTTTCTAGGACAGCCTTGGTCAGTTATGGGTCACTGACTCTGAACAAGCAACCAGCTATGAGTCGCTGGCTGCTGTCAGCTCATTGACTGCTGCATCTTTGGCCTCCATCAGGTCTTTTCATTGATACCTTGTCTTTCCTAAACCAGACTTGTCAATTACCATTTTATTTCAGGAGAGAAAATAATGCTTACAGAGATCAGATCAGAAACATCCAGTCTATTTGTTATGATAGACAAACCATTTCTATTGCACAATGTTAAGTAAATATTTGAATCTTCTGTTTGGAGTAAGTATGCTGTCTTAACCACAGAAAGTCCTCTTTCTTGGTATGAAGGCTACACAAAATTAGTTGTCGGCCAGGCCTAAATTCCATGAGCAACACTGAAAACTACATCAACCTAAAAGGACTGTACTGAAGAAAATATATCCATTGCACTAAAAGTAAATTATCATTGTGTCGTATTCGACATTACTGGAGTCTATAAAGGGCTATCCTTGGCAATCACAGCGCAGTGTGTAGGTTTTGTTCTTAAGTTAATTTTTGATAGAAACCAAACCCTAGACCCATACCAGGGTTCAAACCCTTTCCCTTCTGACTAGAAGACTGGTACCCACACAACCACACACTGTGAAGCTTCATTTATGACTCAAGTTATGAGGTAACCAGGTATAAGGAATAACAAGTGGGCATCACAAACACTACCCATGATAAGTTATACAAAAAAAAACATCTTATCTCATGCAGTTCAGATTACAATCTCCATAAACTCTCCGACTGAAGTAACCAGGTATAAGTAACAAGTAGCCATCACAAACACTACCCATAAGTTATACAGAAAAAACATCTTGTCTCATGCAGTTCAGATTACAATCTCCATAAACTCTCCGACTGAAGTAACCAGGTATAAGTAACAAGTAGCCATCACAAACACCACCCATGATAAGTTATACAGAAAAAAATATCTAGCACTTTGTCTCATGCAGTCCAGATTACAATCTCCCTAAGCTCTCTGACTGAGGAAAGCATCACAAACACTACCCATTAGTTATACAGAAAAAAACCTATTGTCTCATGTAGTGGTAAAGATGAGTGATATCTCATCCCAGAGATAAGAGAAGTCAAAGTCAGTCGCATGCAGTCTAGTTTACAATCTCCCCTTTTCTACTTCCCTATTCCATCCTTTTTCAATTGGTGCTTTATTTCTTTACTACTCCATCTAACTTTGATTGATATAATCAATGTCTTACATTGAATAATTGATTGATGGGTAAACACGCGTAAACATGCCACAAACTTTGGTCCAAAACTTTCACTACAACGTGATGACGGAACACTAGACTGTGAGCGAGTGGAATTGTATATGTATTCGTAAATATTTTTTAGGTGGGACCAGGGTGCCTGCATCCTGAATTACTTCTAGTCTTCCAGACTTATGTCTTGCCATTGATCAAAGGTGGTTCAGGACCAGAGAGTGAGGTTGATGACCAAAGCAACTTCTTCCTCACTATAATCCAAATACAGCGCAAGTTACATCAACAAGACAAAACTGTCTGATGATGTCACCATCATCGCTTGCGATAGGCAACTAACTCGACCAGAAGGTTAAATAGCAGCCATCGTAGCTATTTATTAACATTTTGTTGCTTACACATGAAGATCATTTTGATGGCCTAAGCACAGTAAAAGCATAGAACCGTGATAAATTTATGTTTAGCTACTTTATAATATAACCCTCACACTCTCTAAACTTTATTACTTCCTACACACCTTGTGATACCACAAAATATTGTTTGTACAATAGGTTGTACATTATCTACAGGATTTATTTTTGAGATTTCTGATGTAGATAGACACTGGAGGTTTTTTTTGCTGCTACAAAATTATGTCTCATTTCATTTCCTTATTTTGATTATAATTAACAATAATTTTCCCATTGTTTCAATTGTTGAAGCATGTCCAATATTAAATTTTGTGTTTTTATGTTGTATGTACAACTTTTGGTACAAGAACACGCTGAAGAGATTACAGCTCCAGTGCAGTATTAACCATGATGGCTGAGAAAGATCCGCCATCATCCAGACTGGCGCAGCCTTGCTGCGGAGGGTGTTAAGAGACACAACGTATAAAAAATAAATTAGGCTTTCCAGAGAAGATTGCTCCGCAAGTCAGCTCACAGCAAAACATTCTCCACTCCGGTGGAAGGAGGTGTCCGATTTCCTGGTACTAAGTGCAGAAGACAATTCAGGGCTACAATTGACTTATTTAGCCATCTTCAAACTCATATGAACAGTGAATGTTGACAAAGTAGTCCTCATTGATTGTGTTGAACAAACAACACGCACAACTTTTGCACAAAACAAGAGATTTCCATGACAGGCTCTAATGTTTAAGAAATCTTTAAAATGCTATACTGGCAATGGCAGCTTTTCTTTTGTTTGTTTTTTCTTACCGAACTAGCGTTGGGGATGAAGTGTTAAAGAGACATAGGGCTAGCATCGCCATATAAAATAAATGACTACAGAAAACAATCACTGCAAGAACACACTTTGATGCACGCTTCTTTAGAATGGCAACTTCAGTGGTAGCCTTGTACAGAGCCTAATGGAGACAAGACCAGAACATTTCTTCCTAATATACATATATAAAGAATGTGGGAAAACAGTTCTGGATATATGCATGTTTTAGTGTGTGGACAAAACCTGTCTCTATTGTATTTATGAATATTTTATAACACACTTATTTGGCATCTTAAATACTTGATAACACAATAAATTAATAAAAGATTGAACCATGAATTACATATTGCTATTCTATAGTACAGAAATGATCACATGCAAAAACCAAGAGGCATGCGAAATAGATAACAGAAAAAGGCTGAATGCATACAAATGGCAAAGATTTTTGAATGCAATCTGTTTATATCACGATGTGATTCTTTGGCCCCTATCACATGATTTTATTTTTTTTTGCGTTCGCCTTATTTCTCTTATCCCCAAGGCGGGGTGTGTGTTGCACTGTGGTTTTTATTTTGCGCCTGTTGGCCCAGTGCATCCAACTTCAGCATGCATTTTATGTAAGGGTCTGCTTCCTTCTGCATTTTCTAAGGGTTTGCTTCCCCGGGGTAACGGCTGGTGCTGTGATAGGGATCGAACCCAGCACCTTCCGGTTGTGAGTCGTGCCACTTAACCACGCCGTCCCCACTATCACATTATAATGGGGTTGAGCTCTAATCTGCACCTGGGCCCGAACTCTTGAACAAAGCTAAAAATATAATTTTTCATTATTATTCTTCTTCTTCAGCAGCCCCTGTCTTCTTAGATTGTTGGTCAAGCAACCAGTGACCATAAAAAATGGCATCTTTAAGGGCAGTAACAACTCCACTTCTCCTTGTGACCATCGAAAATGGCATCTTTAAGGGCAGTAACAACTCCTTGTGACCATCAAAAATGGTCCCCCCCCCCTTACCCCCCCCCCCAACTCCTTGTAACCATAAAAAATGGTCCCCCCCCTTTACCCCCCCCCCCCCAGGTCTTTCAAATGCCATCTCAGCTCTGGTTCATGGCCTTCATTTAGGAATCTACAATTCTTCACAAAGTTATCTTAGGTCTTCTTTTTTCATCTTCCCTCTCAGGTCCAAGGGATGGAGGTTCTGAGGACAGCATCATATTTTCAATAACCATTGCGGAGACAAGTTATTCACTCTTGCCTGCATCATATATTTTTTTGGGGAGATGTTTGTAGAGCTCTTTCATACTGAGCAGGACTTGTGTGTGCCACACATAATGTTTGGAGACATCTTCTACCCTATAAGGCTTTATACTACTCAAAATAAAACTGTGCTTATAACACTAAATCCAAATAGATTTCAAATGAAGAACAAAAATGAAATTTAATATAGAAATATGTGATTGTCGCATTTAATTTCTTTATTTGATTATAATAATAATGTTCCCATCCATTTTGTAATAATGACTGATTTGATGTATTGTACAAATCATGTTAGTAAATAAAGTAGCAATAGTATTTGCAACGATAAATATATTTTAACTAGTTGGAAAACAGTGAATTTATTTAACATTAAATGAAATTGAATTAATTAATTTTTCTTCAATCAATCGACCAAAACCCTTTAACTCCATGCAGAGGATAGGTCATTAACAAATAGTCGCCATGTACATTTGTTACACACAGACTCGCCATCCACAAGAGTTCTAAAGAAGCAAAGACACTCATCAAACGATTTATGAGGACGGAATGGAGAGACAAGCACAAAGAATACAAGCCAGAAAATGACAGCAGAAATGGACAAAAATCTTTAGACTCAGAATGGAACACCTCCACAGAATGGGTTTAGAGACACCGCCATGTGAGATTGCACAGCAAAAAAGTAACACCGCCATGTGAGATTGCACAGCAAAAAAGTAAACACCATAACATATTCTGCAGGACTGGCCTACCTATGCAGCCTAAAGATAGACAGGCTGCCCCGGGGAAGCAACCATGATCGAAAAGCTGTTAGGGACTGATGAAGACCAAAATGCACAACCTCCTTCGTGAACCTCACCAGGTTAGAAGCATAGCATCAGTAGATTGAAGAAGGAGAAGATCTATAAAATGTCATCTGTTTCAACACTGTCCAGAAACCTACCTGTTTGTCTCTGATTTATCTTCATTGCAGACACTGCTGTAGGGGTTGAAGTTTAAGAGACTTTTTTGTGTTCGTTCTTATTCCTCTATTTCCCAAGGCGGTGTGTGCGTTGCACTTTGGTATTAGAGATTTGATTGTGCGAGGTCAAAGCATGATGAGGTGCAGTGGGATCAGTTTCTGTCTTCGCCCCCTTTCCTTCCCTTACAGTAGGTCATATACCTATTTACAGCTGGGTAACATGCCAGCAATGGAATTTGAACCTTGCACCTTTGTAGTGAGTGCTCTACCACTATACTAATCAAACGCTCTTCGTTAAATAAAGATTAACTGTTGACTTGACTTAGTCACTACCGCCTGATGATTACCAGAGTCAGAAAGTGGAGCAAAGAATAGACTACTGTAACCTACCAAGCACAGCATAAGAGACAAATAAGGAGTTAATAGGCATAGGACTGGCTACCCCATCCTGTAAAAACTTTAAGCCACCAAACTTCAACAGATACGAACAAGCCAACATTTGATAACTTGGCATGTATTTATTGAAAACCCATGCTCCACGGGGAGCTGAAAATAGAATAGGTTTTGACTTATTGATTGATGATTTATTCATCTTTCACCATGGGGTGTAGAGGTCTTCTTTACTTCTTCTTGGAATTCATTTTCTCTAGTTCTTAGTCGACCTGTACTTCTACAGGAGCAGATGCCCATGTGCAGATCCCAGCTCTGGGATCAGCTGGATGTAGCTGGGAGAAGGGTTTCCTGCTTAGCGGGTTAGGATTGAGCAGCTTAACATTCTGCTGCATTGCAACAAGCGCTTACGGAGGGTTGGATTAACGGATGTGCGAGTCCATCTTAATAGATTCAGTTGGATTAACCGATGTGCGAGTCCATCTTAATAGATTCAAACACTAGATCAAATTGACCCGCAGCCTGTTAGGTGCCATCTATGCTGCTCTAAACAAACCACGTAACCATGGCTGGTGTTATGCCATGTCCCACAGTTAGTCCTCTCTGTGAGGAAGTGTTGCTATTCTTGTCCTTGTCATACACAAAAACCCTGTCAGACCACTTGGGCACACAAAACTTAAAATACACTTTTTGACTGTTGCAGCCAGCTACTTTGTATACGAGAGAGAGCCAGCCAAACAAATAAACACACACATATCCCCCTCTACCCTCCAATATATATATATATATATATATATACATATAGAGAGAGAGAGAGAGAGAGAAAGAGAGCAAGGGAGGGAGAGAGAGAGAGAGAAAGAGAGCGAGGGAGAGAGAGAGAGAGAGAGTAGCCATAACATTTTTATGAACAGACCATGCCATATTACAATTTTATGTTTTCAACTGTTCTTCGTAATTGCTACTCTTGAGTTTTCATTTGTCTTGAAACTATGTTAGTAGCAGTGTACAATGAAAGCATAGTGGGCAGAGCAAGAGATGGTACTAGTTAGGGGAGCCCTACCGTTATCTAGATCCTCACTGTCGGGTGAGTGAGAGTCATCACCATCAGCAGTCTCATCGTTCTCACTGCTCAGGCTGGCGAGCATGGCCTGCAAGGTGTGCCGTGACGGCCCTGCGGCCACAGAGCAGTGAACAATAAAACATCCATGTACACATAACAAATACTTAGGCAAGCACAAACTGAACAACATGCAACACCAAAGAACACTGTCTAGGTAATAAATGGAACATTTTTGTAATAACTGAATAATATTAAAGTTATGCTGCAATATCCTAGACATTTTAAAAGAATACATTTTTTTCTGCTAAACATTTTCAAAGGTTACAAATTGTTTCCTATATATTTTCAAGGAATATATTTTTTTTTGCTAGACATTTTGAAAAGTTACAAATCTGTTCCTATTTATTTTTAAATGATAAATCTTCAGCTAGATATTTTTTTCAAAGGTTGTAAATCTTTTTCTATACGTTTTATAAATTGCAAAAATATTCTTTTGCTATCCATTTTAAAAGGATACACCTTACGAAAAGACAGAATCTTTTGCTAAATATTTTCCAAATATTAAAAATATATGCAGCTGCACAGTTTTATCTTTTGGAACGCATGACCGAATGGTTTTGACGCCTGCCTGCTGACAAGGAAGGCAGCAGATCAAATCCCAGGTATGGCATAAGTTGTTTTTCTGTTGGGAGTGAAATAAACAAACATAGCCAGCACATGATGTGAAGACAGTACTGGCAAAGTGACCTTTAGTCCTCAGCCTTTAAAACACCTTGTCTATCCCAGCAATGGGAATAAAGTCACACAACAGTAGAATCTTTTGCCAACAATTTTAAAATCTTTTCTTTGTATTACTATTAAAAGGTTCAGGCTTCTCTGAGACATCTTAAAAGATTTAATTTTTTGCTAGATATAATAAAACATTTATCGTCATGTGGCATATTCTTTCCAGAATATAATCTCTGTCATGGCAGATCTGCATGCATCTCGGTTTAGGGTGAGTCGGCCTCGTCATTCAAAGATATCCGCAGGCTGCCCGTAATGTCCTGAAGGCCTCCTTGTCAGCGTTTATCTTTTTTCCTTCTTCCAGAAAACCATTCCTTCCATTATCACTCTTTCCAGACCGTTAGGTCTTTTTTAGCTTCATAAAAAGTTACAAGGTTACAAATAATTTATTAGCCATCTCTTTGTTGTTGCTGCTATCTCATAGCTGCTGAGCAAGCTTGCCATTAGCAACCCAATGCCATTCTTATATAGATATTGGTGGTCTTCAGATGTTTCACTGCTCCGTACAGTATGTTGGCAATTATCGGCCGTGCTTGTAAGAATCTTTTCCTCATATTCGTAAGCGCTTTGCAGTCAATGAGTAGGTGTCTCAACTGTTTCATCAGGGTTAGAGCAATGTCTGCACGAGGGCAGGTGTTGGGGATTGATCAAGTGGCTATTGGCTCTGGTGTGTCCTGTTCAGAACTGAAAGATGAGACTTTGAAGAGAGCAGGTCGTTGTCTTCAGACTTCGCACTGGCCACAATAGACTGAGGTACCACCTGTTCAACAAATTGAAGTTAGGTGGTACCGACGAATGCCCGTGCGGTACCGGTAAAATGACCGCTGAACATCTGCTGCAGAACTGCCCGACATACGAGCATCAGAGAGAGCAGATGTGGCCATCACCAGTGGAACTGCAAGACAAGCTCTATGGCAGTCGCGACAGCCTCAGGATGACCGCCGCTTTTTTCAAAAAAATAATGGTTACTGTCTGACTGCGTACGAAGAAGAAGAGAAGAAGATCTCTTCTATGGGGATCAAGATGCTGAGCAGCGCATGAGCTGCAGTGGTCAGTGACCCATAGCTGACTGCTAGCGTCAGGGCCAGCGAACCATAGCTGCCAAGACCCTTCTACACCTCCACGCGGTGATCCTGGATAACAGGCTGCAGCAGGCAGACTGGCTAAGGAGAAGGGATCGAAGAGGGAATGCTAACCCGGTACTCAAAAAATGCTTGCTGAAGTCGGATGTGTTGGACTGAAAGGTGCAAATATCGCAGCCCAGCTGTAAACTACGACACAATGCATTCCATTCTCTGGACTACATTCTGCTACTTAAGCCCTTTCAGGGTTTGGTAGTGAAAGATTGAGAACGAACGAAGAAGAAGATCTCTTCTTTGTAGTTTATTTATGTCATATTTACTTTTTGGCTGTGATATTTCACTAAATACACTGCAACCTGTTGTTCCCGTTGTCCACCTGTTCCTCCAGATTTCCCAGGTATTATTCTCAATAATTTGTTTTACTGTGTGGTTACAGCTGGGTCTATCCAATTGGGCATTAGCCATGTTAAAAGTTTCATTTTAAAAGAATGAATCTTTTTATACATTTTAAATGTTAAGTCTTATCTGATGAACATTTTCCGGAGAATAATTATTCTAAGCAACTATAAAAAGCTGTTAAGTCTAATTCTTTGTGAACAAATTTTTTCTAAAAATATACAGCCTGGTATTGTGTTTCGTTGGACAGAAGACAGTATCAGAAACTGGGGAAAACATGTGAAACAAAACTACTTTAATTGTTTTTATGAAATTATTCATAATTTAAAATCATAATAAATAAAACACATCTCGTAACATTTATTTTAACTATAACTTATTTATCGCAATGATTTTCATAAATTTATGGCATGCAGACGTAAAGCAACATAACATAAGGTATGCACTAGAGATTTTTAAAAAAAGGATGGCTCAACATAGACAATTTTAAAACATGCAAATTAAACAGTAATCTTTACGAGACTTTCTTCAAGGTCTCTGGTATTGCTTCTGTTCCTTAAACATATGAAAATACTCTTGTTTATAAATGTTTACGTCATGGAAAATATACCATACTCTTAGTGAATAAAATACAGAACCAATATGAAAATGTACAAAATCAAGGCTAACTTACAAGTGCGGTCTAAATTACATTTATCCATACATATCAACCTGTACCTGATTAAAATCAGTACAGCAAATGCATACAAACTGTACTAGATTGCTGGGAAAAAACAGAACATTAAAAAGTGCATGTCTGATGTTTTTCTTTTTTTTTTTGTCTTTTAAAAGTGTTTTTTTTTTTTGTGTGCAGAAAAGAAATACAGCAGAAAAAAAACTAGGTAGAAATTTATAGGGGCTAATACATTAGTTATATGTTTAACTACAAGACAAAACATGCACGTAAGAAGCTAATTATTAGCGATAGAGCTGATATATGGAAATTGTAGCCTGAGAGGTTTATAATTTAGATATTTTTTATACTGTACCAGCCCCAACTGTTTTCTATCACAGTAAAACAGATTATCAGGAAGAGCATTTTGGATTGATTGGTTTTTAACTACGAGGCAAAACATGCACGTAACTATATTAGCAATAGGGCCAGTATATGGAAATCGTAGCCTGAGGGGTTTATAACCTAAATGGGGTCAAAGATTTAGCAGTGAATGATCTGACAGCAGCCAGAGACTGTTAGCTGGTTGCTTGCATCAGGGCCATTGACTGATAACTGACCAAGACCCTATTCTGCCTTCAAGTGACGGCCCTGAAAACAGACTGCAACCATTCCACCTGGCTAAGAGGTTAGGAATCGAAGTGGGAAAGCAAGCTCGGCTACAAATTTGCTGTGCTGAAATCAGATGTGTTGGGCTGAAAGATGCAGATATAGCTGTAAACTATGATATAACCTTCATTTCAGGATGAATGCTGAAGAAGATAATCTAGATATTTTTGATACCGTAACAACCACAATATTTTCTATCACAGTAAAACAGATTATCAGGAAGAGCATTTTGGATTGATTGGTTTTATGGGACCTTAATGGTTGAAACATCTGAATTTTACCCTGGTTGAAAAGAACGGGACAACCGTAAACCTTCTAAGCATGCCGCAAAAGGTGACTAAAGAGGGTTGTGCATGGGTCTAGCAAACCAATTATGTAAAACTGTTGCAATTGAAACCACCAATTTAAATACTCCGATACATGCTTTCTGTAAAGAGGCCAGCTGTAGTAGTGGCTCTATGATTCACTTGGGAGCAAAACAGCAAGTCAATCGATAGTGCAAAAATGCCAGAGGCTTGCAAAAACAACACTCTTCATGGAAAAACCTATTTAAAAAAAGAGTACGACTATACACTTAAGAGAATGAAATTAGGCTGTTTAACATGAATGTAAATTTGGTCCAGCTATATGACTTGGAGACATGGTATGTATCACATCCAGACCTCCGTTAACCAGTGTATTTGACGCATACTTCGGAGGTAATGGCAAACACATATCTGTGGAAAAGGGCAAACAGATCCGTGGGAAAGGACAAATACAGATCCATGGGAAAGGACAAACAGACTTTGTGTGTAACAGAGATGAGAATATGGTCCCTGCCATGCTGAAAGCATGTTGTGAGAGATGGTTGATGGTGCTGCTATAACACCTCTAGGGTAGAAGACTCTCCAATGCATCACATTGTTTACCTTGCTATTCCTACAAGTCAAATGCTAACTGGGGCAGAATGAATGATCTCACAGTAGCCAGAGACCCATAGCTGGCTGTTTGCATCAGGGTGAATCAGAACTGACCAAAACTCAATTCCATCTCCAAGAGGTGGCCCTGAAAACAGGCTGCACCTGTGCAGGCTGATAGATAGAATAAGGATTGAAGAAGAAGGGGGAGAGGCTCGACCATAAGTACAGTGAATGAGTTGACAGTAGCCAGCGACCCATAGCTGGCTGCTTGCATCAGGGTAAGTGAATCAGAGCTGACCAAAACTCAATTCCATCTCCAAACAGTCACCTTGAAAACAGGCTGCACATGTGCAGTCTGACAGAGAGAATAAGGATTGAAGAAGAAGGGGGAGAGGGCCGACCATCTAGTACAGTGAATGAGTTGACAGGAGCCAGATGTCTAGATAAATAAGCCAGATGTTTGCATTAGGATTAGCGAACCAGAGCTGACCAAGACCCTATTCCGTCTCCCTGGAAACAGGCTGTACTAGTGTAGACTGGCTAAGAGAATAGGAATCACAATGGTAAAGCAAACCTGGGCTGAATGCCTCAGATATCACAGCCTTGCTGTAAACTACAACATGACGCCCTTTTCAGGACGAATGCCGAAGAAGAAGGAAGGCAAACTGAGTCCTGAAAATGTCATGCTGAAACCAGGAGTGTTGGGACAAATGATGCAGATATCACAGCCTCGCTGTAAACTACAACATAATGCCCTTTTCAGGATAAATGCTGAAGAAGAAGGAAAGCAAACCGAGTCCCGAAAATATCATGCAGAATCCAGATATGTCTGGACAAATGATGCAGATATATATAACTATGACACAACATTACAAAACATTTCTTTCAGGACCAACACAAGAAGAACAAATGCCATCTGAGTGCAGGGTGGCTTTCTGGGTTTGAAAGAAAACTGTAGAAGCAACACTTCCATATATGACACACGAATAACAGAGGAAGTAACTTTTACATTCCTGGAGATTAGAATAAGAAGACGCCTCTCTTGGAAATACCACCAACTAAAAATAGACATGAAAAAGTATACTGCAGCTCAAGCAGCACAATTAATATTTAAAAAGCTTAACAGTTAGATCTTCGCAGCACAGCATCAACACGAAACTAAGAATGTGTGTGCTGTGTACTTTCTGTGCTTCTGTATGGTGCGGAGTGTCGGGGAGTAACAGAAAAAGAAATGTAAAAGTGGTCATCCTTCTACACAACCTTTCTAAGGAAAATTCACCCTGCTGAAGTACTGAAGTGCTACCGTAGAATGGAAAGAGTGAGTTGGACAGAAAGTAGATCCAATGACAATGTACTCAGTGATGTTGGCGCACAAAGACAAATATTGCATTTGATACAAAAATGTCAGTTGAATTGGCTGGGTCACAACATGAGACATGAAAATCTTCTACAGAAGATACTAGAGGGCAAAATTCAAGGAAAGAGGGTTGAATTGGCTGGGTAACAACATGAGACATGAGAGTCTTCTACAGAAGATACTAGAGGGCAAGATTCAAGGAAAGAGGGTTGAATTGGCTGGGTAACAACATGAGACATGAGAGTCTTCTACAGAAGATACTAGAGGGCAAGATTCAAGGAAAGAGAGGACCTGGGCGACCAAGAAACACCTTTACATCTCAGACATGCAGGGACATTAAAGTATCAACTTATGTTGCAATGAAGAGAACTGCAGAGGATAGGGTCAAATGGAGAGACATACTCAGACAACTTAACAACCAGTCTCCAGACTAATCAACCAGATGATAATGATGATGAAGTCAGATGTGTTGGACCGAAAGGAACAAATATCACAGTCAAGCTGTAAACTATGATACAACGCATTTCGTTTTCCGGACAACATCCTGCTACTTGCAAAGTCCTTTTCTGGGCTTGGTTGCGGCAGATTGAGAACCAACGAAGAAGAAGAATGAAGATTCATATAATTTTTTTGATGAGCACCATCACCAATCGAGAATTACTTACTCGAAGCAACGAAGAACGCATATACACTATCATCACCAGCTGATGCTGAAATTGGACCAGCCAGGTCCTAAAAGGATAATCTGACATCATCACCAGAAGCCCCATAGTGTAGACCCCAGAGGGAAGGCAAAAGAAAAGAGGTTGACTTAAGACAAATTGGAGAAGAACCTTGTAAGGAGAAATGGACATCATGTATCAGAGTTGAGGCATTGCAAAAAGGATGGCTTCAGACCAGCTGAAGTGGAGTGAGTTTGCTATCACCATAAAGACTGCATCAGATGTGATGGTCTCTGTCCAAGGATTTAAGAAGATGCTCACAATGTAATCAACATCTGAAGATTGCAAACTGTATGATCCTGTAAAACTGATTGCTTTTATTTTGTGTATGGTTATTTTCACTGCTGTAAAGTCATACAATTGTCTTATAAGGTCTTTTATACAAAGGACAACAAATATGTACTTCCATTATATTTTTGTTTGTTTCATGTTTTTCAAACTCCATTTCTCCCACACGTCCTTTCAATTCAGCAGTTAATGTGTCTATGAAATGGTCATGTTTTTCCCTATTATTTAAGAAAACCCTCAAGGACAGGATACTGAGCACAAAAGCAAGCACTAACTGCAAGGTAAGACTGCAACACTTACTAGTTTTCTTTCCCTTTCTTTCCTTCTTATACTGCTCTTTGAGTTCAGATATATGTCGCTGATCCACCACCCACTCCTCGTCTTCGTCTAAGGAAGATTCGTGTTTCTCTGTTTGACACCATGGCAATGATATGAACACTTTGACATGCGGCAGGGGCGACAAATGGTCATATATGACACATATTGACAGAAGAAGAATGGCAGCTGGTGAAGGGGGAAATTATTCTACGAACAACATGCCTATTTTTAACTATATACAATTCTGCAACTGATATATGTATATAGCCGATAGCAAATATTGATTGCAAAGTAACAGTTAAAACATGTATGTCCCATTTTTAAAAAAATGAACCCGTACATATTAAAAGAGGACAGAATTAAATTTTATTTTGTCTGAAAATACTCAATTCAGATTCCACGGCTGTGATGAAACACCTTGTTATTCACACGAAACATACCAGCTACAATAGATGTTTTGGACTTTCAGTCAGAAATAGACAAAGGCAATTACTAATACCATGAACAGTAACTTTTAACTTCCCAGAAATGCAACCAGTTTAAAGTATATGATATTCAATCCAACAGATTGAGTGTCAGTTACAGGAAACTGTATTGTCATTTATCATTAAGAAATTTCAGTCTCATCATCATCAAGTGGCATGTCATACAGCAGAGTTGACTATCAAGTCTTTCCACAATCAGCAGTCCTTTGAACATTTCCGAACTGCTGCCTTGCAGTTAGGCTGGGGACAGCCAAAGGCTAAGGAGGGCAACCCTACAGAAACGCCTGTTGAAATCGGATGCATTGAGCCACAGGCTTAACAAAATAAAACAGTGCAACGTAAATATCGCTGTAAACAGCGAAGAAGAAGAAGAAGAACATTTCCGATGCAGCTGCTGCTTCTTCTGCGTTCGTTCTCAATCTCCCGCTACCAAGCCCTGAACAGGGCTTTGCAAGTAGCAGGATGTAGTACAAAGAACGGTTTGTGTTATGGTGCTAATATACAGCTTGACTGCAATATTTACACCTTTCGGTCTGATACATCCACCTTCTGCAATTTCAGATGCTAATTTTTCTCATACGCTAAATCTTTCCTGTTGTCACAAGGTTTTTCAGGTCCTCCTTGCACAGAGTGTGTGTTCAGTGAAGCTAGCCTACATCTTTTAATATTCTTCTCTTGCAACACGTATCTCTGCTATCCAATGTACATGTAGCCTAAATATCTTAATATTCTTTTATTGTAGCATTTATCTTACTTAGCTGTCCAATGTGTATGTAGCCTAGATCTTCTAATATTCTTTTATTGTAACATTTATCTTACTTAGCTGTCCAACGCAAATGTAGCCTAGAAATTTTAATATTCTTTTTCTGTAACATTCATTTTACCTGACCAATGGTGGCATATCAGTAATAGAAAACTACATAAAACTGCTGGTGCATTCTGTCTGCTGATTCAACTGATGCTGATTATAAATACCCTTTACCAAGTATATATTTCTCCTTTTATACACTAGTACATATTGTAGATTTGACAAATAAAACTGAATAAGCAATGTATCCAACATTTACTCTCCGTGTATTTAACACGACTAGGATGGGCCGGACACCTCGTCCGTATGTCAGACGAGCGGCTCCCAAAGAAGCTTCTCTACGGCGAGCTGAGAGAGGGATGGCGCGAGAGAGGGCGCCCAAAGAAACGTTTTAAAGACGGTCTGAAGGACTCACTAAAAAGTTGCCAGATAGACATCGACACCTGGGAATGTCTTGCGCAAAACAGATCTGACTGGAGAAGCGCAGTCAAATCGGGTGTAGCTGCCGGTGAAGACGACCGTGTTGTGAAAGCCCAGAGCAGACGCGAGACGCGGAAATTAAGAGCAGAGGGAACACCATCCCCTTCTACAAACCTCGTGTGCCCGATATGTAGCAGATGTTTTCGTGCTCGCATTGGCCTGTTCAGCCACATGCGCACCCACACCCAACAGGGAAATCTGTGACAAGGATGATGTCGGTGGTCCTCATCGACAACGATGGACAGCTATTATTATTATTTAACAGAAGATGCAATATAGGTTATACAGAACGGAAGAAATGTGAAATGCAACTAATGCTATAATTTCCCATTGATCTCCTATTGGTGATTGGCTCGAGTATTAAACTATACATTTTTTAGTGCCAATATCTTCTTCTTTGTAACCTGTCAGACGTCGACTAGAATTTGTTATATATAGAACTAATAACACAGCATTTATTTACACCTGCTTATATCCAATTGGATCCTGGCGTAAAAGGGGTTGAAGCTATGTTTGTCTATATTCTCAATCCATAAGTTTTTTATATCCTTAGCCTAAATGGATCACTCACTATCATCATCAAATATGATCCAATGAAAACTATGGAGCTCTCTCAACAGCATATGTCTTTAATAAATTCATGCCAAGTCATGTTGCCATTTGGTTGACCTGCCCATATTTGTTGAAGTTTCTGAGACTCTACAAGATCACACAGACGGCCCCATGCCTAATCCTCTTTTGTCACCTTTAACTAAATGGTTGACAGTTTGACTATTCTTTGCTCCATCTTTGTACCCAGACAACTCTGGGCCGGATCTTTTTTTTGACCATTTCAGCACTTCATATGCTCTTTGCTTTCCTATCCAGTTTGTCATCCTATCTCAGATATTTTCTCTCTTGTCTTTCTCTGCCCTCAATCTTTCCAATTGTCATTAGGTCTCCCAGACCCTCCTTCCTGTGTCGTTCCTGTGTATGTGTCCAACTAAATAATGACTGTCTTTGTTTTCTTTAAGTTAGAAGCTATCTTTAAATATTGTATTTTTGTAATATACCCGTGTTGAATTTTTTAGGTATACATAGCATAGATCAGTAACTCCATGGTATTTGTAGAATAGATCAGTAGCTCCAAGGTATACGTAGAATAGATCAGTAGCTCCAAGGTATATGTAGCATAGATCAGTAGCTCCAGAGTATTTGTAGCATAGATCAGTAGTCCAAGGTATATGTAGCATAGATCAGTAGCTCCAAGGTATTTGTAGCATAGATCAGTAGCTCCAAGGTATTTGTAGCATAGATCAGTAGCTCCAAGGTATTTGTAGCATTTATCAGTAGCTCCAAGGTATACGTAACATAGATCAGTAGCTCCAAGGTATATGTAGCATAGATCAGTAGCTCCAAGGTAAATGTAGCATATATCAGTAGCTCTAAGGTATGCGTAACATATATCACTAGCCCCAAGGTATGTTTCTAGCTCTAAGGTATATGTAACATATATCACTAGCTTCAAAGAATACGTAACATCGATCAGTAGCTCCAAGGTATGCTACTAGCTCCAGGGTATAACACATATCCTTAGCTCTAAGGTATGCACTAGCTTCTAGGTGCACTTAACATTGATCAGTAGCTTCAAAGTATACATAGAATAGATCAGTAGCTCCAAGGTATATGTAGCATATATCACTAGTTCTAAGGTATGCTACTAATTCCAAGGTGAACGTAACATACGAGGGGTGTTCAAATGAAGCCAGGAGTTTTTGTTCTAGTTCTACCTGAATGGGTTATAGCGTGCTGGAACTACTATCATTAGTTATGGGCACTTGTGTTCTATTACTGCTAGGTGGTCCACTTAACATAGACCAGTCACATGACAGATAAATAAAAATGGCGGACAACAATGTTAGTGATTGCATGGAACAGCGTGTTGTGATGAAGTTTCTTGTGAAAGAAGGCGTGAAACCTGCGGAAATTTATAGAAGACTGCAATCACAATACGGTGATGAGACAGCAGCAGTAAGACATTTGAATGGTGTACAAATTTTAGAGAATGCCGTCCATCCGTGAGTGATGATCCCGGCCATGGTGGTTTTCAATCCTGCGTCTGCAGGTAAAGTGATGGTGAGTGTTTTCTGGGACAAACTTGCCATCATTCATGTTGATTTTCTACCCCCTGGTGCCACTATCAACAGTGAACACTATATGCGCATTTTGAATGAGAATGATGTACATAACCATCTGTAGAAAAAAACAGCCTGGTTTGATGACAAAGGGCGTCCTGCCCGACTTCATGCGGCTCACTGCACTATGTGCCACCTGCAGCAACTTGGCTGTGAGGCATTGCCCCATTCACCTCACATCCCAGACATTGCTCTTAGAAATTTCCACCTGTTTGGACCTCTAAAATAATTCCTGAGAGGTCAGCATTTCAACAGTGATGACAAAGTGAAACAGGCTGTCCTGGATTGGTTCATAAATACTGACAAATCTTTTTATGCTACAGCTTTTCAAGCATTACTTAAATACTGAGATGAGTGAATAAATGTTGCAGAAGATTATATTGAAAAATAAATGGCATTTTGACAACTTGAAGAAAAAAAAAATGTTTAAGTACATAAACAAAGTCCTCGTTTGATTTGAACGCCCCTTGTAAATCACTAGCTCCATGGTATACGTAGCATAGATCAGGTATCCAAGATATACATAGCATAGGTCATAGGTTGGTGCATGGTTCCTAATCTGGGGAATCATGGTTCCTAATCTGGGGGACCCATGGCCCCTAATCTTGGTGGTGTTCCATTCATGGTTTCCAACTGATGAATTCACTATTGTCAATCTGCGGGGTCCAAGGTTCTCAATCTGTGGGGTACATGGTTCCCAATCTGTGGGGTCCATGGTTCCAAATCTGACTGTTCAAGGAGCTGTGGCCATGTTTGCAAGAATTAATGTAAATGCTAATGATAGGGTCTCCAGACAAACGACCCTTTCGTGTTGTTTTTCAATCTGCACACATATAAAACAGTCCTCATTTAGATTAGATTTTGATCTTCTACATTAATGGTTCTTAATGAGACATGTTGCTCTGCTGCTTAATGTAGCTCTTGCCTGAAAGTCTAAAGTGTATATAAATAATACTGAAAGGGTGTCCGCAAGCTACTAAAAATTAAGCAACACTGCCATACACCATTTACCAATGTAAACTCCTCAATATAGGTACTAGACAAACAGATAAGTATCATACATTGTATATAAGAGACATGATAATATGGTGTTCGTACACACACTCAAGTCACAACAAATGACGCACAAGTAGCTCACAATACCAGGATATGCAAGAAATTGTGTAGGGAAAAGGGAGGGATTGTGAATGCTGCACAGGAACTGATTCCGGGGGCAAAGATTACAAAAATGCACAGAAATACTGCCATGGTTTACAACACCAATTGCTCTAAATAAGAACGTTAATGTGAGCTGGTCTGATATTGCATGTAAATGGCAGGAATATGATAGTTAGACATAAGGCACCAGCACATAGTCCATTACTCTAATTGGTTGGGTTCTTAACATTTACTACAAGCACTGTTATTTTTTAACGGCTCAAAAAAAGTTCAGATCTACTACTAATGATGTGAAAAGACGCGGGCGATAAGAAAACTATTCTAGAGCATTGTCGTGCATTTACATCGGTTGGACACCCAGGTATTTAAATATAAAAATAGACAATGCTATCATTGTAGATGTAAAAAAGAAAGTTTAGTGTGAAAGAGAATTTTGAAACAATTTATTCTCTTTTTCTGGAAGATTATTCCATTATTGGTGGTGATGAAGTTAAGCTGTTGCAACATATTTTCTGAGGTAGATCTGTTTAATTTTTTATTTAGAAGTAATAAGTACGTTTGTAAGGAAAAGTAACAGATATGACGATCTTGTAAGAAACACTATGAGTGTTCTGTGCCGATTTTCAAATTCCGAAGGTCCAGATTCCTCCCGGAATTGGTCAGTCTAAATGTTTGTGCCATTTTCCTTTTTTTTTACATTCATCTTCTTGTATCTCAGAAACTAACACACACACAACAAAAACAACACGTTCTTTATCCATGTGTGTCTCTACACACAAACAAATCATATCTATTGACAGTCAAAATAAAGATACAAGCTCTCAAAGTCAACAACCTAGATAAACATGACGCACTGAAAAATAAATAAAAGGCAGGGGAAAATGTATAATTTTTTGATTGAGTGGTAAAGGTTAAGAAACAAATTTCTTGTAATTAAGGAATCAATACGTTAAATACAACTCCTAAAGGGTAGAAGACTAACGCTCGTAGTATTTTATATCCAACCATTTACGCTGATCGAGCGTGATGGTATCCTTCTGTTTGAAATAAAACTTTAGAAACAGTAACCCCATACATGATGCAGGAATAAGAGTCAAAAACTTGTTTACAGGGGGTCAGAAGAAGATGAGGGGAGATTGTCTGACAAGAGCTAAAACAACTCAACAGGAAACATTTTTGCAGACTTTAGCCAAGTTTGATCAGAAGACCTTGGTGAGTGACTCAGTACAATGTTCTAGCACGTTAGAGAAACACAGAATGCAAGTCTCACCTGCACCTTCCCCAATTTCTGTCTCCAGAAAATGAAACTCGGCAAGCGCTTCCACCGTGTCTGGATCAGATCCATCCATCCCTGTTAGTCCTTCATTGTTCTCATTCTAAATTGTTACAGAAAAATATTAATGTCTATAAAATGTGCCCCTCTTAATACATCAACTTCTGAACCAAAATACATCAATTAGTCAACCAAAACCTTTTCAGTTCCCTGTGGAGCATAGGTTTTTTTAACAAATACACAGCAAGTCATCAAATGTTGACATGTCTATATCCATTAAAGTTTTTGTTGCTTAAAGATTCTACAGGATGGGGTAACTAGCCCCATGCCCAACCTTTCGTTAATCATCTCTTACGACATGACTGGCACATTAAAGTACAACTATTCTCTGCTCCTTTTCAGGCACAGGTAACACTCAGGTTTTTTTTGTGGTTTTTTTTGTTTGCCTTATTTTTTCTAATCCCCAAGGCGGTGTGCGTTGCACTGTGGTTTTTATTTTGCGCCTGTCGGCCCAGTGCATCCGACTTCAGCATGACACTCAGGTTGAAATACATGCTGTGGTATAACTAATTGCCTTACCTTGCTTCGTCAATTAGTTTTCTTAATATATTAGATTCTTATAAATCACGCAGCATTTTGGCTTGGCTTCGTTCGTTCTCATTCTCCCGCTACCAAACCCTGACATGGGGCCTAAATAGCAGAATGTAGTTTAGAGCAACGGAATGCGTTGTGTCATAGTTTACAGCTTGACTGCGATATTTGCATGGGAGAAGAGAAGGACTTTATGCAAAGGATGTTCATATGGAAATGCTTCCTGTTTACGGCGCCAACTGTTTGTTGTGGTGTAAAGTGGTGCATAACTGATTCGACAAATTTTTTCAATGCCGTTAAAAAATTACTGATGTAGCCCGACCTAGTCGTCCTGTTCAGATTGCAACAGAAGCATCTGTGTGGCAGGTGGGGGGAGTTCAAACTGACAGGTAGTAACGATAGACAGTGTAGCGACTGCAAAAGGTTGTTCCCATGGTTTAGTCTAGAGCGTAATGCATAATCATGTGAATTTCCTGAAAAACTGGTCACGGTTGGTATCCAGACAACTGACTGCAGAACCCAAAATGAACCCAAAGTGTTTTATTGCTGGTGGAAATTATGTTGAGAAATAAAGGACAATGCAAGTGCAATAATAAATGGTTTTCAAATTTGTATCTCACTCAATTATTCATAACTCTTAGTATACATGCTCAATAACCACGTTTTCGGAGCTCATTTTTACACTTGGATGCTGTTAGTGATTGTAGATTAGTATATTTATTTATAAGGATAAACTCTAGTGTTATATGTCTGGGGGGCTCCAGATACTAAAAGTTTCATTTTCTTACTTACTTACTTTCCGTGTCCAAGCACCACGTTATATAGTATGCATCGTCAGGTGGTTTGGGTCCTGTATTGCATCACAGTCACATGTGTCATCATCTGTGAATCCCCATTGTTCCATATTCCTATTGCACCGTGATACACCATTTCGGAGTCTGTTCAACAACTTCCATGTTGTCTATGGTAGATTATGTCCGTGGGCAGGTTCCTCCCAAAGTTCCATCTCTTGGGCATGCATCAATTCGTGTCATCTCTCTCATTTTCTTTATCTGAGTAGACGATATAAATTTATGCACCTCCTTTCTTCATTGCTGATCCATCAGTATATGCTCAGGTCTAGCAGTCGTCAAGAAGGAAACCACTCACAAACTTACTACTAATAGTCAAATGTGACTAAAGACAAGCCAAGGATCACTTTGTAAAGGACCAACCAATTAGCTTTCGTGTACCTAGTTATATTCTTCTAACCTCTAGTCGATTCCAAGAGGGTTCTGTGTGTGTGTGTGAGAGAGACAGAGAGATCAGAATAGGACCTCTGCAACACTCACAGTATGTCATAAGAACTGACAAACCTCTTTAGGGTAGAAGACTCTCCAATGTATGACATTGTCCATCACACCCCCATTCAGACAGATTAAAAAGCCTGCTTTAAGGATTGAAAGAAAGCCCAGGGCCAAAGATGCAACACAGTGAATGAGTTGCTCTTTATTGCCACGAGTTGACAGCTGTTTGTATGGCGGACAACGAACCAGAGCTGACCAAAACCATATTCTGCCCCCAAGCGGGAACGGTCCTGAAAACAGGCTGCACGAGTGTATTCTGGCTAAGAGAATAGGGTTCACAGTGGGAAGGCAAATATGGTACTCAAAGAAAACCAGCTGACACTGGATCTGTTGGACCGAAAGGCACAGATATCACAGCCTCGTTGTAAACTATGAAACATCCTTTTCAGGTGAATGTCGCAGAAGAAGAAGATAGTTCTAAGAAAAAAAATGACCTAATTATTATTCAGAAAAGAGACGCTGAGCAATTCCTTTTCCTGGTCATCCACAGGAAAAAGAATCCTACTATGATAGGTAGCTTCCCAACATGTATTATTTTATCTATAGAAGATCAAATAAAAATGGCATGATGATCGCCGTGGCAAAAGGCCTATATTCCTTTAGCCCTATAAATTCCCCAGAGGGAAAATAGCGTAATGATAGTCAGTACAAAAAAATATAAAAAGACCTATATGGGAGACAAAAAAACAACCCACCTTTATTCTGACTACTTTCCTTTCTAGTCTCTCTTCAGCTTCATCATCTGCAGCCATTCCATCTTCAATCTCATCACTGTTGGTAAAGACAAAGTCATTTCAATAACAATTGTTTTTAAATAAACAAATCATGTCAGTGCTTATTCCCATTTCTGGTACATGCTGTGAGAATTTATAGGGTTTAGGAATAAAAGCCACTTGTCACTTTAGTCACTACACAGTGTTCATGCTGGGTTTTAATTTATCCCTGGTAAAAAAAACATATGCCTTAATGGAGATTTAAACTCATGTCCCTTTGGTCAGAAGACCGACTTCCAAACAACTCCTCATAACAACAGAATAAACAGTTGATATCAAGATATTCTCATATACAAAAAATATAATACTCAACATGTATTAACTTGGAATCCTAATATTCAAACAGGCATGTTAATGTCTGTTGTCAGGTAGCCGAATGCTTCGATTATATGTAGTAGGTATTTTATTAACTTCCTGCGGCTTACTAGGCCTGGGGGAAGATACAAATAATTTGGGTAGATTTTTAACTAGAATTTTGTCCGGGCAGTGACCGTTAAGTGTACTCTTCTTTATTTCTAACTGCCAAGATATTTTTAATGTGCTTGACACTGAACACAGGAGTCCAATCTCACTACCCAGAGATCAGAAGAATTTTTACCAGAAAATTCACGTGAAAAAACATACAGTCTTCACTGTGATTCGAATCGGCGACTCCTCTGGCACTCTAGGCAGACACCTTACCTCGAAACCACTGAGACGTTATCATGCGCATCATACGTATGATCACTTGGTGCAGTTAGGTCCAGTTCCATTTGAACATGCCTGATATGTTGTTTTGTGTTTTGTTGGCTGTTGCTGACTCTTTTCCCCACATGTCTTCATTCCTCTCCATGGTTGGCCTGGCCCCTTTATGGCCATTATCCTTCATAGGCATCTGCTAACAAAGGACCAGCGTCTTTGTTATATCGCATTGGTCATTCTCTCTGATTCATACAACACCAACTTCACAATGGCATTGAGTATTCTAATGTTGGTATGAAACCTTGTTTTCTCTGGATCTCTGTATGTTGTTTCATGCCAGGAATGCCTCTATTGCCTTTTTCAATCGTGGTCTTTACATCTGCACCCGCTGATGTGCCAATTGTGCTGCCCAAAAAGGTAAAGAAATCCACCTTTTCCAACAGCTTTTCCTCCAGCATGGTTGGTTCTCTGTTGATCGGGTTAAAGGTTCTTGACTTTCTTCATGTTGATATTCAGTCCCAATTTAACTGATTGTCCTTTCACCCTGTCCAATATCTCTTGCATTTGACTATGACTGTGACAAAAGTACATCTAGACACACAACAATGACGGAGGAACCTTTTTAGTTCCAACAGGAACATGGAGCCACAAATACAATTGGTTTCTCTTCTGGAAAGCTGCACTAAAGCATTTATGTGCTTTTGAGTGGTTGTATGAATAGTACATTGTCCCAAATTATGGTAGAAGAGGAGCAACTAAGTAAGAATTGACAACAATACATAAAAACCAACCTTAGATCGTCATCATCATCATCATCAACAACATTGGTCGAGTTCAGGAAACCAAAACTGGTCATGACAGCATTCTCAGCGTCAATTAGAGAATTATCATTGGACATGTTCCCAGTTTTCTTCAAACATGTCCTGTGAAATAGTGAGAGTGTGGATGTTGATATTTCAATAAAAACATTGGGAGCTCAGATCTTCAACAAATACATGCCAATCACATACTGACGATTTTGCTGCTTAAAGTTTCAACAAGATAAAGTAGCCAGCCCCATGCAGAGCACTCTTTTGTTACCTCTTTAGACAGGTTACAGTTTTACTAATTCTTTGCTACTCTTTCAGGCCTCAGTTAGCCCTCAGGTGTTCATATTTAGAGATGTATATAATTAGAAAAATTAGTGAGGCAAATAAGTATTATCTTCACTGCACACGTACAGCTCATCTAGAGATTAAAGGTTTTAATATGTTAACAAGGAAGCATATACGTCGTATTCCCATTAAAAATGTAATAATTTGTTTGTGTATATAATATAGGGGTGAAACTCGCTCAGTTTTCACAATCCCAACGTTCCGGGTTCAATTCCCACTTATGTCCAGAATATATATTAAGTAATGGCAACCTACCATACTGCACACCTGCCAAGAAACTTATAACAGCCAAATAGGTGGCAGTTGTAAGAAGCTACATTCTGTAAAGGACATGCTACTTACTATATATATATATATATACATAAATTATAAATATATATTTATCAATATATATTATTTTAAAAAATTAAGGAATATACCATTTATATATATATATAAATGATTTTCAATATATATATTCCTTAATTTTTGTTTCGAATTGTCTATACATCTTAGTTTTTAAAAGTTTCCATTTTATGTACTTTATCATTTAAAATGATGAACAAAAAATGTATTGGATTTTTTAAAATGGGAAAGTGACTTATGGTCACCATGTTTAACAAATATTATCTTTGTACACAAAATGGTGTCCGTCCTCACAGAAAGTACAATCAAAGAACAGCATGCTTTTGTGCATTTGATTTAGAGCAAAAGGACTTTCTGAAAAGGATATTCATAAGGAAATATGTCTGCTCATGGTTAAAAGTGTTTGTTGTGGCATAAAGCAGTGCATAACTGGATCAACAAATTTTCTCAAGAACACTCACAAATTTCAGATGAAGCCGGATTCGGTTAATCTGTTCAAATTGCAATAGAACCATCTGTATAGCGAGTGGGGCAGATGATTTGAGCTGACAGACAAGTAACGATAGACAGTGTAGCAACTGTAATAGCGTGTGCGTATGGTTTAAGCTACAGTACAATGCATGATCGCACGATGGAGAGATATATTTTGTAAGTGACGAAAATGTTGAATGTGATGTGCAGATGTGATCGAGACATACCAAAGACTTCTATGCTGCAGGTTTTGGTGCACTGATAAAGCGATGGGATAAATATATTAACGTTAGTGGAGTATGTTGAGAAATAAGGTACAATATAAGTTGAATAATAAATGGTTTTCAAGTTAATATCTCATTTAGTTTATTTTTAACCTTTACCACACCATATTAAAATTTGAACTAAGTTCATCTGCGACAGCATTATATTTAGCATGTATCGTTTTACTATGGTTGCTGACTTTGAGAACTTGTAACCTTTTTATTTGTTGGTCTATAGACATGATTTTGTTTCTGTTGTGTATAGAGACCTAAGTGAATAAAGAACTTGCTGGTGTTATTGTTTTAGTTGTTCGTGTGTTAGTTTCTGACATACAAGAATATGAAGGTGATAAGTGTTGAAAAACAGCACAAACAAGCATATAGTTTCAGCTGTTTTCGGTAATCCTTATGTGTATGACATTTTTTCAAAGTGTCACAGAGGACGGATAATCAGTGTTTACAAGATGGACATATCTGTTAGTTTCCACTATTAATGTATTTATTATATCTACATAAACAAACTAAACAGATCTACCTCAGGAAAATCAATTGCAAAAACTTCCCCATTCTCAATAATGGGTGAATCTTCAAATCCAAGTGAAATACAGAAGAAATAATTTCCAAATCTCTAAAACAAATTTCGAAAGCACATTTCCACGACTAACCATACAAGAAGGATATGGAGTTGTCTACAATAAAAAGCGCAGTATTTTCAGCTGATTTGTACGGCAGCACGGTTATCTATACATGATTAAAATGGTGTATAATTCGGTCGTCGCTACCGTTGAAATTTTTGTCTGTAAAAGCGGCAAAGGCAAAATAGCTATTTGTTATCTATTTATTGACTTGCCGTCATAGTTTCTATACAAGATAACAGTTGTTATACAGGAATGGTGCAGTCTCTGCTGTGTTTCCAGAATTGCAGATCTAGGGACTCATATTTACAATGTGTTTCTAGGTTGAATATTGTAAATCTGTTTGATCATTTGTTAATGCTGATACTGTTATTGTATTTATTTTTTTCATATGGTTTTTGTTTAAACATGGGATGAATGCCAAGAGCAAGCAAGAGTTTTTTTTTAATCGATAAAAAGACTTTTAAAATTGCCAATATAGTATTTCAATATAATACCAATGAACATACCTTTTCCCCTGATTATCCCATTTGTTTGGCTGCTCTCCATTGACCATAATGGACTGGGAAATGTCAGTATCTGTGTCAGCTATCTGGGTCTGCAAACCTAAGAGAGAGCGAACTCGAGCCGAGCGAACATCTATTATAGTGTCTGTATAACCAATTTCTTGGAGATACCTAGAAGCAGATATCCAAACAATAGTTAACATTTACAGTAACATAACAATAATAAGCACAACAAATCCTAGATATCTAGTAATTTCAGTGATCAACATATTTTCCTTCTTTAATCACTAAAGACCTCTACACCTCACGGTAGAAGAGTAGCGACTAAGTAAGTAATCACTAAAGGCATTAAAAATATACTGTCCAGCATATCAAACAAAAAGCATAATATATTATATCCTTTTTCCCATCATCGCCATTTAGGACGATATTTATAGAGATGAGAAATGGAGGTCACTTGCCTTGACAGTCAGCATGCAGTGTGCAAGCTAAAAGGGGGATATTTATAGGGATGAGAAATGAAGGTCACTTGCCTTGACAGTCTAGCGAGAAGGCTTGGATTTGATTTTTATCCTCGATTGAAAACAAACCTAGGTCTTACCTATATCCTGGTTTAGTTTAGATTTTAAACGTGAAATCAGTTCTAAAATTCACCTTCCACAAAGATAGTGCAATTATTTGCTTTATGTGACATCAATGACTTAAAATTCAATCCAATTCAATTGCCGCCTCCCAGACAGACTGGCAAAAGAAGGTGCAAGACTACCACAAACAGATTCTAGTATGACGTACGAAGAGTCAAAACGGCTTATTAAAGCTAGATACATGACCAAATGGGAAACTGAACATACCGGCTACACCAAAAATGATGCCTATTACCAGTTGAACAGAAGAGAGCAGGTCGTTGTCTTCAGACTTCGCACTGGCCACAATAGACTGAGGTACCACCTATTCAAAAAATTGAAGATAGGTGGTACCGACGAATGCCCGTGTGGTACCGAGAAAATGACCGCTGAGCATCTGCTGCAGAACTGCCCGACATACGAGGATCAGAGAAGAGAGAGCAGATGTGGCCATCCCCAGTAGAACCACAAGAGAAGCTCTATGGCGGTGTCGACAGCCTCAGGATGACCGCCGCTTTTTTCGAAAAAATAATGGTTACTGTCTGACTGCGTACGAAGAAGAAGAATTGCCGCCTCCCACAATGAAGGTTGGCGGCTATGGATCTCCAACATTCTCTATCTCTTGCCCTGGTGGTACACACAGATGGCTCCTCGTACATTATTTTATGTTATTCTCCCACTTGTAGCGCTGCCTACCCCATGCTTGACCACATTCAACCTTTCCCTATGGTATGGTTTTTACAAGAGTATCAATTAATGTGCCCAAAATATATGATTCATCGGCTCATTATGTCTTTCAGCAGTTCTATTTCACCCAGAGTTTCTCCAGGACCTCTACATTTGTTAGCTTTTGTTTTTGCTGCAATGTGACCCATTTTCCTGTGCATCCATATCTCCGGGAATTATATCCTATCTTCTAACTGGGTGTTCAATGCTCAAGTGTTCGCACCATATAGTAATGTTGTTTATACATAAAACTTGGCTGCCGAAGACGGATGTGACTGACCCAAAGATGCAAATATTGCAGTCAAGCTGTAAACAAGAAACACAACTAAATCCGCTCCCCGGACTACATCCTGCTACTTGCAAAGCCCTGTTCAGGGCTTGGTAGCGGGAGATTGAGAACGAACGCAGAAGAAGATATAACACTTGATCCTTCTTATTTTTAAGTTGCAGCTTAGCCCTCTAGATGTGAATATATTTTTCACTCTACGTAATGCATTCTTTTTACATTTACCATCATCAGTCATTATATGTTCAAGATATGAGAAACGTGCCAACTGCTTCAGTACCTCTCCATTTACTCTGATGTACAATTTGGACTTCTCCTTTGTAAGGCAAATTATTATAGTCTTTGTTTCTTGAATATTACTGTCTAGGCCACACTCTGCACTGCACCTATTGACTCGCTCCACAACACCTTGTTCTTCTGCGTTCGTTCTCAAACTCCTACTACCAAGTCCTGAACAGGCCTTTACAAGTAGCAGGATGTAGTCTGGAGAACAGAATGCGTTGTCGCTAGTTTACAGCTTGGCTGCGATATTTGCACCTTTCTGTCCGACACATCCGTCTTCGGCAGCACACCTTGTAATTCTTCTTCCCTTTCAGCCAACAGTACTGAGCCATTAGCAGAGCCAAAAATAAAAACAGAAACAGTCGACTGCTTTCTTAAGTGCCTTAAAGTGCCTCTTAAATTGTTATTATTTAACTACAGCTATTCACTCTTTCATAGACAAACACCAGGCATATACTTAGTAAAATTATCACATCATATTCTTGGTACCATTATCTATGATTTTTCCTGTGTCTTTCCTATATTTCTAGAACATGTTGAGTTGGAGACATGTGCTCTACTCTTCCTATCAGACATTACATCCAATCTCCCAATATGTTCTGGTGTTTTCTGGTTGTAAATTTCTAGGAGTTAAAAGGGGTAGTTGTGTATTCACTGCCATTCATGACAGCTCTCAAAAATGTGCAGTGCTAAATTACTATTGACTAGTTCTGGCAACCTCACAATGTAAAAAAAAAGTGCCACAGAAACCCAGCAAGAACTTGACATGGCTAAGTAGCTATCAAATCATTGTTAGGGGCTGAAGATGCAATGAATGAGATGACTACAGTCAACTCATCGTTTGTGTCAGCAGCCCAAAGCTGTCCAAGACTCTACTTAGCATGCCATGACAGTGAAACACATCATACAACGATGCAAGCTCACACGGGAAGAGAGAGAACAATACGGGCCTCGCAAGACAGAATAGGGACAAAAATTGTACAGAGATAAAACAGCCTTACAAACAACGGTGTCCTTTTCAAGAGAGACCGGGACCTTGATATGAAGATGAACAAGGAAGAAACCACATGACGTCTCACTGGTCATCTTGTGACAAACCAAAGGAGGGACAGAGCTAACCAGCATAAAAACTTACAGAAAGTGAATGTGCCTGGCCAAGATGCCGAAATGGATCACAGTTCAACAATAAAAATGGACACATCACATCTTACAAAAATCTGGAATTCAGGTCAGGTATGACATAAGTTCCTCTACATTTTCATCGAAGAAATTTTAATAGAAACACAGCTTCTCTAATCATTTCACTCACTGTCTAAGGAGTTGCCGTCCCTGGCGCCATGTGGTACTGCTGGTTCCTGATGAAGAGGAGAGGCAAATTTCTCCATCTGTATGGTCATCTGAAAATGAAATAATTTTTTGTTTGCAATTAGAGAATATGTTAAAGTAATTTAATTAAAATGAACTATGATAAACACTGCGACAGCCTTTGAGTGTTCAATGGATCAATAACAGTGTTTGAATCTCGGTGGTAGTAGCAAAAGCCTCATCATCTAAAAGTTGCTGCCACTTGTTGAGCACATCAACAATCAACATTAAAAATAATAGGATCATCGTTTCCTCCTCTACATGTAACAAGATGTCACTACGGAAGGTTGTGCATAGGGCTAGCAATAACCTCATCATGCAAAAACCACTACAAATGAAACAACACTGCAAACAATTGGTTATTTCCTAATGACTAGTTCGGGTAAACCAAAACACATTGTTAAACCTAATAATAATAATAATAGCTGTCCATTGCAAATGATGATGACAACAGCAGTCAGACATGTTGTGCTGCACCTCACCAGTGAGTTCGGAGGTGGCTGTATAGTCCAATTCTGGCACGGAAAATCCTTCCACATATGTAGCATTTAATGTCAGCATGGACATATGAATGTCAGTTGTTTTGTCTTTACGCAAAGTGCGTTTTTTTTCTGTGCTTCGGAGGCCGGTGCTCCGCAGCAATAGAGGTGCCTCTGATGGTAGTTCTACGCCATGCCTTGCAGTCCTGTGCGAGACATTCCCATGCGTTTGCATCAATGCTGAAGCATGTCAGAGATACTTTGAGGGAGTCTTTGAAACACTTCTTTTGGCCACCGGCTTGACGCGGGCCATCTTTCAGCTCACCATACATTAGTTGTTTTGGGATGCGGTTGTCTGGCATGCGCAGGAGGTGGTCAGCCCACCAGATCTGGGTCTTCTGCAACAGTGTGTGGATGCTCTGTAGTTTTGCCTTAAATGAGGATCTCAGTGGCTGGTACCCTTTTCTGCCACTTTATTTTGAATAATCTACGGAGGCACTTTGTATGGAAGTGGTTTTTTTCCCTTGCAAGCCTGACCTGTATTCATCAGGACTAACAGGTAAATGATAAAGATAACATAGTAATATAATATTCAATGCTAAACTATGACAAGATGCAATTGTAGATAACTAACATAATCATAGTGCTGTAACTCTACACATAAAGTTAACAATCTCATCTTGTGAAACACTGCTACAAAAAGTAATAACTTACAATAACATACACAATGTACAGAAGTAGGTTTTCTACAAGGGGCCAGCAACAGCGCTGGTTCTACGCTTTCTAATGAACAAAACCAGAGGCACTATAACGTACTTTCACTTATGACATAAAACTTTACTAAGAATAAAAAGAACTAAATGAATCAAACCTTTATTGTCCTTCTCAAATGATGGTGGTTTCAAATCATCTGGATTTAACTCTGTTCCATATTTTAACTTGTGATGCTTTGCTCTAGGAAAAAGTATGTTTCAAGAGTAATATATTGGAAAAGGTGTAAGGTTTAAAGAATGATATTTGGTAATAAAAGTTTAAAAGAATAATGTAAAGATGCAACATTTAAAGAATGATGCTCGTATTTGGGAAAAGGTGTAAAATTTAAAGAATAATATTTAGGAAAAAGTGTTAGGTTTAAAAAACAATATATAGGAAAAAGTGTAATGTTTAAAAAACAATATATAGGAAAAAGTGTAATGTTTAAAAAACAATATATAGGAAAAAGTGTAATGTTTAAAGAATAATATATAACATGCACATAGTAACAAAAATTACAAACCATTAGTTAATATACCATTCTTATTTTTAAACTTGCCGGTGTGTACCACTGGGCCCATAATAGTAGCAAATAATAGCAATACTTTAATATGTCAGACTTTTAACTATTAACTACTAGTTCAAATATAAAGAAAAACAAGTGAATAAGAAAGAAGTGGATAGAGCTCGAACCGATGGCAAGGGACAGACCAGGTTGGTTGGTTATTGATCCAGCGACCTATGGGCTCCTGCCCTTTGGCCCAATGCCATACAGTGGTATCTGCAAGTGTTTGTAAGTTGTTGTTTAGTTCCGTATAAAGTGTTCTATTTGTCTGGCCTTGGAGGTAGACAGGACTTTGATGGTTGATTAATCTTAACATGACGGGGTTCATGGCAATAAAAGAGCTGATATTGTTCATTTAAAATCCTTGGTCATGGATTGACAAAGTCACTCTTGAAGACGTCTTTATGGGCAGCAGCAAACTACCTTCTCTTCTCTGGGTCTGAGACCATCCTTTGTATGGTGTCACAGTTATGCTTCTCAACTTCGCCAATCTGGCTTTGATTAGTTTCTCTTTCGCCTTCTCACTGTGTTTCAAAGCATGGCAGTTCTAGTGATGCTCTCAGGTCCCCTTCTTAAGACTTGGCAGATCCAATCCCAGCATCGATCTGTTAAGATGATGTACCTACCCTCCTGTCCTCCGGTATGGTTTAGAGACCTGGACTCTACTTAAACAGGACATATCAAGACTCAATTCCTTTCACGTGGGCAACCAGCAACGCATCCTCAGTATTCAGTTTGATCTTGTCCACAATGTCGAGGTCTCTGCAAAGACGAGTCTCTCCAAACCCCCCCCCCCCCCCCCCCCTGCACTCGTCCGCCACCGCTTGTCGGTAGTTTGGGCATGTTGTTCGATTGGACCAAGAAGTTCCAACTCACCAGATCATGTTCAAGTCAGTTACGTGTAACAACGGTCTCCAACCGACCAGCTGGAGGTGTAGGAAGGGCCTCCTCCTATTCCACATGGCTCAGTCAGATAGCTGTCTCTCCTTAAGCCATGCACGAAGTTTGGTTACAAGCCTTAGCAGTTGGACATGGTATTGGTCGATCGACCTTAGATGCCTAGGTGAACATTATTATTATTATTATTACCTTCTTGATTTCTCCGGCAAGCAGTTCTTGATTGGTGATAGTGTGTGACCAGGAAACTATATGTATATTTCTCAGACAAATTGTGTGAAAAGATGGCAATTTGGACATTCCTTTTTCTGTTACGTTCTAACACCGCATCATACGGAAGCACACAAAGTACAAAACATTTGTATATGGCTTCGCTTCGTTCGTTCTCAATGTCCTGCTACCAAATACTGAAAGGGCTTAAGTAGCAGAATGTAGTCCAGAGAACGGAATGCGTTGTGTCGTAGTTTACAGCTTGACTGCGATATTTGCACCTTTCGGTCCACCACATCCGACTTCAGCAAGCATTTTTTGAGTACCGGGTTAGCATTCCCTCTTCGATCCCTTCTCCTTAGCCAGTCTGCCCTGCTGCAGCCTGTTATCCAGGATCACCGTGTGGAGGTGTAGAAGGGTCTTGGCAGCTCTGGTTCGCTGGGCCTGACGCTAGCAGTCAGCTATGGGTCGCTGACCACTGCAGCTCATGCGCTGCTCAGCATCTTGATCCCCATTTGTATATTATAAGCTAAGTATTTGTGCTGTACTGCAGCTGACACCTTTAAAGGAAGCCTGTTTCCAAACATTTGTGATCATTCACCGCTTCGCTACAATGTGATACAAAAGTCACAACTACAGCTGACCCCTTTTAGAGGAAGCATGTTTCAAAACAGGCATTCACCTTTTTCCTCTAATATGAAGCATAAGCCACCACTGCAGCACAACACTCTCCCAAGGTTGATCATTCAATGTATCCTCTTCCACTGTAATTCCAATTCAATGCTAGGTTAATTCATTTGTGCTAGTTCATTGCTTCCTATTTTTAATTGGTTTTAAATTAATTACATTTAGTGTCATGATTTCTTTCTTCTTGATATTAACGTTCAATTCAGCTTGTGTTGGCTATTTGCACTCGCTCTAAAGAGTATGCAAATAGTGTAATGCTATCTGTTTAATCCAGGTCTTCCATTTTTGAAAGTAGTGTCCATCATATTCCTCTAGGGGTGTCCTCTGTGGTATGCATATCAGCCTAGGAAGAGAACAGTTGATGTACTCACGTTTTCATATCAAAAGTTTGATCGCTCCGCTCAACAGTGCATGTCAAATTTGAATAGAGACTTGATTGATTCAATACAGCTGGGAATACTATAAGACCTTAGTATTATCCTGAGTGACAAATATATATTACGAATAACACAAAGGATTCTTGACGAGTGAAAAGATCTTTAATCCTTGCTTCATCGGCTACACAAAGGCTTAATTAAACCTATTCTGAAAATATACTTGAAGCACCCGGGTGACAAACAAGAAATAGCAGAAACTACTTTCATCAAAATAACAACAGTAAATCATGGTAAATCACCTGGATTAAGTACAAGCAGCAATTATATTTCTGTTATTGTTAGTTGCTTTATGTATTCTACCTTTCCTGTTTCAGTGCAAACTCCAACATCTTTATCCGTCTCACTAAGTCCTGCTTTAAGTTTTCTTGTCCTTTCCTTTCCCCCTGCAGAAATGCTATTTTTGCCTAGGAAAAAAAAAATCATAATTACAGAATGCTGGTTATATTCATCCATTACACAAATTATCACTATAAAAATCCATTAAAGAATGTGCATAATTAAGAGTAAGGAGAAGAAATCATATGAGCATAAAGGCAAAGGCCGTCGTCCATCGCAGACGATGACGGCATAATATATTTGCTAGCGCTATTTTTAGCCAGTGGCAAGTCAAGGACAAGACGACTAGGGGACGACTACGGGATGCAGGGGACTCCGCATCAAGCACCAGTGAAAATGACTCCGGAGTCGAACCAATACCACTTGATCACGAGGCCGACGGCTTAACCACTTCGCCACGGAATCCTCAATATGGGCATATAGTAGCCTTTAAATTACAATTTTTGCATTCACAGTTACTGAGTGTTTCTAGTGTCACTAACCAAGTGATCCGCCGGGGTCTTTGTGAATGACAAGGACAAGAATAACACCCCTGCCACACAGAGAGCATGTCGTAAGAGACGGCTAACTGTGTGACATGGCATAACACCGGCCATGGTTAGGTGGGTTTGTTAAGAGCAGCATAGATGGTGCCTAACAGGCCGCAGGTCTGTTTTGCTTTGCTCTAGTCTATTAAGATGGACTCACACATCGGTTTACTTATCCCAGTGCAGCGGATTAATAAGCTGCTTGAGCCTAGCCAGCTAAGCAGGAAATCCTCCTCACGGCTACATCCCATAGCTGTGACCTGCACAAGGGCATCCACCCCTGTAGAAGTACAGGTTGACTAAGACTAAAGTAGCAGGACAGTTAAGAATGAAGAAGGCCTGTGGGATAAAAACCAACAACAGTCACTGGAACAACAAATTAAGAGAAGAAAATGGGACCGGATAGGACATACTCTGAAGATGGCACCGTCCAACATAGCCAGGTTGGCTCCTATATGGAATCCTCAAGGGAAGGGCAAGAAAGGTCAATCTAAAAATACATGGAGAAGAGAATGTGAGAAGGAACTAAGATTAAACTATTACGCCTGGAGAGAGGCAGAAAGAGTAAGTCAGGAGTGTGTATGTTGGTGGGATGTGATCACTGGCCTATGCACATAGAGGAGCGATGGGGTCTGATTGAAAGATAAGAATAACACAACTGTAACCTGCTAAGCATGTTAAAGAACAAGACTAAATAGGGTTGTGAATCAGGATAGCAACCTCATTATGTAAAATATTTTATTACAGACACTGCCTGCTTTGATTTAAGCTTCCTGTAAGAGACCAGCTGCAGTAGTGGCTTTATGCTTCACAAAGTGTGAAAAGATAACAAGAATGCATATAATTAAGAATACATTTTAATGAATTAAAGCCAGTTCCAAATATCAGAGTTTAAGAAAGGTGGTCCATGTAAAAAGAAGAGGCAAGGTTCGCAATCAGACAATATGTCATGATCTTGAAACCAAGACACTCCAAAAATTCAGTGGAGCAATTTCAGCTATTGTGATCTGGTCTCAGGCCTGGAAAGTTATAAAATAAGACAGGCTATTTTACAAACCATTGGAAGCCAAGAGTCAGGGACGCTGGTTCCTAGAACGACCTAAAGCCGACTGTAAGACCATCCTTGAAAGACTGAGGACTAGACTGGAACTAGGCCACAAGGAAGATAGAACAGTCTAGCATTCTCTCTAGCAAGCCGCTGCATCCGAGGGTAGACGATGAACAAATAATTCAAACCTCATTTTAACAATAATGACACATACTTCACTTTACCATTAGATATCACTAATTCAAATTACTGATTGGAAGGATTTAATTTTTTTAAACTTCAAATGTTTTTAATTTTTTTAATAACAATGTAGATACGCTTGAGAAACTCTTCTTGTTTCTAAGAATCTACATCACTGCACTCCGGGCATACCCATAGGTGCTCAGTCTCTCTCAGCAAATAGCACAGGGTTTGGATGCTGATGGTCCTTGTAGCTCGCTGGTTGCACACTCTCTTGCTCCGTCTTCTCATGCGCCCTACTCAGCACGAACCTCTTTTAATGTCAAAACCTGTCTGTGGATTGCTGCTTCATCTATTGCAATGTTCTCATCCAACAGGTGGTCATTGATTGATTTCAAAATATCATCTCTTTTTGTTGCCTAGAACCCCAGCATGACCAGAACTGTAGATCCACGTCAACCCCTGGAGGTTTCTTCTTCTTCTTCGTACACTGTCAGATGTCAACTTGAATTTGTTCGAAGAAAGCAGCTGTCATCCTGAGGCTGTCGACACTGCCATAGAGCTTGTCTAGTGTTGCCACTGGTGATGGCCACATGTGCTTTCTCTGGTCCTCGTACGTAGGGCAATTTTGCAGCAGATGTTCAGCGGTCATTTTCCCTGTACCACAGGTGCATTCATCAGTGCCACTTATCTTCAGTTTATTGAATAGATGGTACCTCAGTCTGTTGTGGCCTGTGCGGAGTCTGAAGACCACGACCTGCTCTTTTCTGTTCAACTGGTAATAGGCATCATTTTTTTGTGTAGCTAGTAGGCTCTGTTTCCCAGTTGGCCATGTATCTGGCTCTAATAAACCTTTTGGACTCTTTGTAGGTCACATTAGAATCTAACCCCTGGAGGTTTGATACCTCAACAGCTGCTATCCACTCGTACCTAAGCCATCCCTTCTGTACATTCTGGAGTACGGCTTGCACATCTGTTACGATGACTGTCCTTGTTAAAGAAGTCCCAGATATCCATCTCAGCATTGACGTCACTGCTTTCATCTTCATTCTCAAACTGGCAGTTGTTGACATGTTTGCTCCACTCAGCTCAGCAACAACCTGTCCTCTCAATCTAGTCAAGAAGATCCAGCCTGATGTTCCACTGCGCAGCACTGATCCACCAGTGTATATGACGGCATCACTATCCTGCATGTTCTCAGCTAAATCAGCCTCATGCTCTGCTCTCTCAATACCTCATTCTCTGAATTCCTTGCTTTTTACAACCGCTACCTACTTGGCTGCTTTATGTTTCGTGGCAAATGTGCAGACTGATAAGTTGTCATTACTTTTCGTACATGGAGGGTCGGGGAAAAAAACATATCTGCCAAACTGGACATGAGCGTGATTCGAGCCGGGTTCGTTGGGATTGTGAAACAGATGCTTTCACCCCTGGGCCACGCAGTCTCCAGATTTAGTAATACAATGACATAATTATTTACCTCTGATTGGAGCAGCCTATTTGTCCACTACAGTAATGATATTACACAAAATAAATGAAAGAAAATAGAAAATCCCATGATTTTGATCAATGGATCAAAATTAGGTACATTAACAAATTCTAAAACTGTTAAAATATTGCAACAGAAAAGAAGATTCTTGACAGTAAACGTTCCATATGAAGATATCACTTGATGAGATTAATCATGAGACAAAACAGAGTCATAAACACAAAACTCAAGTATGATTAAAGATCAAACAGCAGCGCCAGAAACACTTCTCATTATCTAGAGTAAAGGGGAGCATTTAGCACCAAGGGGCAAAAGGCACCAATAAGTTGACAAGCATCTGAAAATCCTCTATAATATTATTAAGCAAGTGGTGGGAAATTAAGGACTGTTGTTTTCATGTCTTAACTAATCAGAGGCTCAATTCTACATCACTCATGGACCATATGAACCAATGAGAAAGCATGAATAGAAGAAATTTGAAGAAGCAGTTTTCCTCCACAGTCTCTGCCATTTTGACTGTTGCCTCAGAACTTTTTGTGTGCTTATAAGCTTCTCAGAAAACTTTTTTCACAAAACTAGTTGCCAGTGAAAGTATCGTGCTGAGGACCTGGAGGTCATAAACCACTGGTTCACTCTTCTGGACAAGGTCTTACTTTTAACTGAAGCATTCGTAAAAGATATGTATGAACAGATCTTCAATGATGATGAGACTGGTTTTGTGCAGTTGCATGCCAAGACTTATGAGCTCTGCAAGACGGAGATTTGCCAGTGTCTAGTGATTCCGCTATGGTGAGAGTCTCACTTCAGAGTAGTGCATGCAACATCTGAGAGAGGCAGCTGCTCAGGAGGCTTCCACAACAAGAGGACATGGGGGAGGAAGAGGTAGAGGCAGGAATACCCAACGCCAGAGTCCAATAACTCAAAATGAGGATGATTTGGAGGAAGGTCACAGATGTGGACAACCTGGTGGCATGAATTGGGTTGGGTCCAGTGTGATAAGTGGTACCACATAGAGTGTCTAGATATTGCTTTCAGCATTCAAGACCTGGAAGGACAAGAATGGATCCATGATTTTTGCAAATCGCAAAGAGATGTGCTTAATACCCCACAGCTAGGTGCCTGTTGCCCCATTTTCTCAGTTCTTGGTATAATGTTAATCAAATTGAACAAAAAATACTTTGAGATGTATTTTGAGTGCACAATACCTTTGTAATAGTGTGTAATTGGTGTTTCTATGATGTATTGAATTGCTCAAACACATGCTCGGCTGTGCATAAATCAAAAAAATATACCAAGTTACAAAAATACTGGTGCTTAATGCCCTGCTTTTAACTAACTGATAGCTGATTTTTTAAAAATATAATATTTAGGTAAAGTGACCACAACAAAATTAAATCCAGAAAGAACAGAAAAACAATGAACGAATTGCTACAAAAAAACAAAGTACAAATATTTCTGTGCCAGTGAGGTCTCTGACCTTTTATCTCTAGACTCTATTTTGTTATCTGCTGTTGACCTTCAGTACCACCACAGTTTCTATTTATTTATCTCACTGCTAGAAGTAGGTCTCTACTGATAATCTAGTACTAAATAGATTCTACTGATTATTATTATACTTCTTCTTCCTCTTCTGCGTTCGTTCTCAATCTCCCGCTACCAAGTTCTAAACAGGGCTTTGTAAGTAGCAGAATGGAGCCCAGAGAACGGAATGCGCTGTGTCACTAGTTTACAGCTTGGCTGCGATATTTGCACCTTTTGGTCCGACACATCCGTCTTCAGCAGGATTATTATACTGATCTCCATAATAAACAACTGGAGAACAGAATTAATGTCTTTGAAATGTGGATATTATAGAATAATGGGATGAAAATAAAACAAATAAGGAAGTCTTAGACTTTAAAAAAATTAGGGGTGCTAAGAGAATTGATAAACTAAATCAGTCCAACAGTTATATTTTGGTCACTTAAAAAGACTTTACACTTTTGATGAAAACAATACCGGAAGGAATGGTGAAGAACAAATATGCAGGAAGTAAAAAAACGCATTGATAACTTAACCTTTATATACTGGTTTAGAATACTCATCAGAGTCTGTATACAGCCAGTTGCATTTGCATTACCCTGCTCTAAAAGCTTTGCGCATCCAATCTATTTTTAAATGCATTAACTGTCCCAGCCTCCACTACCTACTGTGGCAATGCATTCCAAGCATTCACCACTCTCTGACTTAATAAATATTTCCTAATATCCAATCTGGACCTTTCTTTGGTTTATTTGTATGTGTGCCCTCTTGTTCTCGTTACTGGTTGTATTTTGAAAAACTTGTTATAGTCTAATTTAACCTATCCTGTGATTATCTTATAAACCTACTGATACCTCGAATTCTTCTCTTCTCTAGACACTGTAGGCCGGTTTTTCTCACAGTAATTCTGGAATCCTACTATCAGTTTTGTCGCTCTTCTTTGTACCCTTTCCAGCATGTTTATATCTCCTCTACGAAAAGAACTCCACACCTGTACAAAGTACTCCAATCTAGGTCTAACCAATGCTTTATACAGATTGACTATCACTTCCTTACTCCTGCGTTTAATTTCTTTTTATCATACCTAACATTGCATTTGCCTTATTCACTGCTACCTGGACTTGCTCACTCACTTTACCCATATGCTCTATTTTAACCCCTAGGTCCCTTTCCTTGTTTATCATTCTAATATTGTTCTCACCCATTCTGTAATTATGTTCCATATTGGATCTACCCATGTAGATGACTGTACATTTATCTATATTAAACTTTATTTGCCATCTCGCAGACCAGTCTCGAATTTTATCTAAATCCAATAAGTTGGAGGACATCAAAAGATAGGAAAAGCCTGGCAAATTGTACCAATTAGATAGAGCTGAATTAGTAACCAACAGCAAGGGAAGAGACAGATGATGTTGAAGATCTGTAGACCTATACATTCCCATTCATTGCAGACAATCTTCACTATATATTATTATAGCTAGATGGCACCTTAACTTAACGTCTTTATACTGGTTTAGAAGACCCTGCAGAATCTGTATACAACCAGTTTCATTTACATCACCTTGCTCTAAAAGCTATGCGCGTCCAATTTATTCTTAAATGCATTAACTGTCCCTGCCTCCAGTGGAGGCTCCACTACCTTCTCTGGCAATGCATTCCAAACATTCACCACTCTCTGACTGAAAAAATATTTCCTAATATCTAATCTGGACCTCTCTTTAGTCAACTTGTAGCTATGCCCTCTTGTTATTGTGGGTGGCTGTATTTTAAAAAACTGCTTATAGTCTAATTTATTCATTCCTCTGATCATCTTATAGACCTGTATTAAATCACCATGAATTCTTCTCTCTTCTAGACACTGTAGGCCGGTTTTTCTCAGTCTTTCCTCATAACTGTAATTCTGGAATCCCACTATCAGCTGGAATCCCACTATCAGCTGGAATCCCACTATCAGCTATCTGAACTAAATCCCAAACGGAAAATTAATCAACTTTCAACAAAACATTCCAATCCTGTTTTCCACTTACTAATTATTATAAAATCAAACTATGAGGCTAAAAACTTTAAAAACACAGTTGATATTGACTATTGGAGTAGATATGTCATTGACTCATTGAGTTTTGACTCAATAGTCAATGTGAGATAATAATAATTCAATTATTAATTGTAAGATTATTTTATAATTTATGTAGCTTAAACGATTTCCTGGGCGGAGACTTGAAAAAGGATTTACAGTGCAAAAGTTTTCAATGATAGATGAAGTGGTATGTTGAAGTCGTAAGCTCTAACTATGCATGACGAACTGATGCTACAAAATATTTATTTTTCTGACTTCATAGAGGTGTCAATGGACTTCCGTGGTTATTCCCCTTGAATGTCATTGATTTATACAAATAACTACATTTTAAAACGCTTTTATCATGAAATTAACCAAAGTCACACCTCATTCCGCAGCAGCATTACTGAATGTGACATCTCAAAAAATATAACTATGTCGATGATTCGGAAATGACAACGACATCAAGTCTATTAACACTGACTGACACTCACTTGCATCTCTGCCCGTTCGACTTCCCATTGCGATCGCTCCATTTCGAATCTCGCCCATTCCGTTTGCAGAAAGTGAAGAATTCCAGGCATAGAATACTGGGGACGTTGTTTGATTCCATTGTCTTGTAGTGATTTAGTAACCATGTTTAATCCACTTGATCCGGCCCCGAATTGGCCTCCGTGTTGTGATCCTAGGCTGTCTTCTATCATATTTGCATGGCCGCCATTACAATTTTAGTGTTTCATTTCCATTGAGGGGGCGCTAGCCATCGGAATGACGTCACAGGAGCTAATCATTATGGGAATCGATCTATTCTCAAAATGTCCAGTAAATTGTCCATTGAGATATCAACAGTGAGCGATACAGACTGGCGTAGGCGACTATGTAGCTCCACAAAAACGTATTCCAAGTCATCATCTTGTATCCTTTGTCACCCCAGTAGGAGTATAGGACCACCACTATTGCTGGCCTATTTACAGTAAACATATGTGTGTTTATGTGGTTTTTGTGGCACTTTACTTAACATGATGATGTTGCCATGCACATGCACAATTCTACGTAAGTTGCTTTTTAACAACATGCATAGCAGGATGCAGTGTTCACAGTCTTTCCTCCAAGTGCTCTGAGATCCACACGGGAAACCTGTCCCAAGCGTTTTATGTTAAGAAATGCAGCAATTGCTGTAGTCATATGGGACTTTGTTGATGTGTGCTATAATCCCTATCGCATAACAAACCGCCATCACCCCATATCATTGCATTGTTCTAATCCATGTCCATGATTGTTAATCGAGCAATATGTCATTATCATTTTAAAAAATGACACAGATTGTGAAAAATTCAACCTGCTCATAATCGGCAGGAGGAACATACCAGAACGGAGATATGTGTATGATACAGTAACCATTTCAATGAGCACTGTGGACTTGGAACAGATTGTTCTGTTGGTTAAACAATACAGTGAAGAATAAAATCTTCATCAGCAAAATGAGATATAAAGTACTGAATATGCATAAACTAGACCTAAAAAGCCTAAAGTTATTCAAGAGAACCAAGAAGTTAAGAACGTTACAGGCTTTGAATATATCGACTCAATTGTGAGAAAGAATGGCGATTGTCAAAAGGAAGATGAATTACCATGGCAAGGCAGAGATTAAATCAAATTAGATCAAATGAGAAAAAGAAAAATCCAGAGGACTTGCATCTTTCCAGTGGGAACGTACGTGTGCGAAAACATGAACAATCACACAAACACTAAAGAAGAAAATTGAATCGGTCGAGTTAAAATGATACAGGAAAGTGCTCAAAATGCCGTAGATTATGAAATAGACAAACACTGAAATCCAAAAAGATCCAGATATAAAATAAGTTTGGAATAGGTGGGGAAGTTACCGAGTGGAACGTTGGTTAACGGGAAGAAGGCAGAGGGTGGGCATAAATAAGGAGTACTCTGAGTGGTGTGAAGTAAAAAGTGGAGTGCCACAGCGCTCTGTTTTTTGGACCAATTTTGTTCTTGGTATATAAACGATTTGGACATTCACATAGGTTCCATGATTGAAAAATTTGCGGACAACAAAACTATGCAAGAGTGTATCATCTAAAGCAGAAGAGGTCGGATGTAGATCAAATTCGAGACTGGTCTGCGAGATGGCAAATGGAGTGTAATATAGATATATCTACTCATCCAAATGGGTAGATCCAATATGGAACATAATTACAGAATGGGCGAGAACAATATTAGAATGATAGATAAGGAAAGGGACCTAGGGGTTATAATAGATCATGCAGGTAAAGTGAGTGAGCAAGTCCAGGTAGCAATGGATAAGGCAAATACAATGTTAGGTATGATTAAAAAGAAATATTAAACATAGTAGTAAGAAAGTGATAGTCAAACTGTATAAATCATTGGTTAGACCTAGATTGGAGTATTGCTTACAGGTGTGGAGTCCTTATTGTAAAGGAGATATAAACATGCTGGAAAGGATACAAAGAAGAGCGACAAAACTGATAGTGGGATTCCAGTATTACAGTTACGAGGAAAGACTCAGAAAAACAGGCCTAAAGTGTCCTGAAAAGAGAAAAACTCGAGGTTGACTTAAAACAGGTTTAAAAGATAATCTAAGGAAAGAATAAATTAGACTATAGCAAGTTTTCAAAATATAACTACCAACACGAACAAGAGGACACAGTTACAAATTAACTAAAGAACAGTCCAGATTAGATATTATGAAATATTTATTTAGTCAGAGAGTGGTGAATGCTTTGAATGCATTGCGAAATGAAGTAATGGAATCAAGGACATTTAATGCATTTAAGAATAGATTGGATGCGCAAAGCTTTCAGAACAAGATAATGCAAATATAACTGGTTGTATACAGACTCTGGTGAGTCTTCTAAACCAGTATAAAGACCTTAAGTTAAGTTAAATTAATTCGCTATTCATGCAAAAACTATCGCCAACAAAAAAAAATTAAATTCCCTCTAAATACGCTACCCATCTTCCCTCTAGACCTAGGAAACTGCATGAAGCAAAATCGCAACAAAAAAACCCAAAAAGAACGTACTCCATATGCAAATAATAATAGTTACACATCGCGATCGATGATATCGACAGCATCAGACTATTGCTGAGAAATTTACTCTCTTGTTTCTGTTAAGACCAATCCCGTGATGGCATACACCTACTCATTCAGGGCACACATGTGGGGAGCGGGTTATGGAATCGTTGGCAGTATTGTTCTTTTTCTAACAGCACGCTTTTGATGAGCCCCCGCGATGACTATTCTCTCTGCTATCTGAGCACCATCGGTGGTACTAGCGTGTCATATGGTACGGTCTTGTGCAAGCATCTCCCAGGAGGTGACATAAATATTGAAGCTTTTCAGAGACACTTTCAATGAGTGTCTGTAACGTTTCTTCTGTCTCTCTGGTGAACGTCTGTCTGTTGTGAGCTTACGGTATAACAGCTGATTATGCGAACAATATGTATCGTCCATCTTAGACAGAAAGTCTCCCGCTACCTGGCAGCAGGTATAACCTGCCTCTCTGAATACCAGGGTTCTAAGAATTGTAAGTTCTGAGCCATTTGTTAAGGTATGTCTCTCGGATGTAAGCTAAGTCGACATTCTCATTAAGAAGTCTTGCTGCAAGAACTTGCTCTTATTCATTACTCGTTGTACATTCCAGTTTCACTTTTATTGGTGTTTTGGCCAGTAGAATTTCTTTCCCACTGGTTTCCATCTCCTGACTAACCAGGATAGAGCACATTGACCATTAATAGCCCTGAGTGGGTCCCTTCGATGTTTGGGGTCTGGCATTCTCTCCGCCTGACGGAACTCTTCGATAAAATAGCACATATAAGGTAAATATGTTTGGTTTTTGGTGTGAGCGTAAATTACGTTGTTCATCGGTTTACAGTTATAGGGCAATATCTGCTCGTTTCGTTCCGGCACATTCGCTTTCGGTATAATCTATTTTTTTTTTTACTCACTCTAGCCTTTGGCTGTTCATAGTCTACCTGCAAAGCCGCATGTGGTTTGGAATCAGAATCTTCCTTCTCAAAGATTAGCTGCTTACCAAGCTATCGAATCTCATCTAAACAGGTTGTTTCGGGTTTCCTCGGGTAGCCTTTGATATATCAATATCTTGGCTTGGCTTGGCTTCGTTTGTTCTCAATCTCCCGCTACCAAACCCTGACACGGGCCTAAGTAGCAGAATGTAGTCCAGAGAATGGAATGCGTTGTGTCGTAGTTTACAGCTTGACTGCGATATTTTCACATTTCGGTCCAACACATCCGACTTCAGCAAGCATTTTTTAGTACCGGGTTAGCATTCCTTCTTCGATCCCTTCTCCTTAGCCAGTCTGCTCTATTGCAGCATGTTATCCAGGATCACCGCGTTGAGGTATAGAATGGTCTTGGCAGCTCTGGTTCGCTGGCCCTGACACCAACAGTTAGCTATGGGTCGCTGAACGCTGCAGCTCATGAGCTGCTCTGCATCTTGATCCCATATCAGTATCTCATCTGCAGGGTGGTTTTTAAAGCATATGTATCTTCTCTTAGACAAGCTGCCTTGTTAGGCTCACGAGTAGCATCTACCCGAAGAATCTATCTGGGTTTAGGGTGCCAGAAACTCGCTCCGTCCCTCCCCACTTCTTCTGCTAGTATAAACATGTGTTTCTGTTTCTAAGAATCAACGTCACTGCACTCCGGGCATTCCCATAAGTGCTCAGTCTCTCTCATCAAATGGCGAAAGGTATGGATGCTGGTAGTTCCTGTAGCTCGATGGTTGAACACTCTCCTACGCTGTCCTCGCATGCGCCCCACTCCGCTCGAACCTCGTTTAATGTTGAAACTTTGCAGTCTGTGGATTGCTGCTTAATCTATTGCGGTGTGCTCATCCAGCGGTCATTGATTGATTTCAAAATGTCACTAATGTCCACATGAAGGGAGCTTGTGAAATCAAGATGTAAGCTCTTTCATTGCCCTGAACCCCGGCATGAGCAGGACAGTAGATCCATGTGTGCCACTTGAAGACCAGGAGTTGGCAGTTGCTGTCAGAGGTTATACTAGACGCATGCCGTGGGAGAGTATTTGGTTGAGGTTAAAGAGCATGTCCTCTACTCCACTTCCGGCGATGGCAATATTTAGAACCCGTTTAACCATACATACTGATCAATACCTCATCTCATGTCATCGTTCGTGCTTCTGGAAACACGGTGTCATTGTTTAGCTTGCATGGGAGCTATTAACACAGTACTACCCACAGTGTTTCATTTAACTTCTTTATACTGGTCTAGAAGACTCTGCAGAGTCTGTATACAACCAGTTTCTTTTACTCCACTCGGCCTAAAAATAACTTTGCTCTACGGTCGGGAGGACCCAAGTCCACCTTGTCAAGTACATATCGGGATGCAAGAAGAGTCCATGTAACCCCACTACCAAAGAAACGTCAAGAGTTAACTCAACTCAGTACGAGTAGCTTCAAACAACAACAACAAGAAAGATATAACTGATGAACTTCTCATTAAAAGGGCTCTCTAACATAGGAGGAACAGAGAAACCTCGCATGGTCATCACCAGTGCCATTTCTGGGCAAGCTCTACGAACCTGCAACAAATATCAAGCTGACCACATACAGCTGTGTACGCACACGCGCACGCGCACACGCACACGCACACACACATACATATATATATATATATATATATATATATATATATATATATATCACCATGTAGTATGTCCTTTGCAGAACGTGGCTCTCACAACAGCCCATCTGTAAGACACTCAATCTCCCGTCTCTATAGCTGCCATTCTCAGGACCTCCGTGATCTATTGTGTTCATCTTTTCTGGACAAGATATTATTTACTAACAAATTTTCCTCGATATCCAGTTCTTTTATGATATCTGCATTTTCCCTTTTCGTATACATAATGTTTTGAGCACCCTTTTGTAGCATTTCAGTTTTTAAAAAAGCAATCCGTTTCTTAAGTGTTTGTGTAACCATTCTCCGCCTGACTTCCTCCAGGCAATCTACCCTGTTACTCAAAACTTGTAACTTTCTCAATTTCCTGTTGTTTTAAAATAACTTTAGGTTTGGTCTTTGTCTTGTCTGTGCTTATTATTTTGGTTTTACTTATATTCAGGTATAGATTTTGGTCTTCGCTGTGTTGTTTTACCAACAGGATCATCCGTTCTAGTCCTGCAGCACTCTTTGAGAGAACAAAGTGTCACCTGCATATCTGAGCTATGGTATCTCTTTCCCGGTTATTATTGGCTCGAACTTGTCATAATTTCCATAGTTTTTAACGTTCCCCATTATCGATTCAGCATATTCATTGAATAGATAAGGGGAGAGCATGCATCATTGTCTTACACCCTTTTAAACTTCGAACAAGTCTAAACTTTCGCCGGCTATTCTGACCGCAGCTTGTTGTCCCTGGTAAAGTGATTTGATCAATTGAATCAAATGCGTTGGGAACCCCATTTCTCTCATTATGTTTCACAATGCTTGGTGTTGTACACAGTCAAACGCTTTCGTGTAATCTATAAAGCAAGTTTGTACGTCGACATTCTACTCTCTGCATTAGTCTAGAATATTTCTTATTATATATATCAAGTAAAGATCACGTTAACACGCTTGGGGGTGGGGTATATTGGCAATATAGTGTTAGGCCCGTATTTTTCTTGACCAACGGCACACTAGAGGTGATGTGGTCAACATCCCGCTAGCCCCTTTTACTTTCACAGAGTACTTCGGCGCGCATTTGTTTAGGCTGGATGGAACAGGATGCCGTTTTGCTATCGGGAAAAATCACACATAAACTGGGAACCGAAACCAACCGTTCAGCCGGGAAGCCAGTGCGCTACCTCGACTCCCATATCATATATATATATATATATATATATATATATATATATATATATATATATATATATATGTGTGTGTGTGTGTGTGGGCGTGCGTGTGCGCACGCATACACACACACATCCATACATACATACATACATACATACATACAGTAGTTGATGTTTGAAAGTATGCTAAAAAGAAGACAAAGATGAAGGGGATGAAGAAGGAATTGAACATCAGATGAAGGCACTAACACGAATTTCATACAAGCTCTAAAAAATATAGTAGGAAAATGAAGAAACGAAATAAAAACTCTGAAAACACCTTTGAACAGTTTCCTCATTGACGTCGTCTCCTTGGGGCTGCTTGCTCTGAACCGCTCAGTCTAGCGTACTGTCGTCAGACATGGGGCTCACGTTGCTGAAAAGCGGATAATTACCGAGACGGCAAAAAAAAAAGTGAGCTGCACGAAGAGAAAAAATTCAAGACGGCCCATTTACTATTGCTAAAGCTGTCCACGTGTGTCCCACGCGCGGTAGAGTTTACTGCGCTCGGATAGGAAAGTATGCGTTTACATCTGACTAAACATATCTGAAGCTGTCGTCATCTTCGCTTGCAATGGGTAAATATTATTAATAGGTTAATGGGAGGAAACAGTATAAGATTGAAATAACGGTACATTTATAAACATTGACTTAGTGGGCTATATTAAAACTAAATTGCGTGTCTAGGGTTTTACCTGAAAGACCAAGACAGTAAAGCCAATCTTCAAATAACAATTAAAAAAAAGTTAGAACAGATTCAGCCTGAGACTGGCTAAGGAGAAGGGATCGAAGAGGGAAGGCTAACCCGTTACACAAAAATGCTACGCCCTGTGTCAGTTCGAAAGGTGCAAAAATCGTTATCAAGCTATAAACTACGTCACAACGCATTCCGTTCTCCGGGCTACTTCTTGCCACTTGCAAAACAATTTTTCAGGGTTTGGCAGCGGGAGTTTGAGAACGAACGACGAAGAAGTAGAAGAAGAAGACTGCCCACAATGATTATTATTACTCTTTTGTGTCCCATGAAAAGGGCGTTAGGTGGCGGGTTACAGTAACTTTCCTCATGTTCCGAGCGCGGGGATCAAGGTGGACTAGGATTGGTTGTGCCGTGCTTAGTTTTATCTGTCTGTCGATCCCTATTACAGGGACCACGTCAATCCCCACCCTGGTTAGCCAGACCGAGTGATCTGCCGGGATCTTTGTGTATGACAATGACAAGAATATCACCACTGTCCCACATAGAACATGTCATAAGAGGCGACTAACTGTGTGACATGGCAAAACACCTGCCATGGTTAGGTGGTTTGTTAAGAGTAGCATAGATAGCGCCTACATGCTGCTGGTCTACTTTGCTCTAGTGCTTGGGTCTATTAAACCAGCATGAAGACGTTAAGTAAAGTTAAGACTGACATGAAGTCTATTTTTAGTTATAACTGCATACAAGGGAAGCGAGGTAGGGGTCTTGGTATTTTGCCCTATCCAAAGATTGTCTGATCAGCATGTTTTGCCTGACTGATCAAACGTTTTTTTTTTCTCGAAAGATTTGCCTCTCTGTATTCTACTGACGTAGGCACGCTTTTTCCACACCAGACGGCAGTCAATTAGGTGATATCATGACGTATTAACCAGTGCTTGGATGCGTGTGTACGTCTGTATGTAGTAGTATGTACCTATGCTAGTTACTAGTTAGTGTGATCTCAGAGATCAACCCATCCAAAGTGCAATGAAAGGGCCTCACCATGAGGAAAGTTGTGTAAGAGTGTGATTGTTGGACAGAGTAAAATGAAATAGAGTGTGGGGTAAGAAGGAGAGAATCACCTTGATTTCTAGATCAAACGTTAATCTCCTGTCCTTTCTATATACTTTCAAGTCAATTATCTCTCACGGGACGGGATAACTTAGCAGAAGACGACCATTCCTAGAATGGACACTTGTATTCCTAAACAGTGCAAAAATGTGCATAGATCTGATTGCTGTTATTGTATCCATCTTCCTGAACGAAGGTACAAGTCTGGAACCTGGCGACGGGCGGGATGTAAATTCTAGCAGACAAAGCACTACATAATGATACTATTTTGTCTTATTGTTAACAAGCAAGGAAGAGTGCGAATTAGACGGTAACCATAAAGACAAATCGCCATCTTGTATTGAATGTATTTGTATTACATTCATAATTAATTAAAATAGTAAATAGTTAAAATACCGAACGGTTGTTGCTAAAATGTTATTTATGCCCCGGTAAATTTATGGATGTTCCAGTGGCACCCTGGCTCTAGACTAGTCTATTCTCGGTTATAAATGCCCAATCGGCCAACCAAGCTAATCCAATGCCATGTAAATTGAAACTATTTGTATAAATTAATATATTTGTTCTACCATCATAAGCATGTGATGTAGCGAAGACGCATTTTTCTAACAGTAACACTAATATCTTTGAAGGCAGGACACTCAGAACTACTACTATTCGGACTATTCCGACTATTCGGCAATTTCATACATGATACAGTTTGAGTATAGACTACTACTGTCTTAACTCAGTGACTACTACTGTACACTGTGCAGTACAGTACACTACTCTACTCATCACTAATGTACAGTGTAGGCTACATTAACGCAGCATACGTTCTTGAGTGAGTCTGTTTGGTTGGATTCTATGGTGTTAGGTGGGATATGCTGGCTTTGTAGCTGAAAAATTGAAGTATTTAACAAAAATATTACAAGCAACACTCACTTTGCCACTTTTCTTTAGAGAAGTATGCTATTGTCATTGTAACTATTGACACTATTGTATATATTTATATATATATATATACACTATACACTGTACATATTCGTTGTATGCTGTTAATTTAATTAGGGCCCACACTTAAAATGTTATCAGAATTTAGTATACAGAAAGCAATTATTAAATAGCTTCCTAAAAAAAGGTTATTAATCGTTACACTACAGAACAATAATATATTTATTTTGTGTTATTATTTCAAATACACCACTATTACTATACCTGGCTTGCTGTTAGGGAAGGACAATACAGAGAGGAAATGTACTGGCAACCCACCCAGCTACCACACATAATTACAATGTGTTAACTCTTTAAACCCATTTGATATTATTTGCATACTAATGTGTATATACTAAAACATTTCTAAACACTGTCAGTGTGTGTTGCTAGAATTAGTACAAGAATACTTCAATTTACCATCTTTAAAGCGATACATATTCCAAATAACAAACACCTGATTAAAAGTCTGTACTGATAATACAAAAGATAATGGATCGTTGGTAGCTGCTATATGATGCCAACACGCATGAAAGTGATACCATTATATACACTGATGGACAGTGCAAAGTAGTGGAACATCAGGCTGGGGTTTCTTGGCTAGAATAAAAGACCAGATTGTTGCTAAACGAAGTGGCGCATACGAGACTACAACATCAAATATGAGAATGGAGATGGAGGCGGTGACAGAAGCTCTGAGGTGGCTGTCTGGGACATCTTCAACAGGAGCAGTCATCGTGTCAGACTCCCAAACACTACTTCGGAAGGTGCAGAATGGGTGGCTACGTCATGAGTGGATAGCAGTGCTGGAGACTTCAAAACTCCAGGGGCTGGTGTGGATCTACTGTCCTGGTCATGCCGGGGTTACGGGCAACGAGCGAGCTGATTTTTTGACGTCACACGCACCCATAACAGGCACAGTGGACATGGATAAAGGTGACATAGTGAAGGTTATCAAGGACCACCTGATGGAAAACAACACTGCTTTGGATGAGTCTGCAAGGTACAGGCTGCAGCACTTTGGAATCAAATTAGGATTCAGTGGATCAGGGAACCTGAGAGGACGAAACAGGAAGGTGTACAACAAACAGGCTACAGGCACCATCAGCATCCACACTTTGCGCCATCTGCTGAGAGAGACTGAGCATCTATGGGTATGTCAGGAGTGCAGTGAAGTCGACTTCTAGAACAGAACAGCACAAATGGAAATGTAAAAACCTTATAATCGCAGTGCGTTACAGATAAAACATGTTTTATTGTTTATAGGCCTACAGTACAATCAATTCAGGGATTCTTGATTAAGACCCCATTTAATGATAAAAATATATCTCAACATTTCCTTATACCTCAGATCCAAGTCAATCAATGCAAGCAGTCGGAAAGAAAAACATAAGCTGCAGACCTTAAACAATAGTCTTAGTCGACCGTACTTCTACAGAGGTAGATGCCACTGTTCAGGTCCCAGCTCTGGCGTGAAATGTATGTAGTCGGGAGGAGGATTTCCTGCTTAGCGGGCTATGCTTGAGCAGCTTATTACTCCGCTGCATTGGGACAAGTGCCGGGGAGGGTGGTTAACCGATGTGCGAGTCCACCTTAATAGACTCAAACACTAGAGCAATGTAGACCTCCAGCCTGTTAGGCATCATCTATGTTGCTCTTAACAAACCTTCTAACCAAGGATGGTGTTATGCCATGTCATAGTTAGTCACCTCTCACGACATTCTCTCTGTGGAGCAGTGGAACTATTCTCGTCCTTGTCATACACAAAGACCCCGACGGACCTTTCGGGAATAATAGGCAAAATATAAACCAACACATTTATAATTTTATACTACCATTCTGCCTGTACTATTGACTGAATATTTTAACTTATAGTTTGCAATAATATTTTACCGTTTACCAGATGAGAAGGAGAGGGTAGTCATTCCAGAACATTATTACATGTTGGAAAAAATGTGTGACACAACCAAACAACAAACTAGTACTTTACTTAGTGATGTGAGTCTGCAGAAGTTGGACCGAAAGGTGCAAATATCGCAGTCAAGTTGTAAACTAGCGACACAACGCATTACGTTCTCCGGACTACATCCTGCTACTTGCAAAGCCCAGTTTAGCGCTTAGTAGTGGGAGATGGAGAACGAACGAAGAAGAAGGAGGAGAAGAAGTGATGTAAGAAGGAAGACTAACATCTGGTCAGGCAAATCATACTGATCAGACATGTTAGTCAGGGTCTGGTAAAACATACTGGCCAAGACCCTCACCTTGGCTTCCTCACATCTCTTCCTGGAAACAGGCTGTTTTCATGGCAGCCTGGCTAACAAGGTGAGGGATTGACATGATCTCTGTAGTAGTGAGTGACACGACGATGAAGCCAAGCATAGCATAACCGCCTGGAGGACCCTGGTCCACCTTCATGAGCACGCTCGAGATGTGAGGAAAGCTACGACAACCCGCCACTTAACGTCCTTTTTAGGGCACACAAAAGAGTAACCTACTCATTGTGGGCATACAAGAACAACAAATACTTAGTGATGTATAAGTATGTCATATGTAGGTTAAACTTGAGCAAAGGAAGTTTCAGATTAGAGCATCTCACCTGTGGTACAGGGAAAATGACCACTGAACATCTGCTGCAAAATTGCCCGACATACGAGGACCAGAGAAAGCACATGTGGCCATCACCAGTGCCAACACTAGACAAGCTCTATGGCAGTGTCGACAGCCTCAGGATGACAGTTGCTTTCTTCAAACAAATTCAAGTTGACGTCTGACAGCGTACGAAGAAGAAGAAGAAGATTAGAGCATCTTAGTAAGGCGTGATTATACCATATTGGTGGTGCCACTTAATAAATTAAATATTAGTCCCTCGTTGTTTTGGAAATATTTACAAAATAAAAGAAACTACAATTTAATAATAATACATTTTTTTTCTATGACTAAAACTGTGTTACTATTGACTATGACTACTGTCAGGCACATATGTAATTGTTAATGTAGAATAAAAGTTTGATGTAAATTAAAATTGAATATTTAACTAAACCTTAAAAAAATTGATTTTATTTACTTTTCTTTATATTGTTTTCCTTAACTTAACTTAACGTCTTTATACTGGTGTAGAGGCGGGGACGGCGTGGCCTAGTGGATAAGTGGCACGGCTCACAATCCGAAGGTGCTGGGTTCGATCCCCATCACAGCACCGGACGTTACCCTGGGGAAGCAAACCCTTAGAAAATGCAGGAGGAAGCAGACCCTTACATAAAATGCATGCTGAAGTCGGATGCATTGGGCCGATAGGCGCAAAATAAAAACCACAGTGCAACGCACACCGCCTTGGGGATTAGAGAAATAAGGCGAACGCAAAAAAAAAACAAAAAAAAAAAAAAAATACTGGTGTAGAGGATTCTGCAGAGTCTGTATACAACCAGTTTCATTTACATTTCTTTGCTCTTAAACTTAATCACATCCAATCTACTCTTAAACGCATTAATTGCCCCTGCTTCCACTACTTCCTGTGGCAATGCACTCCAAGCATCCACCACTCTCTGACTAAAAAAAATATTTTGTAATATCTAATCTGGACCTTTCTTTAGTTAATTTGTAGCTTTGCCCTCTTGTTCTTGTATGTTACTGTAATTTGAAGAAAAAAAATTATTATAATCTAATGTATACTTTCCTTTGATTAGCTTATAAACCTGTATTTTCATCTTGAATTATTCTCTTTTCTATACACTATTGGCTTGTTTTTCTGAGTCTTTCCTCATAACTGTAATTCAGAAATCCCAATATCAGCTTTGTTGATCTTTTTTGTGTCATTTTTTGTCTCATCTACGATATAGAATTCACACATGTACACAGTACTCCAATCTAGTCTAACTAATCTAACTAATGCTTTATACAGTTTGACAATAACTTCCGTGCTCCTATGTTTAATATTTCTTTTCATCATACCTAACTTTGCATTTGCCTTTTTCACTGCTACCTGAACATGCTCACTCACCTTACCTGTATGATCTATTATAACTCCTAGGTCCCTTTCCTTATCTATTTTTCTAATATTGTTCTCTCCAATTCTGTAGTTATGTTCCATATTGGATCTACCCATGGGGATGACTGTACATTTATCTACATTAAACTCCATTTGCCAGCTTACAGACCACTCTTGAATTTTATCTAAATCTGACCTCAATATATCTACTTCTGCTTTAGATGAGACACTACTGCATAGTTTTGTGTTATCAGCGAATTTTCTAATCATGGATCATATTTCAATGTCCAAATCGTTTATATATATACGAAGAACAAAATTGGTTCCAAAACCGAGCTCCACTTTTTACTTCACACCACGAAGAGTACTCCTTATTTATGCCCACTCTCTGCCTTCTTCCCGTTTACCAATTTTCAATCCATTTGGCAACTTCCCCACCTATTCCATGTGATTTCAGCTTTCTAAATAATCTTTTATGAGGTACTCTATCAAAGGCTTTTGCAAAATCTAGATAAATAAATAACATCTACTCGCTCCCCTTTATCTATAATTTTATTAATCTCCTTCGTGAATTCTAATAGATTTATTAAACACGATGCTGACTAGTTCTGATTAGATTAAACTTGTCTAAATGCGTTACAATGTTTTCTTTGATTATTGACTAAGAATGGTTATGAATGAAGTCCGTGAAAGCACAAAGCTCGCATGAGTCCAAATATCCTTAAGGTTGCCCTGTTTACATGCATTCAAGTGAGAAGTGATGTTAGTTTTAAAATTGCAAACAAAAATATTAATCTGAAGATTCATTAATTTCTATTCAAAGCATTGTTACAGAAAGTAAATTAAAATGTCATCTCATCCACATTTATTTTCAGAAATTATCAGCATATTGAAGAGAGTGAACGAGAGCAGAGAGACGCAGCAGTTATAAACAAATGCTTGCATCGAACAAACAAACAGGCATGTATTAAACATTTTTTCAAACACTTTACTAGTTTGTTTAGGTTAAATCGTTACTGTGGCTGACGGTGAATGAGCTGACAGCAGCCAGCGACTCATAGTTGGCTTCCTGCTTCAGGGTCAGGGACCCATAACTGACCAAGACACTATTTTACCTCTAAGTGGCGGCCCTGGAAACGTACTGTAACCATGCTACCTGGATAAGAGATCAGGGATCAAAGAGGGAAGGCAGACCCAGTCCCCAAAATACTATGCTGAAATCGGATGTGTCGGGCCGAAAGATGTAGATATCGCAGCCTCGCTGTAAACTATGTCACATCACAAACATTTTTTTCAGGATGAAGGCTGGAGATCATTTGTAATCTATAATTTTTTAATGATCACAGAGCATCGAAGAAAAAAAAACTAGTTTTTGTGATGTCTGTTCTGAGCCTGCTGGAGAGCCACATTATAAATTCTAAAATGTGTTCTGTTCACTGTAAGAGTTGTCATTTTAGATGTACCGATATGCATACCATACTTATCACAGGTTGCATGCGATACGACCAAGTGATATTTAGGGTTTCTGTTTATCTGTATATGTGACCTACGAATAGTAGTTATGCTCTGGACTGTGTATTGAAGCCTGATAGACCTCAGAAACAATTGTATCTATATAAATGTTAAAAAGCAGTGGGAACAGCCCGCAACCCTGATACACACCCTTGATGATTGCAAAAGTATCTTTGTCACCACACGTACGAACCACACTTCTGTTCCCTTGGTAGAACAGCTCCTTCACGTTGTAAAGTAGCTGGCATAGTTATCCCATAATCTTCCGTCATCGTCTAAAGTCTACTCCTGTCAAATTTTTCTCTTGGTCACACCAAGTGCCTTAATAAAAAACTTTAACGTAGACATAGTTATCAAGAGCATTGTTACTGGTGGGCCTATCACGTAGGCAACAGTGCCAGACGGGCCTACACAACAGTGACATCTGGGCATTGACATGTGTCAAGGATGTCATACATCATGCCAACAACTCCAAACACTGCTGAGCTGGCCATGTAGTCTGAAGGAAAGACAAATGCTGGAGCACAGCAACCACTCTCTGGTATCCGCGCGGCAAAAAAAGACCACCTTGCTGACCCCCTACGAGATGCCAAGATTCACTTGAGCTGAACAACACTCGTGACCCTAAAACAAACAAGTTAGCCATCCACCGAACAACCCGTGCCCGAAAGAGAATCGACTGGAAACTGAGATGAGACTAGCAAAAAACAAAACAAAAACAGAACTGCTCGAGCCCAGCCCGCTAAGCACAGAAATGCACCTGGATACTACAAACTCGCACAGGTATGCCTTTTTGTCAATTCACAGTTTCTCAACGTCACTTTTGTCAAGTAGTGACAATTCAGCTATTCATCACAATCATTCACTTTCAGCTCCAATGTGGAGCACAGGCTACCATTGCAGCTGGCCCCTTTTAAAGGAAGCCTGTTTCTAAGAATTTGCAATCATTCACATTGTCACTCCAGTGTAGGGGAGGAAGACTAACTTCTTGTCAGGCAAAATATACTGATCAGACATGTTAGTCAGGGTCAGGCAAAACATACTAGCCAAGACCCTCACCTCGGCTTCCTAGTAGTCCTCCATGGAAACAGGCTGTTTTCATGGCAGCCTTGTCAATGAGGTGAGGGATCGACGTGATCCCTGTAGTAGTGAGTGACACGCAGAGGAAGCCAAGCATAGCACAACCACCTGGAGACCCCGGTTCACCTTCATCAACATGCACGGGATGTGAGGAAAGCTGCTGCAACCCACCACTTAACATCCTTTTCAGGACACACAAAAGAGTTACCTACTCATTGTGGGCATTCGCAAACAACAACATCACTCCACTGTAAAACATATATTCTTAACCCCTTGGAGACGGAGCTTAATAAGGGTTTTACTGCCTAAAAGACGGAGCCATTTCTAGGAAATAAAAAGAGGGCCAGGGAGATGTTTTTGAAAAAAAGGAAAAAATTTAATAACTAGGAATAAATATAGAAAAGTATATATATTCTTGGAGAGTGCTGTTTCCTCACTATTTTCACTGTCATTTATATTACTGTCAGTAACATCTGACACAGAAACATCATTTATATCTGAATCACTCAATATCTCATTTACATAATCACTGGAAGATATTTTTCAAATGAGCAGAATGGGAAACAGAACATACTGGCTACACAAAAAACTATGCCTATTACCAGTTGAACAGAAGAGAGCAGGTCGTTGTCTTCAGACTCCGCACAGGCCACAATAGACTGAGGTACCACCTATTCAATAAATTGAAGATAGGTGGCACTGACGAATGCACGTGTGGCACCGGGAAAATGACCGCTGAACATCTGCTGCAAAACTGCCCGACATTCGAGGATCAGAGAAAGCACATGTGGCCATCACCAGTGGCAACACTAGACAGGCTCTATGGCAGTGTTGACAGCCTCAGGATGACCGCTGCTTTTTTCGAAAAAAATACAGGTTGGCGTCTGACAGCGTACGAAGAAGAAGAAGAAGAAATTAGCACAATTACAACAACACATCAAAAAATGAATATAATTATCAAACTTGTGTAGAAACTTTCAAGGAGGTTGCCATTTAAATACTAGCATGCACAAGAAATGAAAAGATCATTTGATTGGCTGATACTATTTTTAGTTAGCCATACAGAAGCATTCTTTTTCATGGCCGATGGATCGGCCGGCTCATCTTTTTCGCTAACATAAGTTGGGCCGATCATTGGCCTGTGTTGTCCTCAAAAGGTTAATGTAGCTGGTTCTCTTACAGAAATCCTGTATCCAAACTTTTTTTGCACTGGCTGATTATAATGACAATGTTTTTACATGATGAGATTGCCAGCCCCAAGCCACAACCCTCTTTAGCCAAAAATGTGTAGGTATTTGGGAAGGGACAGTGGATTAATTTTGTTCATCCTCGATTCATCTTAGGGTCTCATAAAACAATGTAGCTCTCTGATGTTCACATGTTACTGGGGCCTGATGGGGCAGCAAAGAATAGTAACACTGCAACCTGCCATCCATTTTATAAGGCAACAAGGTCTAACCATGACACCTGCTATCCTATACTGTTGTTGTTGTTCGAAGCACTTTATGCTGGGTTGAGTTAATTCTTGACAATGTTTATTTGGTAGTGGGTTTCAGTGGCTCTTCTTATATCTCGTGGTGTAGAGACGGTATACTGAGATCATCCTGGCTGTAGTGCAATGGGAGGTTCCTCAGTAAGCTCGCCACAATAGGTCTTACAGTGTCAATCGGTGGTGTATACTAAGTATGGGCTAGGTGATCATCACACACTCAAGTAAAACTGATAATTTAATTTTGAAAGTATGTAATGAGAGTATTTTTGTTTATTAAAAGATAAATTATTTAGCGATATTCATAAAATTTGGTTTCTGCCCTAAGACATCACTAGGTGTAATAGCCGTTGGCTGCCATGACGGTCAGTATGTCAGTATTCAAGGTGAAAGAAGAAGGTATGATAAAAAGAAATATTAAACATTAGAGCAAAGAAGTGATAGTCAAACTGTATAAAGCATTAGTTAGACCTAGATTGGAGTACTGTGTACAGGTGTGGAGTTCTTATCATAGAGGGGATATAAAAATGCTGGAAAGGGAGCAACAAAACTGATAGTGGGATCCTGGAATTATAGTTATGAGGAATGGCTCAGAAAAACCAGCCTACAGTCTAGAAAAGATAAGAATTCTAGTTACAGCTTATAAGATAATCAAGGGAAAAGATTAATTAGACTATAACAAGTTTTTTCAAAATACAGCGGCTACCAGAACAAGAGGGCACAGCTACAAATTATTTTTTTGTTTGCGCGTTCGCCTTATTTCTCCATTCTCCAAGGCGGTGTGCGTTGCACTGTGGTTTTTATTTTTGCGCCTGTCGGCCCAGTGCATCCGACTTCAGCATGGATTTTATGTAAGGGTCTGCTTCCTCCTGCATTTTCTAAGGGTTTGCTTCCCTGGGGTAACGGCCGGTGCTGTGATGGGGATCGAACCCAGCACCTTCTGGTTGTGAGCCGTGCCACTTAACCACTAGGCCACGCCGTCCCCTCTACAAATTATTTAAAGATAGGTCCAGATTAGATATCATAAAAGATATTTTTTAGACAGACAGTGGTGAATGCTTGTAATGTATTCTTACAGGAAATAGTGGAGGCATGGTCAGTTAATGCATCAAAGAATAGATTGGATGCACATAGCTAATTTTTATATCAAGTAGCGTGGAAGAAATTTGTTGTATACAAACATCTGCAGAACCTTCTAAACCAGTATAAAGAAGTTAAGTTATGAAGAAGTGAGAAATGAGTACCAGACCTCTGCTTGCGTGCAACTAGAAACATAGCTAGATATGGGCGAAGTAAAGAGTTGTTGCTAATGATTTCAGGGCTTGGTGTTAACTATCAATATGACACGTGTGCACCAAAAGTCCTGCACTCAGTTAGATTCAGCATGAGAGTTTTGTCATTTTAAGAAGTTTTATAGTTATATAAGTGTACTATACATACTAGTCTTATTTACTACTGTGGATAGCATCTATTATTGCATATGGTGTTGTGAAATGTATTTTATACATTTTTAAGTTAAATTCCCTTATATTTAATGAAATTATGGAAGAACGCAATTGTACATTAGATCTTCTAATAAATACATTTTTAATGAACGTATGCTGTGTGGAATTCATTCTAGAAACAATGATTTTCTAGAATATTCAATTCTAAGATGGTAGCACACCTTGTATCAGGGACTAGGATACATCACTGGTGTTGATGACTAGCGAGGACGTGAGGTGGTGTCTTTATCACTGTTTTTCACCTGACCCTGATTCACTCACATCCCGACAAAAACTGACAATTAAAACTAAGGCCATGGTGTACAATGCATGTGTCGTCAGCATGCTCCTATATGGTAGCGAGACTTGATCAACCTATGCCAAACAAGGGCACATGTTTAACATCTTCCATGAAAGGGGCTACTTCTGCAACCGGTCTTGCAGACACTGTAAGCCACAAAAATATCAGCAGACATGGTCAGGTCATTTGCTCAGGCTAGGAAGACATACCGTGTATTTACTGTGCTCCACAGGAATCTGAAAGGTTTTGATGATGATGATAAAAAGAATGCAAAGTTGACTAGAAGGAACTTATAAATATATGTGTCTGGTTCTAGGAAGGATTCATATGATACCTTAAAAAATGTATGGAATATTTCAAATCTTTTACAGTGCAACTTCTTCAGCCTTGAGACAATTACAGTTGTATATAAGAAATTTACAACATTATGTATGATCTGTGGTGTCACAAGAGATGAGGTACTTATCAAAATCTGATTCATTATAAATTGTATGTTTCGTTATCATGTTTTAAATATATGGTCTTTTCAACAAGTAAAACATAATCTCAGTGGATGGCAAAGGCAACACAACGGAATCCAAAACAAATGCAATGAAGCATGTCAAATCATTGAGCAAAGGTCTCCTATCTACTACGTCTGCATGTGACAATGGATACAAAAAAGAACGCTATACAACACAAAATTCCTACCCACATTGTGCTATCAGTGCCAGAATTGGACATTAACAAACAAAGAGAAAAGAAACATTGTAATAAAAGAAATGAAATGCCTACATAGAATGCTTGGAGTAACAAGAATGAATAGAATCAGAAGCGAAGATATTAGGAGACAAGTAGGTACAACACCAATTCTAGACCTCATCAAGAGACATCAAACCAAATGGTTCAGCCACGTGATACACCAAAACACCAGATAGTATCCCTCAGAAAGCAATGCTATACAGACACAAATGATACAAAGCCAAGAACCAACCACACAATGGATAGCAAAAATAACAGAACCAGCAAAGCTCACCATGTACGAAACACATACTAGGGCCCGGTCATGAAAGTTCTAATAACCTGATGCTGAAAGGACAAAAAAGTCCAAAGAAGATGAAGGATCAGGTCTTGCCTACCAGTAATGCAGTTTTAAAAAGAATATGTTGTAAAAATGCAGGATTTGCCTTCCTCCTAAAGTCAATGACAGCTTTGATGATTTGATTTATTTGTTGAATTGAAGATAGGTGGCACGGACGAATGCCCGTGTGGTACCGGGTAAATGACCGCTGAGCATTTGCTGCAAAACTGCCCGACATACGAGGATCAGAGAGAGCAGATGTGGCCATCACCAGTGGCAAAACTAGACAAGCTCTATGGCAGTGTCGACAGACTCAGGATGACCGCTGCTTTTTTCGAAAAAATAAAGGTTGATGTCTGACTGCGTACGATGAAGAAGAAGATTTATTTGTTGCCTTTTCACCTCAAGTGAAGCATAAGGCCACCACTACAGCTGACCCCTTTACAGAAACCCTGTATCTGAGCACTTATGATTGTTTCAATAGCAGTGGTTTTATATGATGAAGTTGCACAACCCTCGTTAGTTGACCTATTGACATGCTTGAAAGGTTGCAGGGGTCCTATTCTTTTCAAGCCATGCACCACTTGGATACGTTCTGATGATGACTAAGAAAATTTACAAATATACAAGTTGTATATATTTGTAGACAACAATCATTAGCACATATTTAGCTTAGAACTTTAACTACCACATTAGTATGAGAAGTTCATCCACCATGGCACAGAGCTACTCCTAACATCAAGACTAGTATAGTAATACAATGGATGAAGCATTTACATAATATATTCCGATCTTATCCAAGACTTTAATTTATTAATCTTCGTCATTGTTTGTCTTGAAAAGGACTTTGTGTTGTAGTTTACATTGAGGATGGTATCTCTGTCCCTATCAGCCTGACACATCCAGTTTCATCTGGCAATCCCTAATCTCTTAGCCAGACTACACCAGTGCAGCCTGATTCCTGGGCCGCCAGTTGATGGCGGAATAGGGTCTCAATCAGCTGTGGATAGGTGACTGATGGAAGCAGTCAGCTAGGCGTCATTGGCTGCTGTCAGCTCATTCACTGTGCTGTCTTCAGCCACAGACTTTAATTTAGAATGGCTTAATCTGTAAAGACAATTTTGTGTACACAGCAGCAACTTTATCACAGACATCATTCGAAGAATCGGCCTTTCTGTCACTTTTATGAATGCCTGCATCAAGAAGAGGCTGTCACTGAAAACCAGGCTACAGATTCACATAACCTGTGTCGTTTCCATCCTGATGTACGGTTCCGAAATTTGGACTCTTCTACAGAATTATCAGAAGTGTATTGAAGTTTTCCACACACACAGCCAGCGACGTTCTTGCGATCCATTGGTATGACTGGGTCATAAATGAGTCACCTGATGGACAGGCCTCGAAAGCACCTTCACCATGCTAAACTGTTGGTATTTGGACATGTGATCGGACTTGCCGAGGCATCCCCGGGCCTTCAGCTGTTAAAGCAGGCCATGAACATCAAGGATGGGTAGCGACCTTCTCTATGATCGTCCTACTCCTGCAGTCATCAATGCATCACATGCACCGATCAAATCGGAAAGATATCATCCTCATTACATACATCCTGGAACTCTGCCACTCCTTGTGATCGTGCGACGGATCCTTGTTGCCTAAGCTGTCTACCTACCTACCTATTCAACAAATTGAAGTCACCACCATAGATAATGTGTTAAAGTTGTTTACAGTGAGGTAACAGTTTCAAGAATATAACCAATATATATGCAAAGGATAATCTTTTATAATTGGAAAATATTGTAATATTGATGTGTGCATGTCAACATATATTACTAACAGGGGAGGAAGACTAGCATCTGGTCAGGTACAACATACTGATCAGAGATGTAAGTCAGGGTCAAGCAAAATATACTGGCTAAGACCCTCATCTTGACTTCCTCGCAGCCCTCCCTGGAAACAGGCTGTTTTCATGGCAGCCTGGCTAACGGTGTAAGGAATCAATGTGATCCCCGTAGTAGTGAATGACACGCAGATGAAGTCAAGCATAGCACAACTGTCTGGAGGATCTCGATTCACCTTCATCAGCATGTTTGGTATGTGAGGAAAGCTACTGCAACCTGCCACTTAACGTTCTTTTCAGGGCGCACAAAAGAGTAAACCTACTCATTGTAGGCATTCACAAACAACAACATATTACTAGTATGTTAGCCTGTCTACAACAGACAATGTAGTACTTTCAAATAGTCAGAGAAATCATAAAAGTGAAACAAGCCTGATAAATTCACCTGTAGGAAAAGTATTGCATGCCCAAATAATAGCTACAGGGATCCTTCTACATGACTTTTGATGGCATGGAAGCTATTCATAGTCATAGTTGTAGTTTAGGGAATTTTCCAAGACAGATATACTGCTCAAGCTCTTTATTATATGCTTTAATATCTATGTCAATAGCTTATTCAGTGTAAATGAAGCACATGCTAGTGACCACACATGTCCATTCATCTTGTTACTGTCAGTCATTATCAGGAGACCTTTGATGACGTGCAAACTACTAGTGACTACTTTCTTATTGACCAAGAAAATTTTAAAGGGGTTTCAAATGAAAACCTTAAAATTGCAAAACAAGTTTGAAACATTGTACCATTGTCATGTAACTGGACTGAACCGTTGCTAACGACTTCAAGAGTTTTCTGCAGGTGGCAATACTGTGCAGACGAGCCACATGATATCATAGTAACTGTTTAAAGATGGGCACCCCACTACTGACATGCACAAAAGAGGAGCTGCGTTCTGTTATCTGTTTTTTGAGCAGTGAAGGGCGAATACTATTGAAATTCAACGGCGAATGAAGGTTCAGTACGGTGATGTATGTCTATTACTCCAGTAAGTGTATGAGTAAAGAAAGTTCAGAAGGGGCGTGAGTTTTTTAACAGACTGTTTTTGACCAGGTCAGGCACACTAAGTATTGCCACCAGAGTTGATTGCAGCATTTGAGTACATCATGATGGAAATCACAGAGTGGTTGTGAAGGAAATAATTGTACTTCTGAACATCAGTCAAGGTTCGGCACACAGCATTATCCATGATATGCTGCAGTTCCTAGAAAGGTTGTGAAGGAAATAATTGTACTTCTGAACATCAGTCAAGGTTCGGCACACAGCATTATCCATGATATGCTGCAGTTCCTAGAAAGGTTGTGAAGGAAATAATTGTACTTCTGAACATCAGTCAAGGTTCGGCACACAGCATTATCCATGATATGCCACATAGTTTCTGCAAGGTTGGTGCTGACTTCAAAATGGAAACAATGACAAGGTTAATGCAAGTCAAGAATTTTTGCAACGTTTTGAAGCAGAAGGTAAAGATTTTCTAGTGAGAATTGTTACTGGAGATGAAATCTGGGTTCACTGCCACTAGGAACTCAAGAGAATGAGCATCACTCCTGTCAGAACTGAAGAAGTTCCACTCGCTGCCATCAAAGGGTATGTTGAATATCTTTTGAGATGAACGAGGCATTATTTTAGAGCATTACATACCCATGGGGAACACTGTTACCAACCTCATATATACAGATCTTCTCAGGGATAATCTTTGACCTGCAATCAAATCCAAAAGATGTGGCCTTCTGATTCCAGCTCTCTTGTTGCAACACGGCAAAGCTCTGCCTCATGCTACAATCGAGCACCCACACTTTGAGCATCTGTCACATTCGTTGTACTCGCCACACCTCACTCAAGTGATTACATCTTTGGACCACTCAAAGATGCAATGGGAGGAGAGACTTTAATTAGATCCAGTTAAGAAAAAGAATTGCAAAAAACTTTTTTCTAGAGAATTCCATGCACTTTGTAGGTGCTGAAGGACTCGTATGAGAAAATTGAGACTATGTAAAAATATGATGCAATTGTCCACTACTTTTATCTTAATAAATTTTGGACCCAAAAAATGTACGGTTTTTCTTTTATAGCTGAGGTAGAATGCTATACAACACAAAATTCCTACCCACATTGTGCTATCAGTGCCAGAATTGCACATTAACAAACAAAGAGAAAAGAAACATTGTAACAACAGAGATGAAATGTCTGCATAGAATGTTTGGGAGTAACAAGAATAGATAGAATCAGAAGTGAATATATTAGGAGACAAGTAGGTACAACACTAGTGCTATTCCTCATCAAGAGACATCAAACCAAATGGTTCAGCCACGCGACATGCCAAAACACAAGATAGTATCCCTCAGAAAGCAAAGCTTATGGATTTTTCCAGACAGATATATGACTCATGATATTTGTTATATATCATTTTATTAATCAATATAGTGAAGTTCATGCCAGTTACCACACATTTCAATTCACATTACTTCATCTCACTTGCAATCAGAAAACACAGATTTGAAAAGCATCCTTAATTCCTGACCTGACTAGTTGCTATTTTACTGTCATGGGGTATAGATTAGTGACCCAAAGATTGCAGTTTTTATTTTGAATTCCACCCCGGTAACAAGGGCAGCCACAATTCCCAGTCCAATAAATCCTTGCAGCAAACCTCATTAATAAAAATAAATTCTGTAATGCTTGTTTTTATTGTTGTAAAGTAAAGATCCCGTCATGCCATGCGGCGCATAGGAAATATGGTGTTAGGCCTATATTATTTTGTAACCAACAGCACATAGTGGAGCACATAGTCAGCACCACAACGGCCACCTTTACTTCCAAGATTTTTCTGGCACCCAATTTCTGTGGCTGGGTGAACAGAAAAAAATCCTGCACCAAATGGGGAATTGAACCCTGATCGCCTGACTGGGAAGCCAGTGCACTAACTACTACTCTAACGCGGCCCCCGTTGTTATTGTCTACTCTAATGCGGCCCCCGTTTTTATTGTTGATAGTTCCTTTAAAATTTAACATAAAATCTTTTTCCATTTTTTCAGGATGAAACATTTTATATTCATATACGATTGATTTGGTAATTTTAAAATGATATTTGTTCTCAGAATGAACTGGCAATTCAAGAGTTGTTGAATGTCTTCATGGACTGTCTTGTGGCATACTTTCAAAATGTGGTAGGTATTATATCAAATGGAGAATATAAAAATATGGATCTGTATGTTATGACCAGAAGACCTTTATCAGGGACAAAGGACAATGCACATAAGAACAACTAACACATCATGGAAGAAGAGATGAATACATAAAAAAGATTTTAGCTCGGATCTGTATATACTGTCTGCCATTTTTTTACAGCAGTCTTGTTTCTATTTCATCTCGGTATCTAAACTTATCCATGTTTTTATACTCCATATTTTAATCCATAGACCTGTCACAGCTTTGCCTAATTTTCTTATATTTAATGTGTCATCAAACTGTATAGCAACAAATATCGTAAAGACAAATATTTTAAACAATCAGAAGACTTATGGTCACATTCGGCGGCCGAAGATGCAACACAGTGAATGAACTAACAGGGACCAGCAACTCATAGCTGGCGGCTTCCATCAGGGTCAGCGAACCAGAGCTGACCAAGACCCTAATTTTGCCTTCAAGCGGTAGCCCTAGAAACAGGCTGCACTAATGTAGTCTGGCTAGGAGAATTGGGAAAGCAAACCAGGTACCAAAAAAAAACCCATCCGAAACTGATTATGTTGGGCCAAAAGACACAAATATCGCAGCCTCACTGTAAACTATGACACAGCGTCACAAACATCCTTTTCAGGATGAACACCAAAGAAGAAGAAGAATACTCCTAATCAATAGAAAAAAAAATAAAAGTAATAGGCAATCTGAAATTGAGCCTCGTGCCTCCAAGTGATGAAAGAACTTTGATTAATATTACAGAAACGAGACGAGTACATCACCTCCTATGTCGTCAAGAGTTATGTAGTTGATGACTCATACCTGGCAATGACAAGATAGATTAGCAAAGAAGCGATCAAGATGAGAACAGCCACACAACAACTCTACAAATGGCCAGACAACCCATTAGAACAGCGAAGAAACTTGGCTGAACAGATAGGCCATGAAAAACACCGTGAACGACAAGGCAATCCATTGATCGAACATTTGAAACATGATGTCTGGCATGCTACTCAGGACAGGGGAAGTAAGTAAAGTATCAGATAGTCATCTTCACAGATGCATTATCTGTACCACAAGCCCTCAAGGGAGGTAAACTCCCACATCTGAGGAATGAGCTAAGTAGGGGCAGCTGCCAGTAAATTAACCATACTTCAGGGGTTATCATTTCATGGTGGTAAACCCGGGAATGAAAAGGGAGACAGCATTGCAAAAATAGGAGTAGAATGGGAACAAGAAGACAATGAAATCACATACTTTGAGAAAAAGATGACTATTCAGGCTGTAAGAAGCGATAAGTACCAACCCAATGATGACTACCACATTTTTGAATGGCAGGGACAGATCACCATTTTTCGCCTTAGGATATGGCTTGGAATCCTGGTGTTCAATCAGGCATGTTAACAAGAAGACTATCCGTAGTAGGTATTTAAAACTTCCTGCTGGGAGACGGCGTGGCCTAGTGGTTAAGTGGCACGGCTCACAACCAAAGGTGCTGGGTTTGATCCCCATCACACCACCGGCCGTTACCCCGGGGAAGCAAACCCTTAGAAAATGCAGGAGGAAGCAGACCCTTACATAAAATGCATGCTGAAGTCGATGCACTGGGCCGACAGGTGCAAAATAAAAACCACAGTGCAATGCACACAGCCTTGAGGAATAGAGAAATAAAGCGAACGCAAAAACAAACAAAAAAACAACAATTCCTACTTGCGACTTACTAGGCCTTGGTGAAGGTACACATAATTTGGGTAGATTTTGAACTAGAATTTCTGAATTTTGTCCAGGCAGCGGATGTTAAGCTTACTCTTCTCTATTTCTAACTGCCATCCGATTTTTGATGTGCTCGACACTGAACACAGGAGTCCGATCTCACTATCCAGAGATCAGGGGAATTTGACCAGAAAATCCACGTGAAAAAATGCCGGTCTCTACAGTGATTCGAATCCGAGACCTCCTGCACCCGAGGCGGACACCTTATCTGGAGACCACTGAGTCCCCAGGACATGTCGTAACAGACTAAATAACCACATACACAGGTTTTGTCTGTCTGCTTCACTGTATGCACTTGTGGACTGAGCGAACTTACTACAGATGTTTTGCAGAACTGCCCTCTGTATAACCAGTTGAGGAAGACTCACTGGCCAGTTGATTTAACACTGAACTGAAAGTTCTACTGAGGTAAAGAGGAGCTCCAACAGAAAACTCATCCGACAGTCTACAAATTGAAAAGCAAAACACAAGAATACCTAGTTCAATTTTGATAGTGGTCCTGTTCTTTGCTTACCAAAAACCATGAGTGAAGACAATAATTTACTTACTGGACATAACGTCTTCATACTGGTTTAGAAGACTCTACAGAGTCTGTATAAGACCAGTTTCTTGGAGGGTGGTTTTTAATGTGCTTGACACTGAACACAGGAGTCCGATCTCACTACCCAGAAATCAGGGGAATTTTTGCCAGAAGATCCACGTGAAAAGAAATCATGATAATAAAGAAAAGCAAAATGAATGAAAGGACAGTACACACTCCATCTTAGAAAACAAGGCAAGCAAAAACAAAAAAATATATTTATAATATCAGCATTTCTTATCAACTTTATGCCTTTTTTGTTTCAAATTGTTCAGCTACTATTTGATCTTGTTTCCCCTTTTTGCTTTCAGTCAGAACTTGATGTATCCTTTTTCACAACTGTTGGTGTACTTACAGTAGATCAAATATGTGAATTACAAATCTACGAGTATAATGAGATTGATTTGATTTTTTTTTTGTTTTTTGTTTTTCGTTCGCCTTATTTATCTATTCCCCAAGGCGTGTGTGCGTTACACTGTGGTTTTTATTTTGCGCCTGTCGGCCCAGTGCATCCGACTTCAGCATGCATTTTATGTAAGGGTCTGCTTCCTCCTGCATTTTCTAAGGGTTTGCTTCCCCGGGGTAACGGCCGGTGCTGTGATGGGGATCGAACCCAGCACCTTCTGGTTGTGAGCCGTGCCACTTAACCATTAGGCCACGCCGTCCCCTGATTGATTTGATTTGCCCTCAGAGTTTTGACACAGTAAGTAATGCTTTAGAGGGGGAGCATGTGGCCTAGGGGTCGTGAGCTTGGCTCACAATCTCAGTGCACCAGGTTCAAATCATGTCACACTCAGTTTGACAGGCCGGGCATGTTGTGGGGTTTTTCATGGTATGACCGCTTGTCCCAGTCGATCCAGCTGTAAATGGGTACCTGAAGAAGGCAGGGGACAGTTTTGAAGCAGCTGCAGGGGTTTTGAAGTTTGTGATCTGTCAACGGCACAATTAGCAATGAAACGAACTCCGCACAAATGAAAGCACCCTGGTGTAATGAAGTTAGTCCTACGAGTCGTTTTCCTCGAACCAAGTCAGGCCTTAAAGTTAAAAAAAAAACCAGTAGAGAGCATCCAATATCCATCACTGCCATCAGGGATAAAGGGTAAATTTCAACTACTCGTATTTCTGATGTCGGGTAACCTTTCCCTTTCCTTGCTGCCCATCTTTCATTACTGTAATTCAGGTACCAATTTACATTTGGGTGTATGCCAAGACTGGGGATCCAACCTGGTCCACCACTTTAACTGCTCTGCCACATATACGATCCTTAAAGTAAAACTTTGTCGAGGTAGATGAGCTTGTGTGCCCCCCTTGACTTTAAGAGCTGGTGAGGTTGCCAATCCCATGCACAACCTTTTGTTAATCACCTCTTACAGAATTTATGGAAGGAAGTAGTGATCCTATTATGTTTGTCCTGTGACCCCCATCGGGCGTGCTTACTTTACTGTATATGTTGTTGTATACATGTTATCAGTTACCGCACGTTATCCATTACTGCACACGTTATCCGTTACTGTATATGTTATCCATTAATGTATATTTGTTATCCATTACTGTATATATGTTATACATTATCTATATACATATACATATATATATATATATATTGAATATATATTATTCATTACTGTACATATGTTATCCATTACTGTATATATGTTATGTTATCCGGTACTGTTTATATGTTATTGGGTACTGTATATATGTAATTATGTTATCTGGTACTGTATATATGTTATCTGGTACTGTATATATGTTATTCATTACTGTATATATGTTATCATATTATCCGTTACTGTATATATGTTATCCATTACTGAATATTTGTTATGTTATCTGGTACTGTATATATGTTATAAATTACTGTATATTTGTTATTATGTTATCTGGTACTGTATATATGTTATCCATTACTGTATATATGTTATCCATGACTATATATTTGTTCCATTACTGTATATATGTTATCCATTATTATAAATGTGTTAATCATTACTATATATATGTGTTATACTTTACTACACTGTATATATGTACTTATTTTATCTGTTACAGTATATATGTTATGTCTTACTATATATATTGTTATTTGTTACTGATGAAAACCTTAACTGTTACGAAGATTGTATACAACATGGAGAGAGTGTACATGATCCTTGATGAGGTTATAGTGAATGGAAGTGCTGCATTCACCAGCAAGGAGAGAGCTCTTATCCCCCTTCAGCTGTTAGATGCTGGCAGCTAATGCCAAGATATGTTGTGTTATTCAGAAATGATATCACTGATCTCTATAGATCTATAGGTGCTGAAACACTATTGACAGATGGTGGAGGATGTGGATACTGATGGATTGTGTAGATTGCTGCATGTACCTACTCCTCAACTGCAGTATCTGAGCGGAGCAGTGTATGCATGAGCTTAATCTCCAGCATGAAAATGGAGATTTAGGTCATCTTCGGCTCTGAGGTGGCTATTTTGGACTTCTTTAATGTCTGCTGTATATGTTTTTGACTCTCAATCCTTGCTTCGGAAGGAAGAAGCCAAAGATGCAGTAGTGAATGATAGCTGGCTGCTTGCATCAGGGACAGTGACCCATAACTGACCAAGACCTATTCCGCCTCCAAGTGACGGCCCTGGAAACAGACTGTAACCATGCAGCTTCCCTAACAGATTTGGGATCAAAGAGGAAAGGCAAACTCAGACTAAAAAATCTATCTATCTATCTTCAGTCCACTTATGTCGTTATACATCGTGGGGAGGTGGGACTTCCTTTTTTTCAGATTTTTTGGCAGGTGAAAGTCCACTGGTGACTTGCCAGGTCAATCCCAGCATCTGTTAGCCCCTGGAATATACGATCACCTATTTTTGAGACTGGTGGAGGTGGAAACGTAAATTAGAGCAAGGTAGACCCGCAGCCTGTTAGGCGTCATCTAAGCTGCTCTGCTAACCACATAACCAAGACCTGTTGTTATGGCTATACAGGCCGCCGCCGCCGCCCCCCCCCCTATTTTTAGGCCTACTCTTTTTGATTTCCAACTGCTAAGGTATTTTTAACATGCGCGCCACTGCACACGGGTGTCTGATCTCACTACTCAGAGATCATTGGAAATATTTACTGGATGATCTCTGTGAAAAAATCCCGGTGTCTCCACCGGGATTTGAACCCGCAACCTCCAGCACCCGAGGCGAAAACTTTACCTTCAGACCGCTGGGTCCCCCAGTCCCAAAAATACCATGCTGAAATCAGATGTGTCAGGCCAAAAGGTGCAGATATCGCAGCCTCTCTGTAAATTATGACACATCATCACTAATCTTTTTCAAGGCGAACGTGTTTTGAACTGTTTAGTTCTTTGTGTATATATATATATATAAATGATTTGGAATTGATTTAAAAATTTGCAGATGACACAAAACTAAGCAGACGTGTCTCATCTTAAGCATATGTGGATATATTGAGGTCAAATTTAGGTAACATTCAAGAATGCTTTAAGAGCTGGCAAATGGAGTTTAATGTAGATTTACATGTAGTCATCCACATGGGTAGATCCAATATTGAATATAATTACAGGATGGGAGAAAACAATATTGGGAAAATAGAAAAGGAAAGGGACCTTAAGGTTATATTAAATCATACAGGTAAGGTGAGCAAGTCCAAGTAGCAGTGAAAAAGGCAAATGCAATGTTAAATATGATAAAAAGAAGTACTAAACATGGGAGCAAGGAAAGCGATAGTTAAACTGTTTCAAGTATTAGTTAGACATAAATTGAAATACTGTGTACAGGTGTGGAGTTCTTATCGTAGAGGGGATATAAACATGCTGGAAAAGATACATAGATCCGCAACAAAACTGTCTACATTGTCTAAAAAAATAAACCATTTGAGGTGATTTAATACAGGTTTATGAGTTAATCAACTGAAAGGATAAATTAGACTTTGCAAGTTTTTCAAAGTACAGCTGGCTACAAGAAATCGAGGGCACAGCTACAAATTATTTAAAGAAAGGTCCAGATTAGATATTAGGACATATGTTTTTTTTAGCCAGAGAGTGCTGAATGCTTGGAACTCATTGCTGCGGGAAATAATGGGGGCAGGGTCAGTTGATGCATTCAAGAATAGATTGGATGCACATAGTTTTTTTTAGATCAAGTGGAGTAGAAGAAACTGGTTTTATACAGACTCTGTAGAGCCTTCTAAACCAGTATAAAGAAGTTCAGTTTAGAAGAATAAGCTTCAGATGTTCAGAAGGGTTGTCTATGGGAAGACACGACAAATCCAGGTTGCCGTAGCGTCTAGAAATGTAGCTATGGCATCTAACATTTCACTACCAGTGTCATATTTAATTGCTCAATTATTCCCATTGTGGTATATCATTTTCATTCAAATTTGTCACCCCTGGGCTTTGGCATTAGCGGATATGGGACATAGAGGCCTTGAACCTTCAGGATCTTGTGTGGATCATGGATCTACTGTCCGGGTCATGCTGGAGTTCATGGAAATGAAAGAGCTGACATGATGGCCACCCATAGTGGAGACGTTGGCAGTGGATAGAGGTGGCATTTTGATGTTGATCAAGGACCAGCTTTTGGATGAAGACACTGCAAAGAATGAAACAGCAATGCACAGATTGCACAATTTTGAAATCATTTGAGATAACGAAGCAGGAGTGTGTACAACTAGCAAGCTACAGGAACCATTAGTATCTACACTTTTTCTCTATTTACTGAGAGAGACTGAGCATTTATGAGTCGGCATTGGCGTTGATTTTTAACGGAACAGAATCTTCAACTTGATATAGATTTCAAACTCCATCACTGTGTGGATTAGATTCATCCGTTGAAATGTTATCATTAAACATGAATTATTACTTTCAGTATATCACATTTTTTCTTCTTTTGGTTTTGTCCTGAAAGTGACGCCGTATTGTAGTTTACAGCGCGGCTACGTTATCTGCACCTTTCAGCCCAACTTATCCAGTTTTAGCTGGCTTTTTTTGATACCAGGTTTGCCTTCCCACTGCGATCCCTATTCTTTTAACCAGACTACACTAGTGCAGCCTGTTTCTAGGGCCTCCGTTGGATGCGATATAGGTTCTTGGCCAGCTCTCATTCGCTGACCCCGATGTGCTGCACATCTTTGGCCCCTAACATTCATATCGAATGTCCCCATCTGTTGTTCGAAGCTACTCATGCAGAGTTCTTCAATCTTGATGTTTCTCTGGTAGTGCATTACAGCTGCTCTGACACTGTCCCATAGCATACTTAAGACGATCGTCAACTCATCTTAAGTATTTTCAGCTATAAATACCATCAAAAGCAGCTAAAATCCATTAAATTGTCAAAATTTTCAGGATAAATTATTGTTAAAGAAAATGTTTACACCAACAATTTTGTATTAGTAGTCAACTTAATGTTATTTATGAAAACAAATGTAAATTCAAAATATAAAATAAAAAATGTTATTGTTGGATAGCAGAAGAACGTAGGTAAATTGTGTACTTATTATGTCCCAAGATATACAGAAGATCATCCGAGTATTAGCGAGTCCCAAAAGGGGATTTAATCTCAGATACACACAAAAAGTCAAATTTGTTGTCTAGTGCTATCAGCCAATGCGGTTTTTGGCAGCAGAATTTAGGAAAAATGAGTCTGATGTGACAGGAAAATAAACTTCGTTGGTAACACTGATTGGTCCGAATGTTTCACCTGACTCTGTTAGTCTTGTTTCACACTGTCCCCATTAAGGGTAAGTTCTAAGTCAGGATGTTAGCTATTCATTGCTGTTAACTCCAGCATGACTGGAACAGTAGATACACATCAGCCAAGATTAATCAATCAAAACCCTTCAACTTCCTGCGGAGCATAGGTTGTCAACAAATACTTACCAATTCCTGTTATGCGCCATCATTATGTTAAATTGACAACATAAGCTTAGACAAAAACCTCCTAATAATAACGAAAGTAAATTCTGTCCATATAACTTTCCCATGACCTGATTTTCGAACAATGAAAATCCAGGCCGGAATTGTTAAAAATGCCCAATGTACATAATCTCTGACTGAGCGCTCCTATGTAATGTCTTTCTCACCTGCCTGTCAATTGTCAAGCTTAAAGCAGCCTCCCTATTTCTAAGTCACCGTAACCCACAGTGGCAAGTTGATCCCTGGATCCCACATCTGTCACATAACTGACACTCACAATTTCCAGCTCTAACCACATCAATCCTGACTTTTTGGGAGGGTTTTCTTGATCTCCTTTCTACATGAGTGTTTAGGTCTCAGTGGTCTCAAGGTGAGGTGTCTGCCTTGGGTGCTGGAGATCGCGTGATCGAATCACGGTGGAGGCCGGGATTTTTTTCATGCGGATCTTCTGGTAAAAATGCTCCTGATTTCTGGGTAGTGCTAATGCATTGTGTCCCGTGTTCAGTGGTGAGCACGTTAAACATCCCTTCTTTCTTCTTTTCGCTTGTCCTGTTTGTGCCTTTCAGCATCAGGTTAGGTAGAGGTTTCTCGACCGGACCCTGGTATGGGCTTCGTACAAGGGAAGCTTACTGCTTCTGCTATCCATTGTTTGCGTGGTCTGCCTTTGTATCCATTGTATCTATATAGCATTGCTTTCTGAGGAAGCTGAAAAGAGTAGGCTTAATGGCCGCTGCCCGGACAAAATTCAAATTAAAAATCTACCCAAGTTATTTATACCTTCTCCCCCGGGGGTTTGTTAAGAGCAGCTATAGATGGCGCCTAACTGGCTGCGGGTCTGCTTAGCTCTAGTGTTTGAATCTATTAAGATGAACTCGCAAACTGGTAAAAACCACCTTCTAAGAAACTGCTTGTATACAACTTTGTAGTCTTCTAAACCAGTATAAAGATGTTAAGTCTGGTCTGCCCCTACTTCTGTTGTCCTGAGGATCCCAGAACAATGACTACCTAAGTAATGCTATTAGCTGGTTTCCATATTGTGTCCTATCCTATCACGCCTTCTCTTTACGTCAAGTCCCACTGGCATCTGTCTGGTTCATTCCCACAGTTCTATATTAATAACTTTATCATACAAATTTATTCTTTTTTCAGCATAGGCATCCATTGATGAAACCTTGCATCTCTTTAATTGTACTTTTCATTGTTCTTCACGACATACACCATACAATAAGACAGACTTTATATTGGAGTATAGAATCTATATTTTTTTAGTGGACTTAATTTCTTTTGATTTCCACAAATTCCCTAAAGCAATAAAAGTCCTTCTCATCTTTTGTATTCTTAATTTGATATCTCTATCAGTACTTCCAACCTTGTCTGTATTACTACCAAGATATATGAATGAATCTACCTCTTGTAAAACCATGTCTCCCAGTATAATATATGATTTTATTTTCATAATCTGTGTTTTTGTCCCTGGTGGAAGATGCAGTTATTTATGTAGACAAGTTGAAACATCGATTTGGGGGGGGGGCCTTTACTTCGAAGAACGGATGATCGATGGAGCACAGCGACAGCAACATGGTACCCCGAGTCAAGAAATGACCACCAACATGTTGGTCAGACTCCCTTGCATCCCGCAACAACATTCACGATGTCCCACAGATGGGTGACTCATTATCCACTAGTCCACCATGGCCCAAGGCAGTGACTGCTTGAAGAGAAGTTGGGACCCGCAACAGTGTAACCGCCACTCAGGAATGGGTATTCCAGTATTCCAGCAGTAATCTGTGCTTTTTCTCTGTGTACCCTCTGACCTAATTACAGTGATCATTCAGTGAGTATATTCATTTTATTTTACATTTGGTTGTGGTTGTGAAGCAAGCCAGGATAATGAGCTGCAAATATTTCTCAACTTGGAGATTGACCAGGCTATCATATGTTCTATACGTGGTGTGCTCAGACCAAACAAAGGCTGTAGTCTGGACAAGGTGACTAAGAAGATTTGGGCATGGGTCCAGCTACTCCATCATCTAGAAACTAAGCCTTAAGAAAAAAGGAAAAACCTCCACATTTCATGGTAGAAAAGGAGTGACCAAGTCAGAATGAAGAACATATTTCCCCTAAGATCAAAGCTGAAATGTACCATTACGACTGTCAAACATTTTGTGTACCTTTTTCTTTCCTATAAATTTATAGTGTTACTTCAATATATTTTATATGGTATTTGTATCAAGAATAAACATATTGATGTATGTTATTGTTAAATGTAATAAATATTGATGAGTGTAAAATAAATATACATAAACAAAATGCCTTTCAGTATCTTGTTTGGTGGTTCACTCCACGTATTGCATGACTGTACCAGTGGAGTGAAATGTCACAGCCAAAAAGTAACTATGACATAAATCAACAACATAGAAGAGATCAAAGTCTCATCTTTCAGTTCCGAACAGGACATACCAGAGTCAATAGCCACTTGAACCGGATCAATCCCCAGCACCTGCCCTTGTGTAGACATTGCTCTCATCCTGATGAAACAGTTCGACATCTACTCATTGAGTGCAAGGCGCTTGTGGACACGGAGAAAAGATTCTTACAAGCACTGCCGGTAATTGCCAACACACTGTACGGATCAGTGAAACAACTGAAGAAGACCTGTATCTATATAAGAATGACATTTGACTGCCAAGAGTAGGCTTGCTCAGCAGATATGGAATAACAGCACCAGTGGAGCTTACATGTTTTTACCACTGATAAGAGGTCTTGATAATAACAGACAGACTATAGTAATTGTGTTGTGTACATTGACATTTGTGACAGGGTATGTTATTTCAAGGATACATTTGATCTCATCTCCATTGCCTGAATATTTCAGACTAATTCAAAATTCAGAGTCCATCTCTTACACACATAGAGGATTAGTGTTTGCTTTAAGTGAGGTATTTTTTGTCTTTTCACAATGGTTTTAGAGAGGTGAGGATCATTATTGTTTGTGCAGATATTATTCTTATCTCTGCCTTGGTCCCCTCTTTCTGCCCCAATTATAGATCCTGGATATTAGATTTGTATAACTGCCTCCATCTGTATTGATGATGTCATTTTTGTATTTTTGTGTGTTCGCCTTATTTCTCTGTACCACAATGTTTTTATTTTGCACCTGTCGGCCCAGTGCATCCGACTTCGGCATGCATTTTATATAAGGGTCTGTTTCCTGCTGCATTTTCTAAGGGTTTGCTTCCCTGCAGTAACAGCCGCTGCTGTGATGGGGAGTGAACCCATCACCTTCAGATTGTGAGCAGTATCACTTATGCACTATCCCACGCCGTCCCTTGATGTCATTGAATCCACTCTTGTTGTTGGTAATTTTTTTGGTTTTTTCATGGTTTATTTCCATACCTTATTTCCTTGATGCCATACTGAGGCATGATAGAGTCCACACAGTGGTAAGATGGGTTCCAAACTGAGGCATGGTAGTATCCACACAGTGGTAAGATGGGTTCCATACTGAGGCATGATAGGATCCACACAGTTGTAAGATGGGTTCCAAACTGAGGCATGGTAGTATCCACGTAGTGGTAAGATGGGTTCCATACTGAGGCATGGTAGCATCCACACAGTGGTAAGATGGGTTCCATACTGAGGCATGGTAGGATACACACAGGGGTAAGATGGGTCCCATACTGAGGTATAACTTAACGTCTTTATACTGGTTTAGAAGACCCTGCAGAGTCTATATACAACTAGTTTCATTTACATCACCTTGCTCTAAAAGCTATGGGCATCTAATTTATTCTTAAATGCATTAACTGTCCCTGCCTCCACTGGCAATGCATTCCAAGCATTCACCACTCTCTGACTAAAAAAATATTTCCTAATATCTAATCTGGACATCTCTTTAGTCAGCTTGTAGCTATGCCCTCGTGTTATTGTAGGTGGCTGTATTTAAAAAAAACTTGTTATAGTCTAATTTATCCATTCCTCTGATCATCTTATAAATCTGTATTAAGTCACCACGAATTCTTCTCTCTTCTAGACACTGTAGGCCGGTTTTTCTGAGTCTTTCCTCATAACTGTAATTCTGGAATCCCACTATCAGCTTTGTTGCTCTTTTTTGTATTCTTTCCAGCTTGTTTATATCCCCTCTATGATAAGGACTCAACACCTGTACACAATACTCCAATCTAGGTCTAACTAATGCTTTATACAGTTTGACTATCACTTCCTTACTCCTATGTTTAATATTTCCTTTTATCATACCTAACATTGCATTTGCCTTTTTCACTGCTACCTTAACTCACCTTACCTGTATGATCTATTAAAACCCCTAGGTCCCTTTCCTTATCTATCTTTCTAATATTGTTCTCTCCCATTCTGTAATTATGTTCCATATTGGATCTACCCATGTCGATGACTGTACATTTATCTACATTAAACTCCATTTGCCAGCTTACAGACCATTCTCGAATTTTATCTAAATCCAACCTCAATATATCCACTTCTGCTTTAGATGAGACACTACTGCATAGTTTTGTGTCATCAGCAAATTTTGCAATCATGAATCCCATATCAATGTCCAAATCATTTATATATATCAAGAACAAAATTGGTCCCAAAACCGAGTCCTGTGGCACTCCACTTTTCACTTCACACCACTCAGAGTACTCCTCATTTATGCCCACCCTCTGCCTTCTTCCCGTTAACCAATTTTCAATCCATTTGGCAACTTCCCCACCTATTCCATGTGATTTTAACTTTCAAAATAATCTTTTATGAGGTACTCTATCAAAGGCCTTTGCAAAATCTAGATAAATAACGTCCACTAGCTCCCCTTTATCTATCATTTTGGTAACTTCCTCCATGAATTCTAATAGGTTTGTTAGGCATGTTCTCCCTCTGGTAAACCAATGCTGACTATTTCTAATTAGATTAAATTTGTCTAAATGCATTACAATGTTTTCTTTGATTATTGACTAACAATTTACAGACTATGCTCGTTAAACTCATGGTCTATAATTCGCTGGATCTGATTTTTTGCCCTTTTTGAGTAAGGGAATCACTCCTGCATCTTTCCAATCCCGTGGAACAATCCCTTTTGCAAATGATTGATAACATAATATAGCCAATGGTTTTGCTAGTTGGTCTCTAATTTCAAACAGCAATTTTGGATGAATACCATCTTGACCTGGACATTTATCCACTTTCAACCCCTCCAATTTTTAAAAAACAATTTCCTCTGTAATACAGATTGATCTTAATTCCGCTGTATCCATGTCTCTTTGAAAAATATCTATAGGCTTTGGGATCTTGGAGCAGTCCTCTTTTGTGTAGACTGTGCCAAAGTACTGATTGAGTAGATTAGCTGCCTCCCTATTCTCACTTATTATTTTTCCTGTACTGTCTATGAGAGGGCCTACTTTGTCTTTCGTTCTTTGTTTATTTCTAACATAAGAGAAGAAGCATTTACTACCAGTCTTGATCCTCTGAGCAAGTATTTTTTCGAAGTCTATTTTTGCTATTTTATTCGCTTTCTGAGATATGTTCTGCTTGTCCAAATATTTTAAATATGTTTCTGCATGGTAGGATCCACACAGTGGTAAGATGGCACATCATGTAAATTTATTGAACACCAATGAGTAAGAAAACGTGTTTTTGGTTTAAGGTTTTTTTTTTAATTAACATTTCAAATATGACAATCCATGCAACAATATTTGACATACCTTCAACAGACAAAAGTTTCTTATTAAACTGTGCAAGTAAAAGTAATGCGTTGTTACCCTTCAAAAAAATGTTTCATTAAAATTGTGATAGATAACAATATCACGGATGAGTGAGCAATAGATTTCCATGTAACAACCCAACAGTCTGTTTCTGGGACATCAAATACTTGCATGGACATTTAAGGGGCTATCCACAAAAGATGGCAACATGAGGGAGGGAGGAAGAGAGAGAGAGAGAGGAGAACTGTGGTGGTGGGTGTGTGTCCCATACTCAAGTCTCACTCACAGCTCACAGACAAATCTGTTTGTTATTGTTGAATGCTCACAATGAGTAGGATTTCTCTTTTGTGCACCCTCAAAAGGACGTTAAGTGGCGGGTTGTCGTAGCTTTCCTCACATCCCAAGCGTGCTGTTGAAGGTGGATCGGGGTACTCAAGGCTTCATCTGTGTGTCGCTCACTACTACAGGGATCACATCGAACCTCACCTTGTTAGCCAGACTGTTGTCTTCGACAACAGCCCGTCTCCAGGATGACCAACGAGGAGGTCAGGAGAGGGTCTTGGTCAGTATATTTCTCCTGACCCTGGCTAACATTGTCTGATCAGTGTATTTTGCCTGACCAGACGTTGGCCTCATAAATCTGTTTGAAAACTTCTTACTGGCCAGCTAATTAACATTCCTTGTATCAAGCCAGGTCTTTCAACCTTTCAAAGACTATAAATCTCTAATGAGCAGAGGTTTATTTATATACAAGGGGGCTTCAAATGAGAACCTTAAGAGTGGGATAGAAATGAGAAAAACCACACTTTTGTATAAGAGTGGGATAGAAATGAGAAAAACCACACTTTTGTATAAGAGTGGGATAGAAATGAGAAAAACCACACTTTTGTATAAGAGTGGGATAGAAATGAGAAAAACCACACTTTTGTATAAGAGTGGGATAGAAATTAGAAAAACCACACTTTTGTATAAGAGTGGGATAGAAATTAGAAAAACCACACTTTTGTATAAGAGTGGGATAAAATAAAGTACAAGTAAAGTAACCCATAGCATTACTGCCGTAGGGGTGTGAGGTGTTAGCGATCTCACATTTCAAAGGCTCGGCTATATGAGGGCGGTAGCCATCTTCTCTCCCTCGCCGCTTTTACTTTTCGGACTGAGTCGGTACCCATTTAAGGCTGGGTCGACCCGGGACCCATTGCGGTCTGAAAAAACATTACCGCCTCAACTGGGGAATGAACCTAGGACCACTCAGATGTGAAGCCAGTGCGCTAACCACTGCGCTACACGACTCCCGAGAGTTGGATAGAAATTAGAAAAACCATGCTTTTGTATAAGAGTGGGATAGAAATTAGAAAAACCACACTTTTGTATAGTAACTTGTTAAAATGGTTTTTAAGGATGTCAAGAGTGTCCTGCACGTATGCAAATGAACAACAGGACGTCATAATCACAGTTAAAAGATGGCTGCCCCACTATTGACATGCACCAAAAATGAACAGCGTTCTGTTATCAGTTTTTTTTAGTAGCGATGGGGTGAAACCCCTTCATTGGCGAATGAAGGTCCAGTACAATGATGTATGCCTTTGACTCCAGCAAGTGTATGAGTAGAGCAGGAAGTTCAAAAACGACCTGAGTTCTGTGACAGACTGTTCACGACCAGGTCAGGCCTATAGAGTAGTGACCCCTAGAGTCGATTGCAGCCACTGACCGCCTCGCAAAGAAAAATTGCTGATTGACTGTGAATGAAATTGTCACACATGTAAACATCAAAGTTCAGCACATCACATCATTCATGATGTGCTACAGTACGACAAAGTACCTCAAAATAGAATGTACTGAACCAATGTTTATCTCCACCTAATCCGCAAATTCTCAGATGGTGACACAATGGTTCTGTAAGACCAATCTCCGTACTTGGGCAATGACTTCATTATCTCAGGTTTGTTGAGAGTCTACCAAACATGGTCTGCTCTCCACCAATGGGTCGCCATCTTTGAAGCGATTGTACCACTAAAAAGCAAAAGACTTGAATATTCTGAATGATTTCCAATTGGGTATTGCAGGTCAATTGGCAAAATTCGCACTCAATTCTTTCCGTCATTTTGTGGTGAACGAAAACCTGACGGTTGTTCACTATCTAAACACTGATAGACTGCCTGCCAGCAACTGACGTAATCTGTGGGCAAGAAAAAATTCATGCAAGCGCATGACGGTCCCCCATACCTCCCTGCCGAAGGATAACACCCATGCTTTTTTCCCCCAGAAAAACATTCAGGTCAGATAATCTTTGCTATTTGAACACACCTCGTATATGAGGTAGCTACAAAAAGTTACCGGAATAGTAGACTCATGTTTGAATTAATGATTATAACTTAACTTCTTTATACTAGTTTAGAAGACTCTGAAGAGTCTGTATACAACCAGTTTCATTTATGTTACCTTTCTCTAAAAGCTACGCGCAACCAATTTTTTCTTAAATGCATTAATTGTCCCTGCCTCCACTACCTCCTGTGGCAATGCATTTCAAGCATTCATCACTCTCTGACTAAAAAAAATATTTCCTAATATCTATTATGTCATGGAGATGATAGTTTTAAAAGTTGGTGGTGACCTTGACAAAATCACTAGGCTGATGTAATCTTCACATGTACTCTCCAACAGAAGTTTGTTTGTGTGTTGTGCATGCATGATCGTCAGAGTTTAAAATCCCCTTGATTGAACAATGCACAAAATTTGAGTTTTTGAATGATGTTTTACTTGAGAAGTCACCCTCAGAGACAGTAACCATGCTTAAAAAAACATGAATACTGCAATGAAGAAATCACAAGTTTTTTAATGCCACAAGCATTTCCATGTTAGTGTCAACAATGATCCACGTACTGGACGGCCGCCTACAGATGAAACAGTACCTCGCAACGCACAATATGACTGCCCTGGAAAATCCTGCATATTCTCCCAACCTGCCACAACCTGATTTTTGTCATGTTCCCTTGACTAAAATCAGTACTGAAAGGGCAGCAGTCCAAGAATACTCAGGACATTATTACCAATGCATCAGAGCAGCTGAGAGGTGTCAATGCTTTGGTTCCAGGAATGTTTCCAACATATGTATAGACGTTGGCAAAAGGGTGTAAATGTCGAAGGGAAAATGTGTAATTAATTGTATTGTACTCCTCTTCCTCGATCATCATTGTATTGTTGTTATTTCTATAAAATACATAAATTCAGGAAACTTTTTGAAGATACCTCATATATATATATGTACTTAGTAACTAGGCGGTGGAAAATACCTTGGAAGCACGTTTGCAAGATCAGTGACTATTACTGATGAGCTGGCTAATAGAATAGCAAAGGCCAGTAACTTTTGGCCCATTGCGCTCAACAGTATAGGAACGCCGAGGAATCAGCATAGTGACTCAGCTGAAGGTCTACCGTGTCGCCATTGTCCCCACACTGCTCTACGCATGTGAGAGCTGGACTGTCTACGCTGGTGACACCAGAAATCTAAATCATTTTCACATGAACAGTCTGAGACGCATACTGCATATATGCTGACAGGACCATACCTCAGATACTGAAATGCTGTCCAGAGCCAACATACAAAAGAATTTGTGTACTTTAAAAAAAAATTAAATTGCGATGGGCTGGCTACCTTGTCCGAATGTCAAATGAAAAACTTCCAAAAAGAGTCTCCTGTATAGCGAGCCGAGTGAAGGAGAACGATCACAAGGACGTCCAAAAAAGCATTTCAAGGACAGTGTGACAGAGTCCCTTAAGTGCTGTCAAATAGACATTAACACCTGGGAGAACCTAGCTCAAAATTGCTCAATGATCACAGACGGTGTTGAACTCAGCAAGGGTCTCAGTATCCAGGCAGCCCAGGATAGACGTATAATCAGGATATCAAGAGCAGAGACAACTGCTGACTACGTTTGCCAGTCATGAGTGTACACACATACTCAAGGTTGCATTATGACATGTGATGATGTTGGTGGTTCTCATAGACAAATTATTTCTTAGTAACTATGTTTCACATAATTAAATTGAGTTTTATATATATACCCACACATATATAGGTACACATCTGCATACAAATGATGTATTGTATAAACTAAGTTATGCTGAAGCATATGCAGGTCATTATAATATTTAAGCTTTTATATTAAATCAAGACCATGTGGAGTGGTTATCCACAAGGTGGGATGGGTCAATTAAAAGTCAACAAGGAAAAGGTAAGGATTAAAAATGCAAGAATTTTATGGACTTCTTTTATGTATAGCCCCCTAAGCTTGTGTTTTTGGTAAATAAAAACAAACATTTGCTTGTTACAGGAGGAATACCCAGGGCCGAAGATGAAGGAGAGAATGAGTTGACACAAGTCAGTGACTCATAGCTGGCTGCTTGCATCAGGGTCAGTGACCCATAACTGACCAAGACCATATTCCACTGCCAAGTGGTGGCCCTGGAAACAGACTGCAACCATGCAGATTAGGGATTGATGAGGGTAGGTTTAATGTCGGTCACAATAATGCTGTGCTGAAATTGGGTGTGTCGGGTCGAAAGGTGCAGATATTGTAGCCTCGCTGTAAACTACAACACAAATGCCTTGTTCTGGACAAATGCTGAAGAAAAATAACCCCCAATAATATCTCACAAGAGGCAACACTGGAAACAGGTTGCACTAGTGTGGTCTAAAAATATAGGGATCGCAGTGCCGCCGAAGACGGATGTGTCGGACCGAAAGGTGCAAATATCGCAGCCAAGCTGTAAACACAACACATTCTGTTCTCTGGACTACATCCTGCTACATGTGAAGACCTGTACAGGGCTTGGTAGTGGGAGATTGAGAACGAACACAGCGGGAAGGTTAACCCGGTGTCCAAAAAAGCCAACTGAAACTGAATGTGTCAACCAAAAGGTGCAGATATCGTAGCCTCGCTGTAAACTATGACACACAGTTCTTTTCTGGATGAACGCCAGAAAAGAAGAATATCTGCAAATCCCAATGTTGGATAGCGAAATAATGGTATTGAATTGTGAACAACCGACATGCAAAATGGTGGATGTTAAGAGCTTTCTATAAAAAGACTGTTGCGTTGACTATGCAAATACACAAATCATGCAATAATAATGTGCCACATTTGGCAAAACGATACTGGATTCTCTGGAACTATAACTTCTCATGAAGTAGCACTTTCCACCCAATACACTAGAGCAGACTTGTTGCTCAGTGCAGTGAAACCTATTGGCAAGATATTTGGCTTCCATAACTTTTTACAGCTTATATCGCCGGCACTGGCTGCCGGAAACCTAAAAATATGTTTCGTAATTTAGCTTGCCAAATTAAATTTTTTGACAGCTCTACATGTACCTGCATGACCAATTGACGTTCAACTGTGCGATTATTTCTGGGAGGTCAATATTTGAAAGGTTACCCATTCATTGCAACAAAAGTTAGGCTTCAAGACCATATAAATGATTTATTATTTGATCAATCCAATGATCACGCATCTGGATTACTTGTGGATATTCAACACACGCCAGATTCAGACTCTGACCGGGACACATTCTAAGAAAGGTTATGTGTATAGGAAATGACTGATATATCAACGAAACACGAGACGGGGCAAGTACAGAAAATAAAAATGTCTTTCCAATTTCCACCAAAATGTAATTTGACACTTGATACTAATATAGAACCTTTATTATGAATACTCCATGATGCAGATAATTTAATTATGTTTCTCACGATGTTTAGACCATAATTTTAGCTTAATTTGTTCAATTCAATAATAATGAATATTATTTTGAATAAAACTTTGAAGATCAGAATTTCTGCATTTTCACCTGTACAAAATTAGCCCAGACTGAAAGGCTTTAAAGGCCAAAATAAAGCTCCTATCGCTCTTGCAGTAGATCCCTTGACATCAGAAAAATGCTAAAATCGCTAGCTGCACATTGAATGAAAATTGTTTCCATTTATTAGTGTTTCTAAATTTTAATTAACATTATATGGTAAGGGAAGTAACCCATTGTATTTTAATTTGTGAAACCAGAGAGGCATGTTTAAAAAAAAATTTACAGCCTGTGAGAATTAATTCTTCTGACCTGGCCTTGTCTAGTCCATGGTTAAGACTTTTATAGACAAGTTACAGGCTGTTTCAATGTTCTTTTGAGCATCTTGAGTGGTTAGAGCACTTGCTCCTCACAGAAAGGTACCAGATTTGCTCCCCGATAGCGACACACTAACTTTGGCAAGGCAACAAGAAAGGCTCGCTCCACATTATATACACAAACAGCTGAAAACTCAAACAGAGTTCTCCAACACATCATCTCAGCCAGCAGTGTCTGCTGTGGGACTACCTTTAATTTATTCAATTGTCAAGATTTTCACACCCATATTTGTTTAGCTTAAATCTCTTTCTTTGTGCGGTTTTCATTTGTTTAGTCTCTGACAGACACTTATATGTTGGCTACATTTTCCAACTTCGCACTCAACACATACAACTTAACAGTCACTTGAACATAATCCAACCAGAACATACTCCAGAGTGCCGGCTGTGCACATATCCCTATAAAACTGTTGAACATAATCTTTTTAAAATGTCCCGCGCTTGCCCGTATTTGGAAAGAGCTTCTTCCTCCGAGGCCAGACAAATGGAAAACTTTGTACGGGACTAAACAACAGCTCACAAACACTTGCAGATACCACTATATGACATTGAGCCAAAGGGCAGGAGCCCATAGGTCACTGGATCAATAACAAACTAACCATATTTTGGCTAAGGTGGTTTCACACTGTTTTTAGGTAAGCCTGTATTTGAGCCTTTTCTTAACTTAACTTCTTTATACTGGTTTAGAAGACTGCAGAGTCTATATGCAACCGGTTTTTTTACATTCACTTGATCTTCTGCGTACACAGTCAGACAGTAACCATTATTTTTTCGAAAAAAGCGGCGGTCATCCTGAGACTCTCGCCACTACCATAGAGCTTGTCTTGCAGTTCCACTGGCAATGGCCACATCTGCTCTCTCTGATCCTCGTATGTCGGGCAGTTCTGCAGCAGATGTTCAGTGGTCATTTTACCAGTACCGCACGGGCATTCGTCGGTACACCCTATCTTCAATTTGTTGAATAGGTGGTACCTCAGTCTGTTGTAGCCAGTGCGAAGTCTGAAGACAACGACCTGCTCTCTTCGGTTCAACTGGTAATAGGCATCGTTTTTGGATTCACTTGATCTAAAAAGACCTATGCGCATCTAATCTATTTCTGAATGCATTCATTGATCCTGCCTCCACTATTTCCTGTGGGTAACGCATTCCAAGTATTCACCACCCTCTGGCCAAAAAAATATTTCCTGGTATCTAATCTAAATCTCTCTCGAATTAATTTGTGGCGGTGCCCTCTTGTTCTTGTAGGCGGCTGTATTTTGAAATTACTTGTTATAGTCTAATTTACCCTTTCCATTTATCTTATAAACCTGTATTAAATCACCTTAAATTCTTCTCTTCTCTAGAAACACTTCCCTGTTGTTAATGATCATAGTTTTATTCAGCATTACATTTTATTATATACGAGGCATGTTCAAATGAAACCGGATCTATCTGAATCTAGTGAACATACGTACGATGCGCATGTTTTTGTCACTTCAGCTGGAAACAGCGCATACCAACCGTTAGGTTTGCAAAATTTCATTATCCTCCGACTCATAGTTTCCTCAGCAGACTATTGAAAACATGGCGAGTGTGATACGGAATCCATCCAGAATTTATCAGCTGTGATTCGGTTTCTAACAACTGAAGGATGTTTACCAGTTGACATTCATCGCAGAATGCAGGCAGTGTATGGTGACAAAAGTGTGGCGAACGTAAGCGACGGTTCACCTGAATTGCTGTATCAATTTTGGCAATGGGATCTTCTGACACAAGAATATGCGCCTGACCTGGTCTCGTTAACTCACATCCTTCTTTAAACATCGTTGTCCAGTTCTTCACTGTTGTTTTTGATACACTTTTGTCACCATACACTGCCTGCATTCTGCGATGAATGTCAACTGGTCGACATCCTTCAGCTGTTAGAAACCGAATCACCGCTGATAAATTCTGGATGGATTCCGTATCACACCCGCCATGTTTTCAACTGTCTGCTGAGGAAGCTATGAGTCGAGGATAATGAAATTTTCCAAACTTGACGGTTGGAGTATGCTGTTTACATCAAAAGTGACATCATGCGCATCGCATGTATGTTCAATTGTTGCAGTTAGGTCCGGTTTCTTTTAAACACACCTGTAATCTATTAATAACTATATTGAACAGGCAAGAAAATTCCACCACCACATTTGATTTATATTCTAATACTAGAACATGATATAGCTGAACACAAATTAATAACAGATGATGCAGTATTAAAACTCAACAATACTTTGCGACACACTAAGGACTGTTAGGTACCAGTCAGAAAATACCTGATCTAGTGCTAAATTAATTTGCAGAGTGTATTCAGCGTTGTTGGAGAGACTGTGATATAGTAATGGCACTGGAGAAAACAAAGAACTTGTATCAGCCGTTAGTTGACTGTAGTCTTGATATGCTGTTATCTGTTGTCATTATTGACAATTCCCATCTGCCAAATAAAAATAGGAAATCGGAAAGCAGTGAGGAAAGGAATTGATTGCCGTATCTAACAAAAGCTAAGGCCTCATACCATGAAGTCACCAACACCTCATGGCAGGATCTGCTGTAGGACCACTTTCACATTTAACTATCTCTGCCTTAAATCCCCTCTTTGGGGGACTGAGACGCTAGTCCAGTCAGGCACAACATACTGACCAGGATGTTGTGTCAGGGTCAGACACAATACACCGACTAAGGTCAAAATTTCTCTTCCATGTAACGTTCCCTGGAAACAGGCTGTTTTCAAGGCAGCCTGGCTAACGAGATGGGGGATCGATGTGATCCCCCTAGTAGTGAGCGCCATGCAGATGAAGCCAAGCAAAGAACAACCGCCTAGAGGACCACGGTCTCCACCTTCATCAGCATGCTTGGGATGTGAAGAAAGCTACAACCCGCCACTTAACGCCCTTGTCAGGACGCACAAAAGAGTAAACATTCATTGTGGGCATTAAACAACAACTCCTTTTTTTTAGTTCTTTGCTCCTCTTTTGGAGCCCGGCAGAAACACTTGGGCAACAGCCTTGCTTAGTTGCTTTTTTGTTGAGATCAGGACTGCAGTGTGTGGGTTGAGGGATGCTGGGACCACAGGTCTGGATCGCATTTTAAGAAATGCATAGTTCAAAGTGCAGTGCCTTCCCCCCAAGGAGCCCCTGGATCCAGATGGCAGTAGCATACAGTAAACACAGAATTACATAAGCCATTAAAAAAAAAAGTAAAATAATTAAGTAGCATGTAATTTGCAGAACATCGCTTCTTACAACCATCAAACTATTTGGCTGTTATAAGTTTCTTGGCAAGTGTGCAGTATGGTAGATTACCATTACTTTCCGTACATGGAGGAGCGAGAAAAAATACATGTCTGCCAAACTGGGCACAATTGTGATTTGAACCAGGTGCGATGGGATTGTGAAACGGGCGCTTCACCCCTAGGCCACGCAGCTTCTGCACATAGGCCATTACAGATTATTATATTTGCCTACAAATAATATTAATTGCATTGGAAAATTTATGAAAATTTAAATAAATTACAAGTAGTCATCTTCAGAACTGGACATAATGCTCAATGATCATAGACTCAAAATGAGGATTGGGACAGATGACAGATGCTCATATTCTACATACAAAAAATGCAGACAGACAGAAAAACAGAGAACAAAACTGGTCTCATGAGACAGGTGAGAGACAATAGCTGTACAGAGATAAAACAGCATTACAAAGAACGGTGGCCTTTGTAAAGAAACTGGGACTTTGATCTGATAAAGAAATTCTTCTTCTTCTTTCGTTCGCTTTAAAATATTGTCTATATCTGCAATGTTGTCTCTTGTATAAATGTCACTGTCTTTTGTAGTTCACACACAGGTCCATAAAGTTTCTCTTCCAGTGTTGTTTCTATGGGCCAGTGAGATTTTCTCTGTATATCATATTCGGGGCAGTTTTGCAGTATGTGCTCTGCTGTCTGGGGCGCCTGTCCGCATGTACACATGGCTGAGTTGCCAATCTTCATTTTTGTGTACATGTGGCTGCGGAGTCGGTTGAGTCCTGTTCTAAGGCGCAACACAACAGTTTGCTCTTGTCTGTTCATGTTATGGTAATCGTCTGATGTTACTGTTGGTGGCATTCTGATTGATTTGATCATCCTTATCTTCTGTTGGTATGTAACTGGCACATCTGGTTGCTCGTCTGCAGCACCCTCCTATGCCAGTCGATCTGCTCTCTCGTTTCCTGGTATTCCACAATGAGAAGGTATCCACTGCATGACAATCTTGCGCTGGTTGCTCAGTTCAGACAGTAGAGCCTGTAGATCTGGCAGTTTCTCAAATTTAAGTGCTTGGAGTGCTGATTGTGCATCTGTAAGAAATACTACAGGTTGTGGACCGACATTGGTGTTCAATAGTTTCTCAGTTGCCACCTTGATTGCCTGTATTTCTGCATCATATATATGACAGAATTTCCCAGTTGGTACTTTGACTGTATCCCTAATGTTGTTTGGGTATTCTATGTACACTCCCGCTCCACCATTCTTTACTGCATTCTGTGCTGACCCATCTGTGTATACTCTGATCCAGAGGTCTTGTGGGTATTCTTCATCCAGGAAATTGAGGATCACTATCCTACGTTGCACACTGTTCTGTTCATCCTTGTCTAATATTCCTTTCACTTTTGTTTGAATGCATACTGATAGTCCGTGCTCCTCTCTCCAAGGGGTTTGTTCTGGCACAGACTTTAGGGGGATGTCAACTTCAGGTAGATCCATAATTTGCCTGCGAAGTCGTTTCGCCTGATGCATAAAACTACTTCTTTTCAGTCTTCCCATTGCTAAACTTTGAAATCTGTCTTTCATTGGATGGCTCAGCATGCAGTGGAACTTTTCTGCCTGTGTTAATACCTTTGTGTCTCTGCGCTCTCTTAGTGCTTGTATCCTTCCCATTTTCTCCATCTCCACAATAGGTGTTGATTTCATTGCTCCTGTAATGACCCTAAGTGTCTGATTTTGCACCTTATCCACCTCTTTTAGGGTAGTGTTTGCTGCGAGGCACCAAGCTGCTGACCCATATTCCAGATGTGGCCGTATACCTTGTTGGTAAACTTTGTTAAGTATTTTTCCACTAGCACCTCATGTGGTTCCACTTAATTTTCTCAGGATGGCTAACTTCCTCCTGGCTTTTTTGGCTGCCTTGTTGACGTGTTCCCTACATGTCAACCTATCATCAAATGTAACTCCAAGATAGGTGGGTTGTTTATCTTCTTTGAGGTGTTCTCCATTTATCTTGATAACTCCAGCTTTTTGTTTTGGGGAGAGGGTGAAAAGCGTAGTGCTACATTTTTCGGTGTTAATGTTTACACACCATCTGTTTGTCCATGAGGTTAAGGCATCAATAGCTCTTTGCAGCATTCTGGTGGCTACTGTTGCTTGCTCATTTACACACCATATTACCAAGTCATCTGCATACATTGCAACTTTTGTTCCTTGTGGTAGCTCAGCAATCAAGTCATTGATGAAGACTATGAAAAGTGTAGGGGAAAGAACTCCTCCCTGAGGCACACCATGACGCAGTAGAATTTTCTTACTCTTGAGACCATCTAGTTGGACTCTGGCTCTTCTGTTATGTAAGTATGCTTTTATCCATTTGTACATCCTACCCATCACTCCATTATTTCTCAGTTTCTTTAAAAGTCCTTCTTTCCAAACCTTATCAAAAGCTTTCCTTAAGTCTATCCATGCTGCTAATACTAATTTCTTGTCCTGGAATGCGTCCTCGATCTCTTGTGAGAGGTATGTTGCCTGGTCTTCAGTGGAGTTGCATTTCCTAAGTCCTGCCTGTTGTGGCACAAGAAGGTTTTGGCTCTCAAGATACCACTGGAGCCTTAGGTTGATGATACGTTCCATTGTTTTACATATGCAGCTTGTGAGGCTGATTGGTCTATAGCTGGATGCCATGGAACTGTCTTTCCCTGGTTTTGAGAGTGGTATCATGATTGCTTCTCTCCAGGTCTGTGGGACTGTACCTGATGTCCAACAAATGTTGAAGATCTGAAGCAGTTTTGTTTTTGCTGCTGTTCCCAAGTTCTTGATCATCTCATTGGACACTCCGTCTGTTCCTGGCGACTTTCTCATTTTCAGTTTGAAGAAAAAGAAATGAAGTCTATTATTTTGTATGGCTATGAAACATAGAGAATAAAACAATGGAAAAAAAAAGTACAGATTTTCATAAATGGGTGCTTGAGCAGAAAAGAGATATTGAAATGATATGAGAAGATCACTTCTTCTTCTTCTTCATTCATTCTCAATCTCCCACTACCAAGCCCTGAACAGGGCTTTGCAAGTACCAGGATGTGGTCTGGAGAACAGATTTGCGTTGTCGCTAGTTTACAGTTTGACTGCGATATTTGCACCTTTCGGTCCGACACATCCGTCTTCGGCAGTGAGAAGATCACTAATGTGGAATTGTTGGAAAGAACCAGACATGTATCAGTGGAACATGAGGTCAGGATCGGGTGCTGGATAGGACACACATCAAGGAAACCAGCTGCTAGTATCACAAGACAGTCTCTGTTCTGGAATCCTCTAGGCAAAAGAAGTAGAGCCAGACCAAAAACACACACAGAAGAGAGCTTGAGACAAACATAAAAGAAAATTTAGCATGTATTTGCTAGAGACTTGTTTTCCACAGAAAGCTGACATTTTGATTGAATGGATGTGAATTATTTCCTATATATGAGAATTTGTTTTAGGCTAATAAAATTAGAAGCCAATTTTAATTTGATAAGCAAAGATATTATTTGTTTCAAAGTAGACATGGTCATCATTATTGTGTTATTAATGGCTATCCAAAGAATGTTACTTTGACTGACTGCATTTGATTTTTGGCGGATCAGTGAAGAATACATGAAAGATTTATATAAGAAATGAAGTGAGTCAATTTGTTCAGGAGTGCTGTAATGGAGATAGGAGATAGCATGCGCCGGCTTGAAGCAAAGAGAACAAGTCAAGTTAGCTTGTTCCATTAAATGTTTTTTTTTAAAGCATTAAGTTTTTATAATTGGAACTCATGTCAGTCAAGTCATTTAGCTATTCAGTGCCCAATAGACTAATTTTTTTTTAAACAGAAGAGATCAGTAACTGAAATTTAAATCTATGAAGGTTATTAAAAAATATAATAAAAATTTAAAAAAAAACACAAATTAGTTAACCCTTTATGGCATGAGTCGCTTGCCTGTCTGCACTACTTACCATCCAAAATATTAAGAGCTGCCAGGCAATGCTTTCGTTCTATTTATAAACAGATTTTCCACTTTCATCATATTTATAAACAGTCATTATATTTATAAACAGACTTCCCAGCTTTCATCATATTTATTAACAGACTTCTAGCCCATATTCAACTTCTGGGTCATACAAAATATGTGATTATCGATCTACAATAATATTTTTGTTGAAATTTTAAAGCTACAGTACTGCATTTCAGATCTTTTTTTAAAGTGCCTAGAGATCATATTTAGTATTTGATCAAGTCCATGATGAAACATCTGAATGAACAGTCAAGCAGGCAGTCTAGTTAGGTGACAAGGGTTCATCACACCAACCGTCCATGAACACAATGAGTGGTTGAGTCCCAGGAAGACTCCCAGGTCGAGATGGGCAGATAAAGAGCTTCAGACATTGCACCTCCACAGAATGGGTCTCACCGCCACTCGCGATTGCGGAGTACCTGAGCAAACACTAGAACATTTCCTGTAGGACTGCCTTACTTATACAGACCAAAGAGAGGCAGTCTGGCCCGGGGAAGCAACCATGCTCGAAAAGCTGTGGGGGACCTGTAAAGACCTGGAACACACAGTCTCTTTCGTGAACCTCACCTAGCTAGAAACATAGCATCAGTTGAAGATGCATGGACGGACGGACGAAGGGGGTAGTGCCATGATAGAGAGAGGCTGTTTCAAGATGGGCCACATGTCAAATAGGACAAAGTGACAACGGTTTAGCATAGTGAATATGCTTTTGAGGCTTGTCCATCCGGTGACTTCGTTGTTTGAGACCTGGTCAGATGAATGGATCGCAAGAATGCGGTTGGCTGTGCATGTGAAAGACTTCAAAAGTAAAACAGGCGAACATGAAAGTATAAGCGATAAACAGATGAATGTGAAGAAACATAATTTTGAACAGACGCGATTAAAAACTTTAATAATATGTTGCTAATTACCTGTCCTCAGTAGAGAAGCATTTTCGAAAAACCTGCTTGCTGTGACACAAGGAGGTTCTCACTCTCAAGGTACCACTGCATCCTGAGATTAATGATATGTTCCATTGTTTTACAAAGACAACTTGTAAGGCTAATTGGTCTATAGCTTGATGCTGTGGAATTGTCTTTACGTGTTTTAGGAGCGGTATCATAATTGTTTCTCTCCAGGGCTGAAGGACTCTGCCTGAGGTCCAACTGGCATTGAAGATCTGTAGCAGTTTTGTTTTCCCTGCTACTCCCAAGTTCTTAATCATTTCGTTTGATACCCCATCAGCCCCTGGCGACTTTTTTTTTAAAAATGTGGATATTGCTAGCTCCACTTCTCTGATAGTGAATGGGGTCTCCATAACCTCTGGTATAGTTTCATCACTTCCTACATTTTGTTGCTTCTCTCTGATCTCCTGCTGTTTCTCTGATAGTGAATGGGGGTCTCCATAACCTCTGGTATAGTTTCATCACTTCCTACATTTTGTTGCTTCTCTCTGATCTCCTGCTGTTTCTCTGATAGTGAATGGGGTCTCCATAACCTCTGGTATAGTTTCATCACTTCTTACATTTTGTTTCTTCTCTCTGATCTGCTGTTTCTCTGATAGTGAATGGGGGTCTCCATAACCTCTGGTATAGTTTCATCACTTCTTACATTTTGTTTCTTCTCTCTGATCTGCTGTTTATCTGATAGTGAATGGGGGTCTCCATAACCTCTGGTATAGTTTCATCACTTCTTACATTTTGTTTCTTCTCTCTGATCTGCTGTTTCTCTGATAGTGAATGGGGGTCTCCGTAACCTCTGGTATAGTTTCATCACTTCTTACATTTTGTTTCTTCTCTCTGATCTCCTGCTGTTTCTCTGATAGTGAATGGGGGTCTCCATAACCTCTGGTATAGTTTCATCACTTCCTACATTTTGTTGCTTCTCTCTGATCTCCTGCTGTTTCTCTGTACCAACTTCAATGTCATTGTCTTTAGAAAAAGAAATCTGCAAAGTGATCGTCTGCCTGTTTACCTGTGATGATGTTCCCATCTTTATTTAGCGCTACCCTTGTTTTTCTCCTTGTGCCTTCATCATTTAGTTGTTTTACCAACTTCCATATTTTTCTGGTGTCCTTTTCAAAGTTCAGGGACTCTGTTTTCTCCTTCCAGCTTTTCCACCTGGCTTGCAGCTTTGCCCTTTGGAATTTGGCTTTGGCATGTTGACAATTTTGGTGGTGATTTTGGCATGTTGACAATTTTGGTGGTGATTTTGACTTGGGCTAGTCTCTGCTTTCGAGAAGTTTCCACTTCTTTGTGCAGTTCCTCTAGTTCACTGTTCCAGTAAAGTCTATAGTTCTTTCGTGCCCCTCTAGGTATTATTTCACTGGCGGCCTATAGTATGTGTCTGCTGAACTCGTCAACTACCTTATCTATATCTCTGTCTACATTTAGATCTTTAACTAGTACACCGGTACAATGCTGGTACATTTTCCAGTCTGCCTTTTTGTAGTTCCACCTTGGTAGTGTGCTGCTCTCCCTGACATATTCATTTTCAACAGTTAGAAAAACTGGCCTGTGATCACTGCCACCCAGTTGTTTCCCAACAACACGTGTCATGTCCCACTTCATATCTGGTGAATGGAGTGCTAGGTCTAGTGTGGAAGTAGTATCATGCACTCTAGTAGAAGGTCGGCAGGCTGATTGATCAGGATAAGTCCATTGTCATCCCGTCAGTTTTTTTGTCTTGTATCCTTCATTCTCAATCTCCTGCTACCAAACCCTTAAAGGGCTTAAGTAGCAGAATGTAGTCCAGAGAACGGAATGCGTTGTGTCATAGTTTACAGCTTGACTGCGATTTTTGCACCGTTCAATCCAACACATCCGACTTCAGCAAGCATTTTTTAAGTACCGGGTTAGCATTCCCTCTTCGATCCCTTCCCCTTAGCCAGTCTGCCCTGCTGCAGCCTGTTATCCAGGATCACCGCGTGTAGGTGTAGAAGGGTCTTGGCAGCTTTTTTTTGTTGGCCCTGACAATAGCAGTCAGCTATGTGTCGCTGACCACTGCAGCTCATGCGCTGCTCAGTATCTTGATCCCGTTAGTTTTCTAATTCCTCTCCTCTCTTGTCCATTTGATCATAGCCTCAGCTTTGTGAATGGCTGTTGAAATCAAATCTCCACACACGATCAGTGGATCCTTTTTTGGAATTGTATCAAGTGCTAGGTGTCGGTCACCCGAGCAGTGTAGTAATTCAGCAGGTGAAATTCTGTATTTTCTGTCTTGAGTTGAAGTATCTGGTATTCTGCCCCCTCCATATATACTTCAATCTGGCTTGCACTGATATTATTCCTCACCAGTGTTATTATTCCACCCTTTCGTCTGTCTTTTTGGTCCGCCTGATAGCACTGAGATCCTCTAATGTTGAACACTGTGTCTTTGTTTAGTTGTGTTTCTTGCAGGCAGCACACATTGACTTGCTCTTTGTTTAGTTGTGTTTCTTGCATGCAGCACACATTGACTTGCTCTTTGTTTAGTTGTGTTTCTTGCAGGCAGCACACGTTGACTTGCTCTTTGTTTAGTTGTGTTTCTTGCAGGCAGCACACGTTGACTTGCTCTTTATTTAGATGTGTTTCTTGCATGCAGCACACGTTGACTTGCTCTTTGTTTAGTTGTGTTTCTTGCAGGCAGCACACATTGACTTGCTCTTTGTTTAGATGTGTTTCTTGCATGCAGTACACGTTGACTTGCTCTTTGTTTAGATGTGTTTCTTGCAGGCAGCACACATTGACTTGCTCTTTGTTTAGACGTGTTTCTTGCAGGCAGCACACGTTGACTTGCTCTTTGTTTAGTTGTGTTTCTTGCAGGCAGCACACGTTGACTTGCTCTTTGTTTAGATGTGTTTCTTGCAGGCAGCACACATTGACTTGCTCTTTGTTTAGATGTGTTTCTTGCAGGCAGCACACGTTGACTTGCTCTTTGTTTAGTTGTGTTTCTTGCAGGCAGCACACATTGACTTGCTCTTTGTTTAGTTGAGTTTCTTGCAGGCAGCACACATTGACTTGCTCTTTGTTTAGTTGTGTTTCTTGCAGGCAGCACACATTGACTTGCTCTTTGTTTAGTTGTGTTTCTTGCAGGCATAACACGTTGACTTGCTCTTTGTTTAGTTGTGTTTCTTGCAGGCAGCACATGTTGACTTGCTCTTTGTTTAGTTGTGTTTCTTGCAGGCAGCACACTTTGACTTGCTCTTTGTTTAGTTGTGTTTCTTGCAGGCAGAACACGTTGACTTGCTCTTTGTTTAGTTGTGTTTCTTGCAGGCAGCACACATTGACTTGCTCTTTGTTTAGTTGTGTTTCTTGCAGGCAGCACACATTGACTTGCTCTTTGTTTAGTTGTGTTTCTTGCAGGCAGCACACGTTGACTTGCTCTTTGTTTAGTTGTGTTTCTTGCAGGCAGCACACATTGACTTGCTCTTTGTTTAGATGTGTTTCTTGCAGGCAGCACACATTGACTTGCTCTTTGTTTAGATGTGTTTCTTGCAGGCAGCACACGTTGACTTGCTCTTTGTTTAGTTGTGTTTCTTGCAGGCAGCACACATTGACTTGCTCTTTGTTTAGTTGTGTTTCTTGCAGGCAGAACACGTTGACTTGCTCTTTGTTTAGTTGTGTTTCTTGCAGGCAGCACACATTGACTTGCTCTTTGTTTAGTTGTGTTTCTTGCAGGCAGCACACGTTGACTTGCTCTTTGTTTAGTTGTGTTTCTTGCAGGCAGCACACGTTGACTTGCTCTTTGTTTAGTTGTGTTTCTTGCAGGCAGCACACATTGACTTGCTCTTTGTTTAGATGTGTTTCTTGCAGGCAGCACACATCGACTTGCTCTTTGTTTAGTTGTGTTTCTTGCAGGCAGCACACGTTGACTTGCTCTTTGTTTAGTTGTGTTTCTTGCAGGCAGCACACGTTGACTTGCTCTTTGTTTAGTTGTGTTTCTTGCAGGCAGCACACATTGACTTGCTCTTTGTTTAGTTGTGTTTCTTGCAGGCAGCACACGTTGACTTGCTCTTTGTTTAGTTGTGTTTCTTGCAGGCAGCACACGTTGACTTGCTCTTTGTTTAGTTGTGTTTCTTGCAGGCAGCACACGTTGACTTGCTCTTTGTTTAGTTGTGTTTCTTGCAGGCAGCTAACGTTGACTTGCTCTTTGTTTAGTTGTGTTTCTTGCAGGCAGCACACGTTGACTTGCTCTTTGTTTAGTTGTGTTTCTTGCAGGCAGCACACTTTGACTTGCTCTTTGTTTAGTTGTGTTTCTTGCAGGCAGAACACGTTGACTTGCTCTTTGTTTAGTTGTGTTTCTTGCAGGCAGCACACGTTGACTTGCTCTTTGTTTAGTTGTGTTTCTTGCAGGCAGCACACGTTGACTTGCTCTTTGTTTAGTTGTGTTTCTTGCAGGCAGCACACGTTGACTTGCTCTTTGTTTAGATGTGTTTCTTGCAGGCAGCACACGTTGACTTGCTCTTTGTTTAGTTGTGTTTCTTGCAGGCAGCACACATTGACTTGCTCTTTGTTTAGTTGTGTTTCTTGCAGGCATCACACGTTGACTTGCTCTTTGTTTAGATGTGTTTCTTGCAGGCAGCACACATTGACTTGCTCTTTGTTTAGATGTGTTTCTTGCAGGCAGCACACGTTGACTTGCTCTTTGTTTAGTTGTGTTTCTTGCAGGCAGCACACGTTGACTTGCTCTTTATTTAGATGTGTTTCTTGCATGCAGCACACGTTGACTTGCTCTTTGTTTAGTTGTGTTTCTTGCAGGCAGCACACATTGACTTGCTCTTTGTTTAGATGTGTTTCTTGCATGCAGTACACGTTGACTTGCTCTTTGTTTAGATGTGTTTCTTGCAGGCAGCACACATTGACTTGCTCTTTGTTTAGACGTGTTTCTTGCAGGCAGCACACGTTGACTTGCTCTTTGTTTAGTTGTGTTTCTTGCAGGCAGCACACGTTGACTTGCTCTTTGTTTAGATGTGTTTCTTGCAGGCAGCACACATTGACTTGCTCTTTGTTTAGATGTGTTTCTTGCAGGCAGCACACGTTGACTTGCTCTTTGTTTAGTTGTGTTTCTTGCAGGCAGCACACATTGACTTGCTCTTTGTTTAGTTGTGTTTCTTGCAGGCAGCACACATTGACTTGCTCTTTGTTTAGTTGTGTTTCTTGCAGGCAGCACACATTGACTTGCTCTTTGTTTAGTTGTGTTTCTTGCAGGCAGCACACATTGACTTGCTCTTTGTTTAGTTGTGTTTCTTGCAGGCATCACACGTTGACTTGCTCTTTGTTTAGTTCTGTTTCTTGCAGGCAGCACACGTTGACTTGCTCTTTGTTTAGTTGTGTTTCTTGCAGGCAGCACACATTGACTTGCTCTTTGTTTAGATGTGTTTCTTGCAGGCAGCACACATTGACTTGCTCTTTGTTTAGTTGTGTTTCTTGCAGGCAGCACACGTTGACTTGCTCTTTGTTTAGTTGTGTTTCTTGCAGGCAGCACACATTGACTTGCTCTTTGTTTAGTTGTGTTTCTTGCAGGCAGCACACATTGACTTGCTCTTTGTTTAGATGTGTTTCTTGCAGGCAGCACACATTGACTTGCTCTTTGTTTAGATGTGTTTCTTGCAGGCAGCACACATTGACTTGCTCTTTGTTTAGTTGTGTTTCTTGCAGGCAGCACACGTTGACTTGCTCTTTGTTTAGTTGCGTTTCTTGCAGGCAGCACACATTGACTTGCTCTTTGTTTAGATGTGTTTCTTGCAGGCAGCACACATTGACTTGCTCTTTGTTTAGTTGTGTTTCTTGCAGGCAGCACACATTGACTTGCTCTTTGTTTAGTTGTGTTTCTTGCAGGCAGCACACATTGACTTGCTCTTTGTTTAGTTGTGTTTCTTGCATGCAGCACACATTGACTTGCTCTTTGTTTAGTTGTGTTTCTTGCAGGCAGCACACGTTGACTTGCTCTTTATTTAGATGTGTTTCTTGCATGCAGCACACGTTGACTTGCTCTTTGTTTAGTTGTGTTTCTTTCAGGCAGCACACATTGACTTGCTCTTTGTTTAGATGTGTTTCTTGCATGCAGTACACGTTGACTTGCTCTTTGTTTAGATGTGTTTCTTGCAGGCAGCACACATTGACTTGCTCTTTGTTTAGACGTGTTTCTTGCAGGCAGCACACGTTGACTTGCTCTTTGTTTAGTTGTGTTTCTTGCAGGCAGCACACGTTGACTTGCTCTTTGTTTAGATGTGTTTCTTGCAGGCAGCACACATTGACTTGCTCTTTGTTTAGATGTGTTTCTTGCAGGCAGCACACGTTGACTTGCTCTTTGTTTAGTTGTGTTTCTTGCAGGCAGCACACATTGACTTGCTCTTTGTTTAGTTGTGTTTCTTGCAGGCAGCACACATTGACTTGCTCTTTGTTTAGTTGTGTTTCTTGCAGGCAGCACACATTGACTTGCTCTTTGTTTAGTTGTGTTTCTTGCAGGCATAACACGTTGACTTGCTCTTTGTTTAGTTGTGTTTCTTGCAGGCAGCACACGTTGACTTGCTCTTTGTTTAGTTGTGTTTCTTGCAGGCAGCACACTTTGACTTGCTCTTTGTTTAGTTGTGTTTCTTGCAGGCAGAACACGTTGACTTGCTCTTTGTTTAGTTGTGTTTCTTGCAGGCAGCACACATTGACTTGCTCTTTGTTTAGTTGTGTTTCTTGCAGGCAGCACACATTGACTTGCTCTTTGTTTAGTTGTGTTTCTTGCAGGCAGCACACGTTGACTTGCTCTTTGTTTAGTTGTGTTTCTTGCAGGCAGCACACATTGACTTGCTCTTTGTTTAGATGTGTTTCTTGCAGGCAGCACACATTGACTTGCTCTTTGTTTAGATGTGTTTCTTGCAGGCAGCACACGTTGACTTGCTCTTTGTTTAGTTGTGTTTCTTGCAGGCAGCACACATTGACTTGCTCTTTGTTTAGTTGTGTTTCTTGCAGGCAGAACACGTTGACTTGCTCTTTGTTTAGTTGTGTTTCTTGCAGGCAGCACACATTGACTTGCTCTTTGTTTAGTTGTGTTTCTTGCAGGCAGCACACGTTGACTTGCTCTTTGTTTAGTTGTGTTTCTTGCAGGCAGCACACGTTGACTTGCTCTTTGTTTAGTTGTGTTTCTTGCAGGCAGCACACATTGACTTGCTCTTTGTTTAGATGTGTTTCTTGCAGGCAGCACACATCGACTTGCTCTTTGTTTAGTTGTGTTTCTTGCAGGCAGCACACGTTGACTTGCTCTTTGTTTAGTTGTGTTTCTTGCAGGCAGCACACGTTGACTTGCTCTTTGTTTAGTTGTGTTTCTTGCAGGCAGCACACATTGACTTGCTCTTTGTTTAGTTGTGTTTCTTGCAGGCAGCACACGTTGACTTGCTCTTTGTTTAGTTGTGTTTCTTGCAGGCAGCACACGTTGACTTGCTCTTTGTTTAGTTGTGTTTCTTGCAGGCAGCACACGTTGACTTGCTCTTTGTTTAGTTGTGTTTCTTGCAGGCAGCTAACGTTGACTTGCTCTTTGTTTAGTTGTGTTTCTTGCAGGCAGCACACGTTGACTTGCTCTTTGTTTAGTTGTGTTTCTTGCAGGCAGCACACTTTGACTTGCTCTTTGTTTAGTTGTGTTTCTTGCAGGCAGAACACGTTGACTTGCTCTTTGTTTAGTTGTGTTTCTTGCAGGCAGCACACGTTGACTTGCTCTTTGTTTAGTTGTGTTTCTTGCAGGCAGCACACGTTGACTTGCTCTTTGTTTAGTTGTGTTTCTTGCAGGCAGCACACGTTGACTTGCTCTTTGTTTAGATGTGTTTCTTGCAGGCAGCACACGTTGACTTGCTCTTTGTTTAGTTGTGTTTCTTGCAGGCAGCACACATTGACTTGCTCTTTGTTTAGTTGTGTTTCTTGCAGGCATCACACGTTGACTTGCTCTTTGTTTAGATGTGTTTCTTGCAGGCAGCACACATTGACTTGCTCTTTGTTTAGATGTGTTTCTTGCAGGCAGCACACGTTGACTTGCTCTTTGTTTAGTTGTGTTTCTTGCAGGCAGCACACGTTGACTTGCTCTTTATTTAGATGTGTTTCTTGCATGCAGCACACGTTGACTTGCTCTTTGTTTAGTTGTGTTTCTTGCAGGCAGCACACATTGACTTGCTCTTTGTTTAGATGTGTTTCTTGCATGCAGTACACGTTGACTTGCTCTTTGTTTAGATGTGTTTCTTGCAGGCAGCACACATTGACTTGCTCTTTGTTTAGACGTGTTTCTTGCAGGCAGCACACGTTGACTTGCTCTTTGTTTAGTTGTGTTTCTTGCAGGCAGCACACGTTGACTTGCTCTTTGTTTAGATGTGTTTCTTGCAGGCAGCACACATTGACTTGCTCTTTGTTTAGATGTGTTTCTTGCAGGCAGCACACGTTGACTTGCTCTTTGTTTAGTTGTGTTTCTTGCAGGCAGCACACATTGACTTGCTCTTTGTTTAGTTGTGTTTCTTGCAGGCAGCACACATTGACTTGCTCTTTGTTTAGTTGTGTTTCTTGCAGGCAGCACACATTGACTTGCTCTTTGTTTAGTTGTGTTTCTTGCAGGCAGCACACATTGACTTGCTCTTTGTTTAGTTGTGTTTCTTGCAGGCATCACACGTTGACTTGCTCTTTGTTTAGTTCTGTTTCTTGCAGGCAGCACACGTTGACTTGCTCTTTGTTTAGTTGTGTTTCTTGCAGGCAGCACACATTGACTTGCTCTTTGTTTAGATGTGTTTCTTGCAGGCAGCACACATTGACTTGCTCTTTGTTTAGTTGTGTTTCTTGCAGGCAGCACACGTTGACTTGCTCTTTGTTTAGTTGTGTTTCTTGCAGGCAGCACACATTGACTTGCTCTTTGTTTAGTTGTGTTTCTTGCAGGCAGCACACATTGACTTGCTCTTTGTTTAGATGTGTTTCTTGCAGGCAGCACACATTGACTTGCTCTTTGTTTAGTTGTGTTTCTTGCAGGCAGCACACGTTGACTTGCTCTTTGTTTAGTTGCGTTTCTTGCAGGCAGCACACATTGACTTGCTCTTTGTTTAGATGTGTTTCTTGCAGGCAGCACACATTGACTTGCTCTTTGTTTAGTTGTGTTTCTTGCAGGCAGCACACATTGACTTGCTCTTTGTTTAGTTGTGTTTCTTGCAGGCAGCACACATTGACTTGCTCTTTGTTTAGTTGTGTTTCTTGCAGGCATCACACGTTGACTTGCTCTTTGTTTAGTTGTGTTTCTTGCAGGCAGCACACGTTGACTTGCTCTTTGTTTAGTTGTGTTTCTTGCAGGCAGAACACGTTGACTTGCTCTTTGTTTAGTTGTGTTTCTTGCAGGCAGCACACATTGACTTGCTCTTTGTTTAGTTGTGTTTCTTGCAGGCAGCACACGTTGACTTGCTCTTTGTTTAGTTGTGTTTCTTGCAGGCAGCACACGTTGACTTGCTCTTTGTTTAGTTGTGTTTCTTGCAGGCAGCACACGTTGACTTGCTCTTTGTTTAGTTGTGTTTCTTGCAGGCAGCACACGTTGACTTGCTCTTTGTTTAGATGTGTTTCTTGCAGGCAGCACACGTTGACTTGCTCTTTGTTTAGTTGTGTTTCTTGCAGGCAGCACACATTGACTTGCTCTTTGTTTAGTTGTGTTTCTTGCAGACATCACACGTTGACTTGCTCTTTGTTTAGATGTGTTTCTTGCAGGCAGCACACATTGACTTGCTCTTTGTTTAGATGTGTTTCTTGCAGGCAGCACACATTGACTTGCTCTTTGTTTAGATGTGTTTCTTGCAGGCAGCACACATTGACTTGCTCTTTGTTTAGTTGTGTTTCTTGCAGGCATCACACGTTGACTTGCTCTTTGTTTAGATGTGTTTCTTGCAGGCAGCACACATTGACTTGCTCTTTGTTTAGTTGTGTTTCTTGCAGGCAGCACACATTGACTTGCTCTTTGTTTAGTTGTGTTTCTTGCAGGCATCACACATTGACTTGCTCTTTGTTTAGTTGTGTTTCTTGCAGGCAGCACACATTGACTTGCTCTTTGTTTAGTTGTGTTTCTTGCAGGCAGCACACGTTGACTTGCTCTTTGTTTAGTTGTGTTTCTTGCAGGCAGCACACATTGACTTGCTCTTTGTTTAGATGTGTTTCTTGCAGGCAGCACACATTGACTTGCTCTTTGTTTAGTTGTGTTTCTTGCAGGCAGCACACGTTGACTTGCTCTTTGTTTAGTTGTGTTTCTTGCAGGCAGCACACATTGACTTGCTCTTTGTTTAGTTGTGTTTCTTGCAGGCAGCACACATTGACTTGCTCTTTGTTTAGTTGTGTTTCTTGCAGGCAGCACACGTTGACTTGCTCTTTGTTTAGTTGTGTTTCTTGCAGGCAGCACACGTTGACTTGCTCTTTGTTTAGTTGTGTTTCTTGCAGGCAGCACACGTTGACTTGCTCTTTGTTTAGTTGTGTTTCTTGCAGGCAGCTAACGTTGACTTGCTCTTTGTTTAGTTGTGTTTCTTGCAGGCAGCACACGTTGACTTGCTCTTTGTTTAGTTGTGTTTCTTGCAGGCAGCACACATTGACTTGCTCTTTGTTTAGTTGTGTTTCTTGCAGGCAGCACACATTGACTTGCTCTTTGTTTAGATGTGTTTCTTGCAGGCAGCACACGTTGACTTGCTCTTTGTTTAGTTGTGTTTCTTGCAGGCAGCACACGTTGACTTGCTCTTTGTTTAGTTGTGTTTCTTGCAGGCAGCACACTTTGACTTGCTCTTTGTTTAGTTGTGTTTCTTGCAGGCAGAACACGTTGACTTGCTCTTTGTTTAGTTGTGTTTCTTGCAGGCAGCACACGTTGACTTGCTCTTTGTTTAGTTGTGTTTCTTGCAGGCAGCACACGTTGACTTGCTCTTTGTTTAGTTGTGTTTCTTGCAGGCAGCACACGTTGACTTGCTCTTTGTTTAGATGTGTTTCTTGCAGGCAGCACACGTTGACTTGCTCTTTGTTTAGTTGTGTTTCTTGCAGGCAGAACACGTTGACTTGCTCTTTGTTTAGTTGTGTTTCTTGCAGGCAGCACACATTGACTTGCTCTTTGTTTAGTTGTGTTTCTTGCAGGCAGCACACATTGACTTGCTCTTTGTTTAGTTGTGTTTCTTGCAGGCAGCACACGTTGACTTGCTCTTTGTTTAGTTGTGTTTCTTGCAGGCAGCACACGTTGACTTGCTCTTTGTTTAGTTGTGTTTCTTGCAGGCAGCACACATTGACTTGCTCTTTGTTTAGATGTGTTTCTTGCAGGCAGCACACATTGACTTGCTCTTTGTTTAGTTGTGTTTCTTGCAGGCAGCACACATTGACTTGCTCTTTGTTTAGTTGTGTTTCTTGCAGGCATCACACGTTGACTTGCTCTTTGTTTAGATGTGTTTCTTGCAGGCAGCACACATTGACTTGCTCTTTGTTTAGATGTGTTTCTTGCAGGCAGCACACGTTGACTTGCTCTTTGTTTAGATGTGTTTCTTGCAGGCAGCACACGTTGACTTGCTCTTTGTTTAGTTGTGTTTCTTGCAGGCAGCACACATTGACTTGCTCTTTGTTTAGTTGTGTTTCTTGCAGGCAGCACACGTTGACTTGCTCTTTGTTTAGTTGTGTTTCTTGCAGGCAGCACACGTTGACTTGCTCTTTGTTTAGTTGTGTTTCTTGCAGGCAGCACACGTTGACTTGCTCTTTGTTTAGTTGTGTTTCTTGCAGGCAGCTAACGTTGACTTGCTCTTTGTTTAGTTGTGTTTCTTGCAGGCAGCACACGTTGACTTGCTCTTTGTTTAGTTGTGTTTCTTGCAGGCAGCACACGTTGACTTGCTCTTTGTTTAGTTGTGTTTCTTGCAGGCAGCACACGTTGACTTGCTCTTTGTTTAGTTGTGTTTCTTGCAGGCAGCACACGTTGACTTGCTCTTTGTTTAGATGTGTTTCTTGCAGGCAGCACACGTTGACTTGCTCTTTGTTTAGTTGTGTTTCTTGCAGGCATCACACGTTGACTTGCTCTTTGTTTAGATGTGTTTCTTGCAGGCAGCACACATTGACTTGCTCTTTGTTTAGATGTGTTTCTTGCAGGCAGCACACATTGACTTGCTCTTTGTTTAGATGTGTTTCTTGCAGGCAGCACACGTTGACTTGCTCTTTGTTTAGTTGTGTTTCTTGCAGGCAGCACACATTGACTTGCTCTTTGTTTAGTTGTGTTTCTTGCAGGCAGCACACATTGACTTGCTCTTTGTTTAGTTGTGTTTCTTGCAGGCAGCACACATTGACTTGCTCTTTGTTTAGTTGTGTTTCTTGCAGGCATCACACGTTGACTTGCTCTTTGTTTAGTTGTGTTTCTTGCAGGCAGCACACGTTGACTTGCTCTTTGTTTAGTTGTGTTTCTTGCAGGCAGCACACATTGACTTGCTCTTTGTTTAGTTGTGTTTCTTGCAGGCAGAACACGTTGACTTGCTCTTTGTTTAGTTGTGTTTCTTGCAGGCAGCACACATTGACTTGCTCTTTGTTTAGTTGTGTTTCTTGCAGGCAGCACACATTGACTTGCTCTTTGTTTAGTTGTGTTTCTTGCAGGCAGCACACGTTGACTTGCTCTTTGTTTAGTTGTGTTTCTTGCAGGCAGCACACGTTGACTTGCTCTTTGTTTAGTTGTGTTTCTTGCAGGCAGCACACATTGACTTGCTCTTTGTTTAGATGTGTTTCTTGCAGGCAGCACACATTGACTTGCTCTTTGTTTAGATGTGTTTCTTGCAGGCAGCACACGTTGACTTGCTCTTTGTTTAGTTGTGTTTCTTGCAGGCAGCACACGTTGACTTGCTCTTTGTTTAGTTGTGTTTCTTGCAGGCAGCACACGTTGACTTGCTCTTTGTTTAGTTGTGTTTCTTGCAGGCAGCTAACGTTGACTTGCTCTTTGTTTAGTTGTGTTTCTTGCAGGCAGCACACATTGACTTGCTCTTTGTTTAGTTGTGTTTCTTGCATGCAGCACACATTGACTTGCTCTTTGTTTAGTTGTGTTTCTTGCAGGCAGCACACGTTGACTTGCTCTTTGTTTAGTTGTGTTTCTTGCAGGCAGCACACGTTGACTTGCTCTTTATTTAGATGTGTTTCTTGCATGCAGCACACGTTGACTTGCTCTTTGTTTAGTTGTGTTTCTTGCAGGCAGCACACATTGACTTGCTCTTTGTTTAGATGTGTTTCTTGCATGCAGTACACGTTGACTTGCTCTTTGTTTAGATGTGTTTCTTGCAGGCAGCACACATTGACTTGCTCTTTGTTTAGACGTGTTTCTTGCAGGCAGCACACGTTGACTTGCTCTTTGTTTAGTTGTGTTTCTTGCAGGCAGCACACGTTGACTTGCTCTTTGTTTAGATGTGTTTCTTGCAGGCAGCACACATTGACTTGCTCTTTGTTTAGATGTGTTTCTTGCAGGCAGCACACGTTGACTTGCTCTTTGTTTAGTTGTGTTTCTTGCAGGCAGCACACATTGACTTGCTCTTTGTTTAGTTGTGTTTCTTGCAGGCAGCACACATTGACTTGCTCTTTGTTTAGTTGTGTTTCTTGCAGGCAGCACACATTGACTTGCTCTTTGTTTAGTTGTGTTTCTTGCAGGCATAACACGTTGACTTGCTCTTTGTTTAGTTGTGTTTCTTGCAGGCAGCACACGTTGACTTGCTCTTTGTTTAGTTGTGTTTCTTGCAGGCAGCACACTTTGACTTGCTCTTTGTTTAGTTGTGTTTCTTGCAGGCAGAACACGTTGACTTGCTCTTTGTTTAGTTGTGTTTCTTGCAGGCAGCACACATTGACTTGCTCTTTGTTTAGTTGTGTTTCTTGCAGGCAGCACACATTGACTTGCTCTTTGTTTAGTTGTGTTTCTTGCAGGCAGCACACGTTGACTTGCTCTTTGTTTAGTTGTGTTTCTTGCAGGCAGCACACATTGACTTGCTCTTTGTTTAGATGTGTTTCTTGCAGGCAGCACACATTGACTTGCTCTTTGTTTAGATGTGTTTCTTGCAGGCAGCACACGTTGACTTGCTCTTTGTTTAGTTGTGTTTCTTGCAGGCAGCACACATTGACTTGCTCTTTGTTTAGTTGTGTTTCTTGCAGGCAGAACACGTTGACTTGCTCTTTGTTTAGTTGTGTTTCTTGCAGGCAGCACACATTGACTTGCTCTTTGTTTAGTTGTGTTTCTTGCAGGCAGCACACGTTGACTTGCTCTTTGTTTAGTTGTGTTTCTTGCAGGCAGCACACGTTGACTTGCTCTTTGTTTAGTTGTGTTTCTTGCAGGAAGCACACATTGACTTGCTCTTTGTTTAGATGTGTTTCTTGCAGGCAGCACACATCGACTTGCTCTTTGTTTAGTTGTGTTTCTTGCAGGCAGCACACGTTGACTTGCTCTTTGTTTAGTTGTGTTTCTTGCAGGCAGCACACGTTGACTTGCTCTTTGTTTAGTTGTGTTTCTTGCAGGCAGCACACATTGACTTGCTCTTTGTTTAGTTGTGTTTCTTGCAGGCAGCACACGTTGACTTGCTCTTTGTTTAGTTGTGTTTCTTGCAGGCAGCACACGTTGACTTGCTCTTTGTTTAGTTGTGTTTCTTGCAGGCAGCACACGTTGACTTGCTCTTTGTTTAGTTGTGTTTCTTGCAGGCAGCTAACGTTGACTTGCTCTTTGTTTAGTTGTGTTTCTTGCAGGCAGCACACGTTGACTTGCTCTTTGTTTAGTTGTGTTTCTTGCAGGCAGCACACTTTGACTTGCTCTTTGTTTAGTTGTGTTTCTTGCAGGCAGAACACGTTGACTTGCTCTTTGTTTAGTTGTGTTTCTTGCAGGCAGCACACGTTGACTTGCTCTTTGTTTAGTTGTGTTTCTTGCAGGCAGCACACGTTGACTTGCTCTTTGTTTAGTTGTGTTTCTTGCAGGCAGCACACGTTGACTTGCTCTTTGTTTAGATGTGTTTCTTGCAGGCAGCACACGTTGACTTGCTCTTTGTTTAGTTGTGTTTCTTGCAGGCAGCACACATTGACTTGCTCTTTGTTTAGTTGTGTTTCTTGCAGGCATCACACGTTGACTTGCTCTTTGTTTAGATGTGTTTCTTGCAGGCAGCACACATTGACTTGCTCTTTGTTTAGATGTGTTTCTTGCAGGCAGCACACGTTGACTTGCTCTTTGTTTAGTTGTGTTTCTTGCAGGCAGCACACGTTGACTTGCTCTTTATTTAGATGTGTTTCTTGCATGCAGCACACGTTGACTTGCTCTTTGTTTAGTTGTGTTTCTTGCAGGCATCACACGTTGACTTGCTCTTTGTTTAGATGTGTTTCTTGCAGGCAGCACACATTGACTTGCTCTTTGTTTAGATGTGTTTCTTGCAGGCAGCACACGTTGACTTGCTCTTTGTTTAGTTGTGTTTCTTGCAGGCAGCACACGTTGACTTGCTCTTTATTTAGATGTGTTTCTTGCATGCAGCACACGTTGACTTGCTCTTTGTTTAGTTGTGTTTCTTGCAGGCAGCACACATTGACTTGCTCTTTGTTTAGATGTGTTTCTTGCATGCAGTACACGTTGACTTGCTCTTTGTTTAGATGTGTTTCTTGCAGGCAGCACACATTGACTTGCTCTTTGTTTAGACGTGTTTCTTGCAGGCAGCACACGTTGACTTGCTCTTTGTTTAGTTGTGTTTCTTGCAGGCAGCACACGTTGACTTGCTCTTTGTTTAGATGTGTTTCTTGCAGGCAGCACACATTGACTTGCTCTTTGTTTAGATGTGTTTCTTGCAGGCAGCACACGTTGACTTGCTCTTTGTTTAGTTGTGTTTCTTGCAGGCAGCACACATTGACTTGCTCTTTGTTTAGTTGTGTTTCTTGCAGGCAGCACACATTGACTTGCTCTTTGTTTAGTTGTGTTTCTTGCAGGCAGCACACATTGACTTGCTCTTTGTTTAGTTGTGTTTCTTGCAGGCAGCACACATTGACTTGCTCTTTGTTTAGTTGTGTTTCTTGCAGGCATCACACGTTGACTTGCTCTTTGTTTAGTTCTGTTTCTTGCAGGCAGCACACGTTGACTTGCTCTTTGTTTAGTTGTGTTTCTTGCAGGCAGCACACATTGACTTGCTCTTTGTTTAGATGTGTTTCTTGCAGGCAGCACACATTGACTTGCTCTTTGTTTAGTTGTGTTTCTTGCAGGCAGCACACGTTGACTTGCTCTTTGTTTAGTTGTGTTTCTTGCAGGCAGCACACATTGACTTGCTCTTTGTTTAGTTGTGTTTCTTGCAGGCAGCACACATTGACTTGCTCTTTGTTTAGATGTGTTTCTTGCAGGCAGCACACATTGACTTGCTCTTTGTTTAGTTGTGTTTCTTGCAGGCAGCACACGTTGACTTGCTCTTTGTTTAGTTGCGTTTCTTGCAGGCAGCACACATTGACTTGCTCTTTGTTTAGATGTGTTTCTTGCAGGCAGCACACATTGACTTGCTCTTTGTTTAGTTGTGTTTCTTGCAGGCAGCACACATTGACTTGCTCTTTGTTTAGTTGTGTTTCTTGCAGGCAGCACACATTGACTTGCTCTTTGTTTAGTTGTGTTTCTTGCAGGCATCACACGTTGACTTGCTCTTTGTTTAGTTGTGTTTCTTGCAGGCAGCACACATTGACTTGCTCTTTGTTTAGTTGTGTTTCTTGCAGGCAGCACACATTGACTTGCTCTTTGTTTAGTTGTGTTTCTTGCAGGCAGCACACGTTGACTTGCTCTTTGTTTAGTTGTGTTTCTTGCAGGCAGCACACATTGACTTGCTCTTTGTTTAGATGTGTTTCTTGCAGGCAGCACACATTGACTTGCTCTTTGTTTAGATGTGTTTCTTGCAGGCAGCACACGTTGACTTGCTCTTTGTTTAGTTGTGTTTCTTGCAGGCAGCACACATTGACTTGCTCTTTGTTTAGTTGTGTTTCTTGCAGGCAGAACACGTTGACTTGCTCTTTGTTTAGTTGTGTTTCTTGCAGGCAGCACACATTGACTTGCTCTTTGTTTAGTTGTGTTTCTTGCAGGCAGCACACGTTGACTTGCTCTTTGTTTAGTTGTGTTTCTTGCAGGCAGCACACGTTGACTTGCTCTTTGTTTAGTTGTGTTTCTTGCAGGCAGCACACATTGACTTGCTCTTTGTTTAGATGTGTTTCTTGCAGGCAGCACACATCGACTTGCTCTTTGTTTAGTTGTGTTTCTTGCAGGCAGCACACGTTGACTTGCTCTTTGTTTAGTTGTGTTTCTTGCAGGCAGCACACGTTGACTTGCTCTTTGTTTAGTTGTGTTTCTTGCAGGCAGCACACATTGACTTGCTCTTTGTTTAGTTGTGTTTCTTGCAGGCAGCACACGTTGACTTGCTCTTTGTTTAGTTGTGTTTCTTGCAGGCAGCACACGTTGACTTGCTCTTTGTTTAGTTGTGTTTCTTGCAGGCAGCTAACGTTGACTTGCTCTTTGTTTAGTTGTGTTTCTTGCAGGCAGCACACGTTGACTTGCTCTTTGTTTAGTTGTGTTTCTTGCAGGCAGCACACGTTGACTTGCTCTTTGTTTAGTTGTGTTTCTTGCAGGCAGCACACTTTGACTTGCTCTTTGTTTAGTTGTGTTTCTTGCAGGCAGAACACGTTGACTTGCTCTTTGTTTAGTTGTGTTTCTTGCAGGCAGCACACGTTGACTTGCTCTTTGTTTAGTTGTGTTTCTTGCAGGCAGCACACGTTGACTTGCTCTTTGTTTAGTTGTGTTTCTTGCAGGCAGCACACGTTGACTTGCTCTTTGTTTAGATGTGTTTCTTGCAGGCAGCACACGTTGACTTGCTCTTTGTTTAGTTGTGTTTCTTGCAGACAGCACACATTGACTTGCTCTTTGTTTAGTTGTGTTTCTTGCAGGCATCACACGTTGACTTGCTCTTTGTTTAGATGTGTTTCTTGCAGGCAGCACACATTGACTTGCTCTTTGTTTAGATGTGTTTCTTGCAGGCAGCACACGTTGACTTGCTCTTTGTTTAGTTGTGTTTCTTGCAGGCAGCACACGTTGACTTGCTCTTTATTTAGATGTGTT